>JAFEMH010002526.1:0-334353 GCA_022495995.1 Adenophora triphylla var. japonica | reverse complement strand
TTTTATTTGTGCATGCCACGTGAGCCGAGGGTGCGTTTGTGGGTAGCGTGTGCTTGCCGGAAATGGCTTTGGCCGTAGTTTGGGCGCTTTGGAGCAAGGTCCCGCTGGGAACAAAGTGGTTGTTGTACCGTTTGTCGGGAAAGTGGGGCCAAGATGCAAAGAGGTCCGTACGGACAGACCTATGCAAAGAGGTCCGTACGGACCAGCCTTTGCTTTTGGGGAGGAAATAAATGTTCTCGGATGTCCGGACTTTCCCCACTCCCCATTTGCAGCCATTTTCGAGCTTTCTTCCCCATTTTCTCTAGGAACCTCCATTTTTGCCATGGATTCTTCGTACGTTCCAAGAATTTTGCCAAGGCTTTCGCAGAAGCGGCAAGCAAACTTCTTTGAGCGGCTGAAAATGTGGATGCGACGCATTATGAGGCATCAGAGGCGGGCTTTCGAGGTAAGGTTTCGACTTTGCTCAGTTTGGTCCCTTAAGGAGTTGGTTCCTGATTGGGAGTTGTTGCGGGCTGCCGCGAAGTTCTTGGATGTTAGGAGGCATGTGTATTGCTTCTCCTACAATGAGGTATGGTGCCCACCTTCGAGGATTTTCGGGCTTTGATTGGAGGACCGGAGGTGGAGGCCATCTCGCTTCCTTTGATTGGTGGTGCCGCGTGAGCGTGAAGCTTGCAGCTTTCTTCGGACTTCGTTGGAAGAAGTGCAGTGGCATGATCCTTGATTCGGGTCATATTGACATTTCGCGTTGCCGAGCGGTTCATGATTGATGATGAGAGTGATGTCTCGTGGGATGCATTTGCCTTGTGCGTGATAGCGACGCTTTTCATGGTCCGCCCCTGGGGTTTGCGATGGCGCTTGCTAGATGTGGTCGGGCACCGCAGTAGCCGGAGAGGATATTGTCCCGTTGGTGCCGGGGAGACTCTTCATGGTATCGACCGTCCCGGCGACCGGGGATCGGTTCATGAGAGGGGAAGCCCCGCTTTGCTCACCTTGTGGCCGCGAGAGAGACTGTGCCATGCCCGAGGCTCCGACGCTGTTTAGCCCGCGGGCATTGGCTCGGGTAACCCCCTTCGATTGATAATGGGATCACCCGCCTGGGAGAGATGGATGGCATAAACTTGGTACGCACCGGTCCGCTGGCTGGTTCCCGCGACTGGGTATCGAGATCTTAAAGAGGAGGGCTTTCCTGCAAGAGGTGTCCTATAAAGCCGCCGGGAGCTCCCCGGTTTGTCTTTGAACCTCCTTCTATATTCCGCCGTTTGCTTCCGGCTAGCTGGATGGGTTGAAGCAGAGCCTTTGCTGGGCCGGAGCGACCTCAAGCTATCATGGAGGAAGTCCCCCCTTTTTGTATGGTCAGCCTGTGTGCTTCTTCTGTATTTTCCGAGGGTATGGAAGCACTCCGCTTTCCCTCAAAGTGCTCCTTAGACGCCGTGGAGAAAGTGTCCCGACCCAAGCACTTCGGCTTGGTATGAGCAATGTGAGCCAAGGCCCCAGTTGGCTGTGGGAGCAAAGGCTGTGGGTGAGCGATTCTGGGCCCCGATCAAGTCGCAGCTATTGCTTTAGGAGTGCCGAAGCTGGGGTTTTCATCCTCAATCCGTGATGTTACGGGAGATACTGCGCCGATCACTACGAGACCAGAAAGTCGATCTGACTTAACGCGGAGAGGTCCTCTTGGTGCACTCGTATGGACAAGAGATCCCAGCTCAAGCAACGGCTACAACAAGCCCTGAGAGCCGCCGGATTGTTTTAATTCCTACGGGAGGACCCCTACTCCCGACCGAGAGATGCGTAGCTAGCTCAGCAATGAGCGAAAGTAAAGACTCGCACTGGGATCGCAGAGGAAGAAAGGAAAGAATGGCGAGGGACAAGCGCCTTGAGATAGCAGCGCGGAATGACCTCCCAGGTGGCATCGCCGTTCGTTGCATTGTAAACATCATTATTTAAGTTAAATGTATTAAAACGTCGCTTTTTAGCATGTTGTGAATTTGAGAGTAGACCGTGTAGTTGAACTCATCCAATAAATGTTGTAACCGTTAGTGATTTGTGGATTTACTTTTAAAGCTTTGTCGGGACGCAAGATCTCTTGTTGCCTGGCTTTTGTTTCTTTTCAGTGCACCTTGGCGGCGCTCCATCTTTGGACTTTCTCTGTTAGCATTTGACGGGTGAAGCTAAAATGATCCTTGACGGCAATCCCTTTTGCTTGGGATTTGTGCTTTGGCCGAGGAGGTTGGATGCTTAATCCACCGACAAGTCGTTTTGACTGGTCATTTCCACATTAAGCTTCCATGCCTCTTGTTTGTTGGCGTCGAGACTCTTGACCTCAATTTCGCGGCTTACGCTTGAGGCTTATTTTTTTTTTTTTAGAGCCCTTGCTCGAGCTCTTTTTTTTTTTTTTTTGAAGCGCGTGAGGCGGAAGGGCCATTACGGAAGCCTTCCTGGCTTGGAAGTAGACATGGGTCGGTCGTTTGACGTTGAGTGACCTCTCTTGATGTCCTTTGATGTTGCCGATCGTCATTTGACTTGAGCCAAGGTGACGTTGGGAGCGTGCTCTTGAAAAGTGCGTATCTTGATGGAGAGGTCTTGGAGATCTGACATTCAAACTTTTGACTTTTTGTGTAAGTTTTTAGAATCGGACCACATTAAGGTTGCCTACGCCCTCCCCGGACTGAAGAGGCTTAAATTCTGCGCAGTTCGACACCTAACAGGCCACATGGAGTGCCAAGCAGATGCACGATTTGTTCTTCTTTAGGCGAAGTGTCTACGGAGTTTGCTTGGCCGTTACTTGGAGTTACAGTGAAGTGGATTGCCGTCTAGGTTCTGCGCGTGACTTCATGGGCACCTTCTCGGAAGAAGATCTTTTGAACCCACGAAAGGGCCGATCCATGTTGCCAAGTTCCCAATTTCTCCGATGGGTGCCTGGTTCGAGTGGGAGGCTTTTCTTTGAGTACCAATTCAGCCTTCCCTGATGTCTCCGAGGATTTCCGACTTTCTTGTCTTTAAAGCTCTAGCCATTACACTTTGGTAGGCTCGGACGTGTTCCATGGCCTCTTCCTAGTTGTCGCACCGTCTAGTGAGCCAATTCGTCGTGTCGGCAGACCATTCGAGCTTCGGTTGATGTTATTTCTCCGTGGCTACTCCGTGAGTACCTGAGCTTTGTAATTTCCAATTCAATCGGGAGGACTGCTTCCATCCCGTATGTCGGGGCAAATGGGAGTTTCTCAGGTGCGGGCCGTTTTGACGGCGATGTTCGGTAGCCCCAAAGTGCAAGGTGCGGCTTTTCGGGCCAATCTCGTCCTCGGGTGGTCATTTTTCGCTGATGATCCGATTCGAGAGTCTTGTTTACGCTTGCTTCTACGGCGCCATTTGTTTGTGGGCCGGTAGGGAGAAGACTTGTGGCGTGTTATCTCTTGAATTCGGACGCAACGATGCAGCGCATTATTCCCCTTCGAAGTGGGAGCCGCTTGTACGATAGTGACCTCGTTCGGGATGCCGTATCGGCGAGATGATGTTTTCCCTGAGGAAATGTGCGACTTTCTTGGAGGTGAAGACCTTGTAAGACCTGGCTTCGACCCATTTGGTGAAGTAGTTCGATGGCTACGGGAAGATGAACCATTGACCATTGCTGCCGGTGGAGCTTATTTTCCCGATGACGTCAATTCCCCAAGTGGCGAAGGGCCGGGTGTGTAGTCTTGCGGTAGAGGTCACGTAAGCCCTGAGGTAGATGATTGAGGTTCGGGAGAACTGCCGGGTGACACTTGTCACTGACTTTTCTTTCACCAAATAGTGTACACAATGTAAAATTTCGGACAAAGTGGATGCGATGCTGCACTCCAGACGAAATCCAGTAGTAGCCCATCCTGAGTAAGAATGATTTTTGCATCAGGGCTACTGGCGTTAAATGTGGGGATCCTGGTGGAAGCCCCATTGTGGACTTCCGCTTCATGAAGCTTGTTTGCTTCTACCCGGCCGATGCAGCGTAAGGGAGTGGTCCTTATAGCGTTTTTTGTACAAAGCATGTCCCCAAGAGATGACGAAGTGGGAGGCGAGGCATTTTAGGGCCATGTATGCTCTTGGCCTTGACTCGCTTCCCTAATCTTGGCCTTCTTCTGTTTCATGAAGGCGGTTTCCCATTCTTGAGGTATTGGAAGATACGGGTTGCACCGTGGCGCTGGTTGAAATGGGGCTTGGAGCTCACGAGGTTCTGATCTCGCAAGAACAAGAGGCGTGTGTGGAATTTCCTTCTCGTCTCAGACTTTGAAAAGGGCTTGATTGCTTTTCCTCATGGATTTCTTAATGTAGTTCCAGAAGCCAGGGTGGCTAAGGAACGTCTCGCTTGAATCCGGTTAAGCCGGTCTCTCGGCAAGTAGTGGAAGGTGACCTCTTCAATTGTGTGATGGAGGTCCTCCATGCAAGCGTGGGTGAGCTTTTTGCAAGCCTCGGGTCTATTAAGTTTTCCAACTTGTTTGAAACTTCATTGATGATCGTGGCCGAAGTCCCCTATAGAGCCTCTGTGAAGTTTACTGGACATTCCTTTCGAGTGCGGCTCGTAGTCCCGCGGCGCGAGCTTCTCGTGATTCGGCACGGCATTGTTGGTTACCCTCGAAATTGAGTTTTACGGGCAATTGGGGCGTGCTCGCCCTGGGATCGACCAAGAGCATATCACCGATATCGTGCTTTCCTCTTTTCGTCAAGGCTGCTCCATCGAAGAACAGCTTGCCATCGATTTTTTGCCTTTCGAGTGCGCAAAAGATTCCTTCGTCTGAAATGCAGAGTGGTTCGGGGGCCTCGGAGCCTCGTTTGGAAGCTGGGAAGTCGTACCACCTTGTTCGCGGGCCATCTACCGTCCCTTCGATTGACTTTTTGGTTTATGTACTTGATGTCAAATTCCGCTTAAGAAAAAGACCATTTGGGCGAGCCTCATACTGGACATGCAGGATATGGCTTTGGTCGAAGAGAGTATTTCGATCGATCCATTTTGGAAACCAAGTGCACTCGTGTGCGATCGCAGATGTAGTGCGCGTCATTTTTCCGAACGACAGGATACTAGAGCCGCTGTTGTGTTTTTTCTCGAGAGCCGGAAAGTAGATGAGTTCGCCGCTTTGAAACTTTCGACCGACTTTAAGTAGATGGCGTTCCTCAACCTCCGCACCAGACTCTTTCTTTTCTTGACAGAGCAATACGGTTCTCCAACCCAAGCAGTTTGTCTTGGCCAGCCAGCTTAGGTGTCACGCTAATAGCTGAATGGCATATTTCTCCTCGCAGGGAGGACGGTGAAGAATCGGGGACTCACAAGGTACGCCTTTATTTCTTCAAAGGCATCTTCGGCATTCTGAGTTCCATTCAACGTCGGCGGCTTCTTCTTCATTAGTTTGAAGATTGGCTCGCGTATATGGAGGTTGAAATTGATTGACGAAGTTACCGATATACCGTAGGTGTCCCATGAAGCTTTTCACACTCTCGTTTTGAGTTTCGCGGTGGTCTCATTTCTATGCCATGGCTCGATCTTTGAGGATCAACACTCGATGCCTCTCTCTAAGCCATGACCTACTTGTATCCCCAAAAGACCTTGCCTCGGGCGACTGACCCCGCAAATGTGCATTTCGGGCAGGGTTTAACTCCTCATCGAAGTGTTTTCTGAGTGATCAAAGCAACTTTCTTATCTCTCATGAGGTGGCGTGTGTCCGTCCGGCTCATCCTCTTTGAGTGGACGATCATGTATCATCGACGTACACTCTCGATCTCTTCAGTGGATCATGTCGTGGAAGAGGGGCGGTTTGGGCTTTGCCTCGATTGATAGGGTAGCCCCAAATAAGTTTCTTTTTAGTCCGAACTGGGGCATCAATGTAGTAGCAATGAGTTCCCAGTGGGTTGTGAAGCGCCGTTGTTTTCTTGATCTTCTTCGGCCATCTTGATTTTATCAGAAGCTGGCAAACCCGTCCACGAAGGACTTTGACTGAATTTCGAGAATTAGCCGTAGTAGTCTTCACCAACATACGTCGATAAGTTTGGTAGTGGAAAATCGTCCTTGGGACTCTGCTTTGTTGAGATCTCTAAGTCCACATAATGCGGGCCGTACCTTCCGTTGGCCTTGGTGACCGTGACTATGTTGGAGAGCCATGTGGGGTACTCGATCACCACGATGAAGCGGCGCGGAGCATCTTCTCGATCTCTTCTTTGACTTGTAAAGACCATTACGGCTTGATTCGGCGTAGCTTTTGCTTGATAGGCTTAGCCTCGGGATTGAGGATCAGATGTTCTACAATGTTTGGATCTAATCCGGGCATGTCTCGGTAAGACCAAGCGAACACGTCCACGAACTCTTTCGAGCGGTGCGATCAATGCGTCTTGCTGCAGTGCGGTGAAGAAACTTCCTATTTGCGTCTCTTTTGGCTCTTCGGCGAGTTCCCAAATTTACTTTGGTTAAAACCTCCTCGGCAGCTTGGGCCCGGTTTTCTCTCGTTTGACAACATGCTTAAAGATGTGCTTAATGTATTTGTTCGTTTTAATGTGTACGCTTCTTTATCAAGTGAATCGTTATTAGCCTGTTTGTGTGTTAGTTAATTTATCGGTTGTTAAAGATGCAATGAGAGGATACTCGGAAAGATGAAGCATTCATTAAGAGCATACGGGAATACATTATTGGCAATGAGTTCGTAATCTTCGGCGTGAGGCCATCGGATGACTCGAGACTCAAACTCAAAGATAATGGACTCGGGATGGGTTTTGACCTTTGGACTCTAGGACTCGAGGGTCGAGACCAAGTTGTTCGATCATGTTCCTTTTCTTTGGCGATGGGTCGGAGAAGGTGGCCCGGTTATTGAGTGGCAATGAGCTTGATAGGAGGCGGGGTTTGAAAGGCTTTGTGTCACCGTTCCCGATCATGGCTATCATAGAGTTATCGAAACAAAATCGATTAGATCGGCATCTCGATTTCTTCATTGAAGAGCGAGGTGGAGCGGTGGCTCGTTCCAAGCATCGTCATGCGGAGTCTTTTGCTTTTTGTCTTGGGTATTACTAGCTCGAATGCGGACTCGTCCCGCTTGTTGGGGGCGGGGTGTTGACAGAGAGCTTTTGAGTTCTTACGCCAAAGAGGGTTTTCCCGAACCAAAATTCATTGTGAATAGTGGTGGTCGTGGGTCCGGCGAGTTGGTGCATCAAGAAATGCTCTTCGGCTGGTTGGCTTAAGGCCTCTGAATCTTGCCGTGTTCCCGTGGAGCTTGTCCATGGTTGTCGGCCGGCTTTGTTCGGTCGATCGGCTCTGTTCCCTTTCTGTGTCTTCATTCCAGTTGTCATCCTTCTTCGTGAAGTACTTGAGTCGTCGAAGGCGTAAGGCGGAGCTCGAAGATTGCGTGCAAGCCTCGTTTGCCATTGGCAGAGCGTTGCCATGCAGCTCGCTTGTCTTCCGCAATGTGTTCGGGAGTAGTAATGCTTCCCAGGCCATGGAGGGTATTCTGCTCTTTGATATTGATGATTTGTTGGGTACCCTGATGGCGTTTTCCCAAGCCAGGAGCCAGGATGTAGTTCATGTGCTTCATCATTTTCATCGGGGGAGGGATCTTGTCCCAAATCAAAGGCAGGTCTATGTGTCACACCTGGACCTTTGGGCTTTCGATGGTGAACCCTGTTAGCATCATGCCATCATCGTCGTGTTTGATCTCTAAGACCGGGACGCCGTTTGGGTCGGTCCTTTCGGTGACTATGCTATCACCGTAGATGATGGTTAGATATGTTCCTTGGACGAACTTTACACATTGGTGGAGAGTGGATGCCACCCCGTTGATCTGGTGTATCCAAGGGCGTCCCAAGATGGCAGTGAATGTGATCGGGATGTCGATGACTTGGAAGTCGGTCGGGACCATCTGCTTTTCCGAACCATAGGTTCAAGGTGGCTATTCCGCAAGGCTGGGGCGAGACGTTGAGTCGTATGCCTTGATTGCACTGAGTTGAGGGTTTCGGATCGCTTGCTTTGATCCCTAGCGAGATCCATCATTTTGGATGGAAGGACGTTCATGGATGATCCCCACGTCTACCAAGACTCGAGGAGACGGCGCTCGTCCGGTTGAACTATTATGTAGAGAGGCTCATTGTGGTCATCCCCAAATTTTGGGAGGTCGAGCTCCGTGAAGGTGATGATGTTGCTTTGTAATTAACGTTGCCGATCATCGAATCGCTTCATCGGTGTCACCGTGATGGGAACCATAGTGCAGGCCGGGCTTTCTTCAACTTGAGCTTGTGTGGGTAAGATGAAGTGAGTAGGGACCGGAGCGAGATGTTAGCTGACAGGTACGCTTGGGCCCGAGCTAAGACGGGATCTTCGGCCTTTGGGTCCGGGGTTTCGACTTCTTTGGCGTAGGGCCCCTTTTCAACTCGTGGCTTAGTATGGTGGCCTTTTGTACCGCCCAGTGGAAGATTCGTCGGGATTTGGCCCAATGCGTTAGAACGTTCACCTACGCTTTGCCGCTTTGCTTGTCTCTCCTATTTACGTTAGGAGGGGCCTTGATTGGCGTAGGGCCGACTGCGCATTTCAATTCGTTCACCGTCATAGCTTTTATTGAAGCATCAATAGTGGCTTTGAGATCTTCCCAAGACAAAGGGTTGAGGTATCTCGGACCTTCGGGCCGCTTCGGTGGCGGTGCGGGCTCGTCCAAACTCTGATCATGGAGCCGAGACATTGTCGTGGCCTTGTGCGGAGCTAGGCCGAGGAGATTTGCTTTGGAGTAGATGACGTAGTAGTCAAATTTTCCCGATGGTTCCCGAGGGTTCCGATCGATGGTCACGCGGATTCGTATCTCTTCTTCGGTTTTTGTTGAGAAGAGGGTTTCTTCTTTCTTCGAGGGCGGCCCTCGTTCATTTCATCTTGGAATTCCATTTCCGGGCAAGCGGTACAATCGCGAGGCGTCCCACCGGATGTGTTCGTTGTTCGGCGGTGGTATCGGGACCTCGGGATGCGAATGGGCATGTCTTCCCCGTGGTCTTGTGGCTTTATGTCGTAACTTGCATGGCTCGTATGAGGGCAACGGTTGACCTCGGGAGGCAATGAGAGAGGTTAGAAGGCTGCGGAGCGGGCATGACTTTGGAAGCCCCGGGTAGTTGGGTGGCTAATGTCCCGAAGTGGTGCGTGGTGCCTTCAATCCGGGCTTGTTTTTCACCTTGGCGTTTCTCAATAGTCATGAGGACCAGCCAAAATTCTTCCAAGGTTGGGAAATTTCTCGGGGGTCAGGTCCCATTTTCCTCGTTGTTATCCACTGACTTGGCCATGGGGAGCTGATGGACTGCCCTGGTGACTGTGATTTGGGAAGGATGTTGGACCTTGCGGCTTTGACACGGGGAGAGTAGTTCAGGGTATTCTCGGCCACTCTCGGTTCGCTAGAGGGTGACGGGCAAGGTTTAGACAGGAAGGCCTTTTGGGATAAAGGGGAAAGCTCACGTGACATGCGGTTTCCGTTTTTTTGTTGTTTTAATTTACTTAAAACGTGTTTTCTCGTAGTCCTAGGTAGGTTGGAAAAGATTGCTCTTCTTTTTCGCAACTATGCTAGATCCTGGGTCGAGTGGAGACCATACGTGCGGCTATAAGCCCCTCGTTTTGCACTGTATTTCGACATCCCGGGGTGGGCGGCCCGGGCGAGGGTCACATAGGGCAAGCGGTTTCCACCGGCCTAAAAGAAAAAACCGAACCTAAGGACCGAGCTTTGTCATGTTCGTTTTAATGCGTTAGCCATGTAAATAGTGAGCCGAGCCGGCTTTGAGTCAAGATCGGGTCAGGAGTTCGGCATGACCTCTCTTTACCTTGCTTGCGCAAGGGATCTGTGACGTGAGGCATTGGCTGGGTCATATCGTCATGGCTGACGTATTAAAGGCTTGATGACATGGCGTCATGTGAGCATGGATGTATATCAGGACGGAACATCGTGCAGGTGTAGCTTCGGAAAATCAAGATCGGGTCAAGATTTTAGCATGACCTTTCATCGCTTTGCTTGCGCGAGGATCTTGAGTTCGAGCTTTGACTCGAAAATGGCCGGCATGGGATATGTATCCGAGGCTTGTATGACACGGACTGGGTAAAAACCAGCAGTACGGACGAGTGTGACTCAAGACTCAAAGCGTGCGGGGTTGACGCTTGGCTAGGATGGGATGTTTGGAATGATCTCGTGCGCGTCAGAGGCGTAGGAAGGCCAAACGAGCTAGCGAGACCACTCCGGGTTAAGGGTTGTAGTGTGCGGTGTATCAGGCAGCGGTGCGCGTAGCGTGCGGTGTAGCAAGCCGGCGGTGTGAGTAGTGTGCGGTGTAACCGAGGCGACGGTGCGCGTAGTGTGCGGTCTCTAAAATTCTTTTTCTGAGTAAAACAGAAGTTTTGCAGAATTTTAAATGTATGCACAGATGTATATTGATGCATTTTTTTGTATTTTTATTTTTTTTTTGTAAAAATAAAAAAAAGTAAAGCACATGCACATACACACAACAGTTTAAAGAAAGGGGTAAAATGAAAGTTTGACCCTCATCATCGTTTTAAAAATCTTTTGTTTTGTTTAAAAGTTTTTAAAACAAAACATCCCCAGCGGAGTCGCCAACTGAAATTACCCGGGATCCGGCTCGCGCGCGGAGCCTTGGCATCTCACATTTTCATTGCGTCGCGTTCGGGAAGGTCGCCTGGATCCGAGAGGCAGCGCGTTCGCGCCCCGGCATCTGGCTTATTCCGCTTTTGCGTTAGTTGGGAGGTGTCTCGCCGTGTTTTCGCTTTGTAGAGTCGCCACGCCGTTTTTATTAAGCCCAAAACATTGAAAAAGGGCATCAGTTTAAAAATAAATTGTTTTTTGTTGTGTGATGAGATTTTTGAGTTCGGAGGTTAGATGACTCATCGGGAAGAGAATATTAGAATCTTAGAGCTCACTTGAGTCGCCTCGTAAAACGAGTCTTTCGGATACCCCTAATATTCTTTAACTGTTGTGTGTGTGTATGTGCTTTTTAAAAATGCATGTTGTGTCGGATGTCTACATTATACACTGCTTTATTGAAATGTATTGAAATAGTATAGGAATGAAGCCTTACCAATGTTGGTTCGTGTCTGTCTTCCGCAGGGGAATAGTGTTTGAGGTCGGAATAGTGTTCCGGTACGGACCGGGATTGCTTCGGAAAAGGGGCCGGTTGTCTGCGGACAGAGTTTCGGCGTGCGTTGGGATCGCAGGGATCACTAGGGCAGAGTTTCGGCGTGCGTTGAAATCGTTGGTTGGATTCGGGCAGAGGTTCGGCGTGCGTTGGAATCGTTGGTTGGATTCGGGCAGAGGTTCGGCATGGTTTGTGATTGTCGGATTGACTCGGAAAGAGCCGGGACGCCTCGGGAAAGACCAGGCAAGGCCTCGGAGTACCACAAGGGGCCTCTGAGTACCTCGAGGTGCCTCGGGGCAGCGCGAGAGCATCGCGGGAGCGCTAGGGGAGGCTTCGGAGCACCGCGAGGGGGCTCGGAAGGCCTCGGAAGGATCCGAAAGGGGCCGGGAGTGCCCCGAAGGGTCTTAGTGGGGAGCCTGAAGGCTGGGGGGAGAGGAGAGAAGAGGAAAATGTGTGTAAATGAGGGAGGGGGAGCCCTCTATTTATAGTGTAGGAAAACTGCAATAAGGTCCGTACGGACCTTGCAGGTAATCCAAAATTTTAGTTTTCCTCGATTTGAGGGAATCTGTGATGATGAAGAAGATTTAGCCATGATGGACTCTACTTGCAATAAGGTCCGTACGGACCATCTCAGCATGCAAAGAGGTCCGTACGGACCAACCATGTAGGGGGGTAATGATGTTCTCCGGGATTTGAGGGAATAAGTTGGACTTTAAGGGGACTCAGTAATCATTGCAGCAAAGAGGTCCGTACGGACTACTTATGCTTTTCTGAATTCTGAAAAATTCCCAAAAGGTCCTTTTATCCCTTTTTATCCCAGAAAGTTTCCTTCCTTGGTTTGGCTTGGGTGTGATGAATGTGCCCCGCCGCGATTTTTCTTTTGAAAATCATTAAAAAAAACGGGAGTCGCCACGCCATTTTTATTTTAAGGGCCAAAACTTTGAAAATGCCCGATATCAGAGATTTGGGTTCGGAGGTCACGTTACACTCCGGGAAGAACGTTAGAGTTCACCCGGAATGCCTCGTAAAACGAGTCTTCCTAATTTAAAACCATTTGTGTGTGTGTGTGTGTGTGTGTGTGTGTGTTTTTGGTTAAAATAAGTGCAAACTGAGGAAACTAAAAATTGAGAACTTTTTGTAAGACATTAAACAAGTCCCATGATTTTTGGTATGATTTAAGGGTTGAGTTTTGGTACTCAAAAGACTCCTTGAAGTTGAAAGTCAATTCTGCCAGAATGAAAAAGGCAGTGGACACTTGGTTTTGAGATGAATTTAAGAGCTTTAAAAATTTAGAATCTGGGGAAAGTCAGAGAATGAAAGTTGTTCAAAACATCTTAAATAAGGTTTCTGAAAAATATTTTCATGATTGGATATGATTTGAGGGACCAAAACCCTCTGGAAATCACAGATGTGAAATCTGGATTTCCAGAGACTGCTAAACTGACTTTTGGAAAATAATTTTAAAAAGGGAGTTAGACTCATGTAAAAAAATAAATTAAAAATATTTCTGGAATACTATGGATGTTGGCTACAAAAAGTATTATGTAGTCAACACCAAATTCCAAGTTTTTCTGTGTCCAAAAAATTAGACAATGGACAGAGGTCTTAGAGAAAGGCTACTGGACAGCAACATTCTCAAGAAGGAAAATGTGATTTAAAAGGGGGTTTTACATCCATGCTTGTCCCCATTTCCTTAGGCTTTGATTAGTGATCACTAAACTTGTTTAGTGGTGATCTACTATATCAAGCCATCCTTAGGGTACATTAGGACTTAAAGCACTTCATTTGCTTGGCACTACAAGAAACAGTACTTTTAGGGTCGGCCCGTCACCGTCCCTAAAGACTAAATTGCCGTCCCTAAAGGTATTTGGGTCGGCAATAAGGACGGGACTTTGGGGTCCGGAATAAAGGGCGACTCTAAAGCTTTGGGACCCCCGTCACCGTCCCCAATAATGTATTCAAGACGGCAATCATCGGTCCTAAAAATTAATTTAGCGGGTAATATATTTGGAGCCAATTTTTTTTGGGACGGGGTAATAGGGTCGGCAAAGCCGACCCTAATATTAATTTAGCGCCAATTTAATTTTTTCCCGGGAAATTATTAGGGACATGCGTCGCCGACCCTAATATTAATTTAGCGCCAATTTATTTTTTGTTCCGGGAAATTATTAAGGACGCACGTTGCCGACCCTAATGTAATTTTGCGCCAAAATATAATTTTGGAGGGAAAGATTTAAGGTCGGCTTTCAACGACCCAAACAAGCTTGTATCCCAAAATATAAATCTTTTATATATGCTAAATGAATTGTAATTACATAATAAAACCAAACCTAAAAATCAAAATTCAAACACCCTTTGCAATAAAATTGCTATTATAGATCAAAGACAACAATTTCATTAAGTAAAACTCAACAACCTAATTTGGTACTACCGTAAATACGCCAAGATCAAAAGGACATCATAAATCTATAACACATCCATGCTTAGTTCCAACCACTTAATATTTGAACAAAAAATGTACGCCAAAACTCGGTAAAACTATGATAAACAAAATAAATGCATCAACGTTGATAGTGCTTAACTTGGTTGCTCAAAGATCTACGATCTTTTTTCCTTCACATATCTCGCGATGAGGAAAAACGCAAACAATTAAGCAAAAAACTCTAAAATGTTACAGACTTCAACAAGGATAGAATGCCAAAGATACAAACCAAAGACGGATAAATAACCGGTGAACACAAATGGATGCATAAATGCATGATTTTCTATTTCCCCCTGTGATAAGAATACTCGGTATTATCAAAGACGACGGATTAACAAAAGCGGCTAACTACCTAGAAACTAACAAATTCTTAAAGTTAAAAGCATTGCATTGCCAAATGAAGAACAAGTAAAAAAGAACACTATACTAGAGATAAACTAAAATGACGAGTTGACTTTGTGCCAAGGCCAAACCAGTTGGCCCCTCCTTACTCTCTGCAGGAAACACTATAAATGGAAAACCTTGAAACAAATGTCTCTCCAAAGGTTGGTCCATTTCTAAGAAAATAATAATGGGGGTATAAATTATTGGGAGCATTTTCTTTATCCAGAACTCAAATGGTAGAAATTATTGGCTTGCTACTCGTATTTACAGAGTACAGTGATTTAGCAAGGATAAAACAATCAAATGCAAATATAAATGTTTTTATCGGTCTAGGGTCGTCGATCATCTATACACTGTGTCTAAGCTCTAGTATCCGTAGTCCAAATGCACCCAAAGCAATTCCCAAGCACTCTTATATTTAATTCTTGTCTCATCTACAGATTTGGAGCAATTAATAATAGTTATTCATTGGGACAGAGAGTAAGTTGATTCTTTCTGTAATATGGGAAGAAATAAATTCAGATTTTTGATTCAACTTTCTTCCTTCATCAATTTCTTAATGCAAAATAAGAATCCATGTTCTCTTAAAGTGCTTGGAAGTTGAGTAAGCTAATTAGGGAAATCAACACAATGCAAACCCATGGTTACGTTGAGGTGGATGTGGGGCAAGCAAAAAAACAACAAAGCTGGAAGTCAAACTGATTAGGCATATAAATGAAAACTGATTTAAGTTCTCTTCACTTTCTCTATAATTACACAACAAGAGAAGTTCAAAACAAAAAAGTTAAGAGAGCTCAGCAATGCCTTTCATTATTCTGAAGATGACGAGCAACGAGACCATTCCATTAAGCATAATGAGCTATCCTCATAGCTCATTTGCACTAGACTTAATCTAACCCATTAGTGGGGGTGTGGAGCTAAGGAATTAAATTGACTAAGAATGGCCGGAGTTTCTATATGCACATTTATTTTCGATTGAAATAAAAATAAAAAAGACTCTAGTGTCCAAATGCACCCAAAAGCAACAAGCAATTCTGATTCCCGCTGGACTTCTTGTCTTGACTCTACCGATTTAGCAATTGGAGGTGTAAACAAAAAAAAATACACCAAAAACGTGTGAAGAGCTCGGCATTGCCTATTTAGCAATTGGCTTCAGGTGTAAAAAAAAAAAAAAAACATAAAAAAAGTGTGAAGAGCTCAAGATTGCTTCTTACAATCATCCAAAGATGTCAAGCAATGGACCCTTCCATTGCAAATGGCTTATCAACACGGCTCAAAGAATGCGACGGCGATCAGGGAATCGAACCCTACTTCCCAACCCACACTAGCACCACCTCACCCAACCCCTCTTTTTAAAAAATGAGAGAAAGGAAAGGAAAAGAAAGTGGGAGGAAATCTTATAAATTTTCAACTCTAAGGCCCCACTAATTTTCAGATATTAGATCAACACAAGCATAATAAGGCCCCACTAATTTTCAGAAAACAAGACATATTTGAATATATTACAAATAACCAAATCATGGATCCATGAACTATTAAAACTAAATAGGATACACATAGAAGAGAAAGAGGACATGAACAACATTATAGAAGAGAAAGCATGTACCTCTATATCAACTGATTTCTGGTGTTTGACCCGCCACTTGAATTCCCGCGGATTGGAGTTGAACCATTTGAATTTATCCCTGCAGCATTCAATGCCTGAATAACTCGAGCCTCAGAATCCATTGCAGATCGTTGAATAACTTGTAATAAAGCCTTCAACGAAGACATTTCACTCCTTATCTCCTCCTCATAACGGTCACGTGCTGCATCACGAAGATCACGCTCTAGATCACGCTCTGCAATACGACGATCACGTTCTGCAAGCTCTTCCCTTAATTTTGCAAGATCAGCCTCAAACTCCTGAATAGATGAAGGCGATGTCCCATCCAATGTTGCAGACGAGGTATACCCTAATCTAGTACCCACGCCACCACACAGAACTCGTCCGTGTCCATCATTTCCGATTATATCTACGAAAATTCTTTCCCTTTTCTCTGGATCATCTTTTTCCTCTTCTGGTAGCTCATCAAGGCGTCTTTCAAATTGTTCCTGTAACAGAATTCAAAACAAAAAAAAAATTGACTACAAAAATAGATATGAGGACAATAAACGTTAGAAATCGAGCATAATTCATGATATACATTTATGCCAGCAGCTCCATCATCTTCGGTGAATTTTCCTTTCTTGGCACGAGTTGCTCTCCATATGCTAATTCCATCTGTAGGCTCATTATTTTCTTTTCTCTAATAAGCCATTTGTCAGCGCACCAAAAATAAAACTCTTAAAAATAAATGAAGTATAACATGTTACTATATGCAAATAATAAAGCTCAAGAAATAAATCACTGATTGTAATAATAGCAAATTAAAATTGTCACACAAAAAAATAACTCAAAATGTTTTTGTTAGAACCATAAGCCTAATTTATAATCAGGTTTTCAGTTTTCATCCATTTCATCCATGTGAACATCATCATTCTCTGGTATTGTTGTGTCAACTACAATTCCATCTACGCCTTGTCGCGCCCACGAGGTGCTTTGATGTAGCTCCAGCTGCTGCCTACTGAATGGCTCCACTCGAGTAACTTCTATTTCTTCTTCAGCTATTGAGTACTTATCAAATTTATCTCTAGGATTCATTCGAGCAACAACATGCCAATCCTGATCTATAGGATCTTGCACATAAAATACTTGATCTGCTTGGGATGCTAAAATGAAAGGTTCATCGCCTGACCGATTATCTTTATATAACAAATGGTTGAAGTTCACTAGTGTAAAGTTTAATTCATCGACCATCTTCCCTCCCCGTGTGTTGACCCAATCACATTTGAATAACACAAATTTCAAACCATTCAGATACTGAATTTCAAGTATATCGGTTAATACCCCATAATACACAACATCCCCAGCACGAGGATTTGAATCTCTACTGCTGGAATAACTCATTTGAGTTGCCTTTAGAACAACACCACTATTTTGTGTTTTCCGACGCATATCTAGCTTTTTCGTTCGAAAGCGAAAGCCAGATATTATGTAAGACTTATAACGATATGCATTTTTTCGAGGACCCAGAGCCAAACTCCTTATTTCATCTCGTGATCCGGTCATCATTAGCATTCTCACTTACCTACAATCAGTAAACAAAAAATAAGATAGTCATTTTCACCTAAATAATTATTATCTTTGACCATACACAAATCTTACATGATTGCGTAACCATAAATGAAACTCCTCATTATGTTTACGATTAACAAGATGCTTTTGCGAGTTGAGGGGGTACAATGCCTTGAGCTCAGAAATGTGTTTTCTGCCAATAAAATAGTCATTATTAGCAATTTATAACACAAGTCATATATACTTAAGTTTCAAGTTAAAATTAACTTACTCGATGAACGGTGTCAATGCCTCAAAGTTTCCGAGCACATATCGATGTGCTTGTTTGAATGTGATATCATCAAGCTCAACCTCTACCCTTTTCCCCAATCCTCGACCATATTGTTCACCTCTATCGTCATTTCTTGCAACCCGATTGGACCTTGTTTCCACATTATCATCAATATACCTTGTACAGAAAGTCATGCATTCCTGTAAAAGGACATTTTTAGCAATTGACGCCTCAGGCCGAGCTCGATTACGCATATAGAGCTTAAGCGTGTGGAGATATCTTTCCATTGGGTACATCCAACGATAAATTACTGCCCCTGCCAAACAAAGCTCATTTGCCAAATGTATAGGCAAATGCTCCATGACATCAAAGAAACTTGGGGGAAATATCTTTTCAAGACTACAGAGAGTAAGAGCCATGCGATCTTCAAATTTATCTAAATCAGCCAAAGTATTCACACTTGAGCATAACACTGCAAAACAATTACTCAACTCAATCAATGCTTGTACAATGTGCTTTGGTAGAACTCTTCTTGCAGCTATGGGAAGTAATTGTTGCATTAAAATATGATTGTCATGGCTCTTAAGTCCCCAAATAGTTCGTTCTTTAACATGCACACATCGTGAAATATTAGACGAGTAACCATCAGGGACTCTAACATCTCTTAACACTTTTAAGAATATTTCCTTCTCTCTGTTAGTCATTGTAAACTCTGCGCCGGAATATAGTCTATATTTGCCCTCGAGGATGAGGATGTAACTCATGCCTAATATTCATGTCTCTTAGGTCTTTCCTGGCATTCGCGTGGTCCTTTGTTCTCCCCTTAACACCAAGCAATGTAAACAAGACATTATCACATACATTTTTCTCAATATGCATAACATCAAGATTATGGCGAATTGCATTGTGCTCCCAATATGGCAATTCCCAAAAGATGCTTTTCTTCTTCCAGTTATGTATTTTATCAGCCCCCTTCTCTCTTTGTTCCCTATTTCTCTTTCTGAGCACATCTTCTTTCTTGTACGGTTTCAATGTCATAGTCATTTAATTGTTGTAATAACTCAGATCCTGTGAGCTTACGAGGGGCTGGCCTAGTATTTACTTTGCCATCAAAAGCTATTTTTTGATTCCTAAACCGGTGACGTGTAGGTAAAAACCTGCGATGACCCCAATAGCAAAATTTACGACAATGACTCAATTTTGTTGCCTGATTATCTATGTTGCAAACAGGACATGCAAATTCTCCCTTCGTACTCCAACCAGATAAGTTAGCATATGCAGGGAAATCATTAATTGTCCACAACAAGGATGCTTTCATTTGGAAGAATTCTTTGGTAGATACATCATATGTAGATACCCTGACCTCCCATAATTCTTTCAACTCCTCATGAGTGGCTGGAGATAGACATCAATATTATCCAAAGGCCCTTTCGGTCCATCAATGAGCACTGACAAGATGAAGTTTGACTCTTTCATACATAACCATGGGGGCAAGTTATAAGGTATGACAACAATAGGCCAAGTACTATGAGAGACGCTCATATTTGCAAAAGGATTAAAACCATCAGTTGCTAGTCCAAGCCTAATGTTTCGACTTTCACTAGCAAAAGATGGGTAACGGTGATCAAATCTTTTCCAGGCAACAGAATCCATTTGGATGCCTCATCACACCGTCCTCGATCCGTTCTTCCTTATGCCATTTCATAAGTGGAAGCATGCGAGAGCACCAAAAGAGTCTTTGCAATCTTGGCTTTAAAGGCCAATACCTAACTTGTTTTTCAGCTACTCTTTTAACCGGTGCACCATCACTTGTACCTTGATTTTCGCCCCCAATTCCACTTTGACTTTCAATACTGCTCTTATATCTAGATGCACCGCAAATTTCACAAATTTCTAGATTTTCTGCATCATTACGAAATAGCATACAACTATTTGGACATGCATCCCAAGTCTCATACTTGAACCCCAAGTCTGAAGTTAGCTTATTAGCCATATAATAAGATTTTGGAATTTTTGCTAAAGGGAAAATCTTTCTTAAGAACTTCAAGATTTGCGTGATAGCTTTATTTGTCATATTATTGACCTGCTTTATATTCAAGAGCTCGACAACAAATGAGAGTTTTGTTACTTCTTGAGGACAATTTTCATACAACTCGCTCTCGGCATCCTTTAAGCGTCTATAAAACTTTCTAGCATTTTCATTGGACCCCATAACATCATCAAAACCATCTTCAAAAGCATCATCATCATTATTTATGGGTTCATCATATGTTTGTTGTTCATCAGATATTGGTGGAACCCCCATCCCCTCTTGGACTAACGAGACCATATTGGAGGTTACATCAACAACCTCAACTCTTGTAGCAGCATCTAACATGTCCTCCTCTGAAATATGAGAATTTCTATTCAATTCATGTGAAAAGTTCTCCCCATGATGATCCCAATTTGTGTAATGTTTATCAAATCCATGCATCTCTATATGTATCTTTACCATCTCAAGGTTTCGGTAATAACGATTCCGACACTTGCTACACGGGCAGTAAATCACGTCTCTCGCGATATCTTTCTCCCTAAACGCAAAGCTTAGGAAAGCATCAACCCCATCTTTATATGACTTTGAAGTCCGATTTCGTAATGCAATCCAAGTCTTATCCATAACTACTTTAATGAACTGTTAACATATACAAACACATAATATTAATCACTCAGAAAATTATAAGTAAATCAAGTACTTTCTTAGTATATAACATGCCTACGCAAAACATACTTTGAATGGAAAAACTATAATATAATTGTTTAGATTGATTTAATTAACCTAAAAGTATTGCTCAAAATTTTACAATAAGCTTGGAACATGAAAGAACATCACAATAACAAACATGAATAGAACACAACATCTTTGAGTAAATACATCAAATTCTCATGCTTCTCAATCTTAATATATGCAGGCACCGCAAAACAAAATGTTTTAGAGGAAGATAAGCAATGCAGTAGCATTATTTTACTTTTATTTATTTTTCATTTAAAATGACCAAACTATTTGTGTTAGGAAGTTGGGAAATAATTGAAACCATGCATGGGAAATAAAATAAATTCTAATCTTGATCATTACGAATGCCAGTAGGACACTTATTAGCGTGGATCGAGAGGTTTTCTTAGATTATTTTTCCCCAAATACTTTAGCTGTTAATGTAATATGGATAAGTTGGGGGAGTTGTAAAGTTTATAATATAAGTTTTAAATAGGACTTGAGGAAGGAAACTTGCCAAAATAAAATGTAGGAGTAAATTATGAAGACTTTTAGGAGTAAGCATGAAAATAAAGAAACTACTTGATGATCTGCTATTTTTTTATATCGCCCCCACATTTAAATTGAAATTAGGTTGCAATATCTGAATTAATTTGCTATAAAAATTTCCTTAATGGGAATTTTTACTCTTTAACTGGCAGCCCAAAAAGAATACTCACCTCTTATATTGAGACGGAGGGAGCACATCTTTAGAGCTTACTTGTAAGCATGGAAATGTAGGTAGTTGACAAGCAGAATGACCCTTATTGCCTTTTTTTATTTTTTAGAAACTCATGCTATAATATTTTAAAAGCTAAAGAAATGACAAGTGCTTATGTCTCTATGATGGATGACCAGATTTTATAAATGAATATTACAAACCAACTATAACTTGGGTTTCCCCTACTTGGGGAAAGAGAGAAAACCTTCACCTTCTTCACATGGAAACTAAAGAAGGATATAATGTCGAGTATCTACAAATTGAGTTAAGGAAGTTGGCAAAACAAACTATTTTTCATTAACAAGTTTTTTTTTAAGACCTTCATCAACAAAGTTAAACAAAGATTAATCTGCTCTAATTGTGTTGAAGTCGCTAATGTAACCCCATACTTATCTCCCCTAATAATTACTCCCTCCGTCCCAAAATGAATATCCATTTTTGTTGTTGATAAAGAACAAAAATGATCAATCACAACCTCATGACCATTATATTTCTAATGCAATTTTCATAATTATTTATCTTCTTTGGTCAAAGGAAACAAATATTAGCATAGCTTGCAGAATGCTTATGATAAACTCGGGAATGGCAGAAAATTGAGGGATTCCACTTGAAATAAATCTTTCTTTGCAGAGGATGGATAACGTACAAGCTGCACACACAAAATGCACAAATCAGGATTTCAAATAAGTAGAGAGAAACCTTGATTTTCGTAATTCTTTGACGGACGATTAAGAACCAATTGCAGAAGCTATTAACAAAAAAAATTCATTACACATAAGTAGAGAGAGAAAGTACCTTGACGATTGCAGAGAACGCGGATGAAATCGATTAGAGAGGGGCGAGAGAAACCTTGACGATTGCAGAGAATGGCTAATGAACAAGAAGAATCGAACAATAGATGGGATTATTACGGTTTACAGACGGCAAATCTAACAATAGAGGGAAACATTGACGACGATTGCAGAACAGAGGGATACCTTGACGGACGAATGCAGAAACCTTGTTGACGACGACGACGATTGCAGAAACCTTGAGAACGCCGATCGCAGAGAAGAGAACGGCAGGAGTGGAAGTTGGCGTGAGATTGAGGGTTTCGTGGGTTTACTTTGAAAATCCTTTTGATTATAGCATATTAAACTGACCTAGACTCTTTTAAAATTTTAGGAGACCCGCTCTCTTAGTCCTTAAAAATCAGTTTTGAGTCTTTAATATATAAACCAATTTTGTACGTGCTTAGCCGACTTATTAAGGAGACAATAGGGACTAGAGTATTTTCCCGACCCAAAAAATTCAGTCCCTAATAATGCCTTTTTTTGTAGTGTGGGAATGGGAGATTTAACTTGAAATAAAGATTTTATGCATGAAAATTGGTTTTAGAAAAACACTTTCAAGGAAGTAAGAGACAATTTGGAAGGAATGTTGATCCTTATAGAAGATCATCCATGGAGATGAACTTCCATGGAGATCCTCTTGGATCTAGGGCAAGAACAAGTTACATTTTTGAAGTATGAGATGCATGCATGGATGAGGGAGGTTTAAGGTAAGGAGAAGGAGGGTTTACCAATGGTGGTATCCTATCTTTCTTGTGTTTGTGTTTGAGGCTTGAATTTAGTGAGTATTTGGTGAGTGAGATTTGGGAAAATGATTAAGAAAAAGGTGGCAATTCAAAGGAATTCCCACTGTTTTCTACAATATTTTTGCCAAGGTGCTGTGTAAGTGAATTGTTCTTCATTGTTTTTCTGAGACTGAGGGGATCTATTTATAGGCCTCTAGAAAATTCGATTCCATCTGTGCGGACATGTATGCTAGCGTGCACTATTCATTAAATGCTGATGCAGGCTTTGGACAAGAGGAATATTTTTTCAAATAATCAACCAGCTGTTGTTTACAGCTTACCTATTTCGGATTTTTACAATTTGTGAGATTCTTTCCCTTGTTTAACTCTAAATAGCAATCCCCAACTTACCCTTACTTTGTTAGAAAAGTTAGGTCTTGTTAGAAAAGTTAAGGTTTAGGTTAAGAATGCGAAGGCTTTCGTTAGTTTTCTAACGGAAATACTAACAACTCAAATTGGAGCACTTACAGTAGCCCCTCGGCGACGGCGCTTTCGAAGGAAGCGGGGTCGTCGATAAGAGTAAGGCTCCATATTTGACAAGGGGTGACCAAAGTGGTCGGATGGCTGGACCTGGTGATAGGCTACCTACGTATCCTTAAGAGGAATCAAGCCGGTCGTAGTTCGGGTCTTTGACCCTGGAGTGGCTGTTTTAGGATGTCAACCTGGTGAGCGAGTTCTGCAGTCGGTTGCTGAAAGAAACTCTGCTGGGGATAGGACATGACCATTTTGGTCTGATGGCTAGAGTTGTATATCCGCACTGCTGGGGAAAGGAATGACCATTTTGGTCTGATGGCTGAACCTAATGGTAGGCTACCTACGCATCCCGAATGGGAATCAAGCCAGTCGTAGTTCGGGTCTTTCGATGTTGACCCTGGAATGACTATTTTGAGGCATCAACCTGATAATGATGGCGTTTTAGGTGCCTTAGACCTTGAAGATGGCATTTTAGGTGCCTCGAACCTTGAAGATGATGGCGTTTTAGGTGCCTTAAACCTTGATGATGGCGTTTTAGGTGCCTCAGACCTTGATGATGGCATTTTAGGTGCCTCGAATCTGGATGATGATGGCATTTTAGGTGCCTCGAACCTTAAAGATTTGGGATTGATGATCCTTTGGTGGACTTCATTTGAAGGGGCCGGTCTTACGTTTGCTGTCGGGAAAAAGGGTGACCGTTTTGGTCGAGTGGCTGGACCTATGGTAGCCTACCTACGTATCCTTAAGAGGAATCAAGCCAATCGTAGTTCGAAATGCTGCTGGGGATGAAATTGAGGGATTCCGTTAACTTTCGTTGAAGAAATCGGACTTACGTTTTACTGCCGTTGATGATAATGAGGAAAGAAACGGGATTCCGTTAACTTTCGCTGGAGAAATCGGACTTACGTTTTACTGCCGTTGATGAAATTGAGAAAAGAAAAGGGATTCCGTTAGCTTTCGTTGGGGAAATCGGACTTACGTTTTACTGCCGTGAAGTTCTTTTGAAAGGGGGTTAACTTTGGTTAACTTTGGTTATCCCCCGTTAAGTTTAGGACTAAACTGCAGAGTCTGAGATTTTTAAAGGGCAAAACAGTCTTTTTGGCCCTTCATTCCTGTCCGCGCGGACAGGAACGTAGCCCAGACAGGTTTAAATAAAGGCCGTGGCCTTTTCTTCTTCCCCTTCACAGTTTTGTTCGCAAATTACGAGAGAAAGAGAGAGAAACCGCCATTGTTGGCCTAGGAGCTTCGAAATCCTTCCGATTTTCTTCGATTTTCGAGCAATGGAACACGGGGGAGTTGCCATTCAAGGCCAAGGACGCGGCCCGATTGCGGAGAGGCGATTAGAACTTGTGAGGATGAGGAGGCATTACTCACTTTCGCAATCAATTGCGGAGGAGCCATATCCCGATGCGTGGCAACATTGATCCGAGTCTTCGCACGGTATGCTTCGAATTTCTTCATTTCCTTTGTCGATTTTCGTTTGAAATTGATTTTTTGTGATTTTTCTTTTTTTTTTTTGTAATCCAAAAATTGTGTTCTTGGCATTGAATTTTGGACTTTGATGATTTGCATGTTGCACTGAGTATATGGGTAACTCAAATGTGTACTTTGTTTGGAAAAAGAATGGGCAATTTGCCATTTTTTTTTTTTTTAAAATATGAGATGACGAAAATTTGCCCGAATCCGAGACGGACTTCTTTTTTTTTTTTGTTGCATGTAGGATTTTTGCAATGAGATATGTTTTTATGAATGATATGAATGTATGCATGCATGTTTTATGATTTTTTGTGAAAAATGGGACGGATTTTTGCTTCCGTTGATTGAATGTATGAATGTGAAAAACTGCTTATTTGTGCTGTTTTATGAAAAATTGAATAGGATTCTGCTCCTGTCGATTCCTTGCATTGTGAAAAATTGCATGTCATCATCATTTTTTTTTTTTGAAAATAAAAACGGGACGGAGTTTTGCTTCTGTTGACTCCTTATCATTGACATGTCTCTTTATGAATGAATGAATGATGAATGGTGATTGCTGAAAACTTTTTCTTTTGCGCAAGAAAAAAATGGGGTTGAGTCCATTGCATGCCGTTATGCTGCCGAATTTTCTTCAAAACTTTGTGCTTGTGTATGCAACTGACATCTTCTTCTTCTTCTTTCTTCTTTGCAGGGTGGTGATCAGTTTGTGCGGGATCAGCTGAATAAGCTGAAGACCCGGGGATCAGTTGAGGCCGTGATTAGCCTGTGGGACCAGCTGCCGGTTATGGGTAGAGGGGCGATGATGAGTCCGAGGCAGATTATCATTGAGACGGGATTGTATGAGTTCGTTGAGTGTTTGAGGGGGCTGGTGAAGTTGCCGAAGAGTAAGGGCTTGACTTTAGCCTTGGTGGAGCATTGGTGGGACGTGACCCACACCTTTCACTTCTTTTGGGGCGAGGCCACGGTTACGCCTTCGGACTATGCTGCGATCACAGCCTATCCTTTAAGGGACGTAGTATTGAGTGGAGAGATGGCTATAGTGACCGGGAGTTGCAGGACCTTTTAGGCTTTATCCCCATTCCCAAAATGGGGATGGGGATGGAGTATGCGGTGGTTCAGGGAAAGATTGTGGAGAGCATCGGGAGGTACGAGGCTGGTGATGAGAGGATTGCTGCTGACCAGATTGCTAGGTCTTTTTTGTGGTTCGCCTTTTCGAGTACGTTGTTCGGTCATGCCAAGGGGACGGCTGTGTTTGCTTTGCTGAGGACGCTGACGGATGTGGAGAGAGCTGGAGAGGTGGCCTGGGGGGAGGCCGGGCTAGCAGAGCTTTACTTTACTCTGGATAGGTACAGTCGGAAGGCTGTGAGTTCCCTTTCATGTTTTGAGTTTCCGTTGGAGGTACAAGCTTTTGCCTTTTCTTTTCCTTTTGTGCGCACTGTTTCTTTTCCGAACTTAACTGATGTAACCTTTTCCTTTCGCAGGTGTGGGCCCTGGAGTTCTTTGATATTAAGATGTGGCGGCAGCCGGCGGAGCACATTGAGGCCTATCCGGCTATGCTTTCTTGGACTAGGCATGCTCGGGAGAAGAGGGGTTCTAGGGGGCGCACGATTCTCAAGTACAAGGAGTGTCTGCCCATTATGAGAGCAGAGACGGATGAGAGGATGAGGTTCTACCCCTGGGGCCGTTTTGGCGTGGAACAGCTGAAGGGTGCGGAGAGATGGACTGTGGAGAGGAGGATCTTAAGGGGGTTGTCCTGCGATGTGTATTACTTAGGGGAGAGGGTGACGCGCCAGCATGGTGCAGCAGGTGATCGGGGCCAAGAGGTTCATCAAGCGGATGGTGACTCGTGGGGCTGCTCGGGGCAGGGAGAGACGAGCAGAGCCGGTGCCGGTAGAGCGAGAGCCCTCCCCTACTCATTCTGAGCATTCCGCAGACACTCCCCCTTCTCCTTTCATAGATCCTAGCATGGAGCTGTCTCCAGATCATGTCATTCTCAGGGACTTACATGGACAGGGGCACGTTTGGCACCAGGGCGGATCATCTTCACAGGCCCAGGGATCCGACGCGTTTACGTTCAGGTATGATTTCTTCGTGGATCTTGGCCTGCCCTATCATGCCGTACCCATTGGTCCAGACGAGCCTCTTTCAGGAGACGAGGATGACGACCCCGAGCCCGGGATGTTTATGGCCGCAGAGGATGTAGGCACGAGTCGCAAGAGGGACCGAGGAAAGGCCCTAGCTTCTGATGATTCTGATTAGTGACTTGGTTGTTTCAGACAGATACAATTTATTTTTTCATGCACATTTTCTCTTTTTTTTTTTTTTTGGGAATGTAATGATCTAGGATTACTGTTACCTACTTTTTTTTTATTATGCATGTGTATTTTGCATGAGCCCGGCTTTGTGGCAAGGGTGTGAATGTTTGGTATATGAACTGTTTTGGACAGGTTTTGTGCAGGTTTCGAGCGGCTGGGGTGACATATTCCTCCGCGGTGCAGCAGTAAAAACTGCTGCAGATTTTTTTGCTGATGGTGACATTCTTGTCCGCGCGGATAGGGATGAGGCTCAATCCTGTCCGCGCGGATAAGGTTGAAGTCTGACACTGGCATTTAATTTTTGCTTTGGATCTGGTTTTCCCTTCTTTTAATTCCAACATCTTCTTCAACCACCAGTTTCAAACTGCATTTTCGGGGAGAAGGAGAGAAAATCCATGGAGAAAATTGTGAGCATGAAAAATCCATCCAAATTATCCCAAGAATCTCAAATGTCTTTCTTCAACAAGTTCAAAGAGTGGTCCCAGGAGATTATGCACTAGAGGAGGTCATTTTTTGAGGAAAGGTACAAGATAAAATGCTTGTGGTCTCTCAAAGAATTGGTTCCGGATTATGATCTCTTGAGGGCCTCCGCTTCTTTTTGGGATACTAGTAGGCATGTCTTTTGCTTTTCCTACAATGAGGTGGTCCCGACCGTTGAAGAATTCCGGGCTTTGCTTGGTGGTCCCGAGGTGGAGGAGATTGTGATCCCTTTGCCCGGAGGAGCTTCCTTTGTTGATAGGTTGTGCAACCTTCTTCATCTTTCCCCGGAGGAAGCAAAGGTATGATCCGTGGTCCCGATCATTTTGACATTTCCAGTCTTCCTGATAGGTTTAGGAGTTTAGGCTTGATTGATGATGCATATTGGGATGCTTTTGCAATCTGCATGTTTGGGACCTTGTTTATGGTTTACTCCTTTGGGATTTGTCATCGGGCTTTGCTGGATGTAGTTGTTCACTGTCGTTCGGGTCGGGATGTTGTGCCCTTGATCCTGGGAGAGACACTTCATGCTCTTGACAGGCTGGCTACCGGGAAGCGGTACATGCACGGGGGCAGCCCGTTTCTTTTGACTATGTGGCTGATGGAGCGCCTGGGGGTTCTTCGCGAAACTTCTAATGCAGTCAAGCCTTGGACATTTGCCAGGAGTGGGGTTACTGTGGATCTTGATGATCAGGGCTCATGGGAGTACTGGATGGCTTGTCGCCAGACTGCGGATACCAGGTGGTCGGTGCCTCATTGGCGGGTAGAGACTCGGAGAGTGCTTCAAGATGGGTCTCATGTGGTTATGCTTCCGGGGCTTTCTCAGTCCAGTTTTTATATTTCGGCTCTGGTTCGGAGACAGTTTGGCTTGGAGCAGACTCCTTTGGAGGGCTTTGAGGACATAGCCACCAGGGTGGTGGCTTCCGTTTCGATGGATGATCCTTCAGTGTTCCCATCTCTTTCCCAATCATGGAGGTATGACGTCTTTCCTCCCAGGGTTATCCTCAGGCGTCCGGGGCACGTGTTTCTGACCACTTGGTACTTGGATTGGTACGAGAGGCATTTGGGGGAGACTCAGATGGCTATTTTGAGACAGCGTGAGGCCATTGTTGGTGTGGAAGACATGACGATTTCGGAGAGGAGGAGGGCCGAGGCGAGGGCCAACCCTCATGATAGGAGCGGGGATGTCGTGACCGACTACGAGACTTATGTCAAGAGACAGGAGGGGAGGATTCCTATGTTGCCAGCTCGGTACAGAAGATGAGAGACGAGGCTAGGGATGCTAAGGCCCTGACAGACACGGGTTTGATAGATCATGTCCCTACACCAGAGCTCGGTTGGAGGAAGACTGACATTTTTCCTGTGCAGAGGAAGAAGACCCGAAGAGGAGGAAAGAGGAGGGGAGAAGCCAGTACGAGTGGCTTGGAGTGACCTTGAGGTTTCTGAGTATCCCTTTCTTGTCGTAGCAGGCACATTAGTTGTTATATATCTTAGTTTCTTTTAGCAGGTTGTAAGTCGTAGGAGTGAACCGAGCTTAGACTCATCAAAAAGCTTTTAACTGTAATGAACATATGAATTGCTTTAGAGTTTTTCGAAACGCCTTCATGGCTTGATCAATGTGTTGATGACAAAGTATGACTTTTATTTGTATTTTAGACCGAACCGTTTTCGGCTGCCTACGTTCCCTTTGGACTAAAGGGCTCAGGTCTCCGTAGTTCGACTCGGTTAATTTGTTTTTTTTTTTTTTGTTTTTTTTTATTTTTTTTTTTATTTTTTTTTGTGCAACCCTGTCTTTTACCTAGGTCGACCTTTCGGTTTTTCAACCTAGTTGAGTATTACTCTTTTAGCATTCTTTTATATATATATATATATATATATATATTTTTTTTTCTCTTTTTGGTGCAACCCTGTCTTTTACCTAGGCCGCCCTTTCGGGTTTTCAACCTAGTTGGGTATTACTCTTTTAGCACTCTTTTTTATGTTTTTTTTTGTTTTTTTTTGTTTCTTTTTTTGGTGCAACCACTGTCTTTTACCTAGGCCGCCCTTTCGGGTTTTCAACCTAGTTGGGTATTACTCTTTTAGCACTTTTTTTTTTTATATATATTTTTTTTGTTTTTTTTTTGTTGTTTTTTTTTTTTTTGTTTCTCTTTTTTGGTGCAACCCTGTCTTTTACCTAGGCCGCCCTTTCGGGTTTTCAACCTAGTTGGGTATTACTCTTTTAGCACTCTTTTTTTTTTTTGAAATGACTTAGCGTTTTACGCGTAGTATCTGCGCAGCTTGTCGCCATTCACTGGGTGTACAAAAGGATTTCCGTCGAGATCCGCAAGTTGCATGGCCCCTTCGGAGAATATCTTCTGGACGACATATGGCTCGACCCAGACAGGCTCCCATTTGCCAAGTGGGTTGATGCGGACTGGGGGCTTCTCTTTCAAAACGAGGTCACCTTCCTTGATCTCCCGATGTTTTACTTTCTTATCGAAGGCTCTGGCCATCCTTCCTTGGTAAGCTCGGACATGTTCCATGGCTCTCAATCGGCGTTCATCTAGCAGGGCCAATTCATCATGGCGACTCTGGAGCCATTCGACCTCATTGATCTGACTTTCCAACAGCACACGGAGTGAGGGGATTTCTAGCTCGATTGGGAGTACGGCTTCCATTCCGTAGGTAAGAGCAAACGGTGTTTCCCCGGTTGCCGTTCTGACAGATGTTCTGTATCCCCAGAGAGCAAGGTGAAGCTTGTCAGGTCAATCTCTTCCTCGGACAGCCATTTTCCGAATGATGTTAAAGTCTTGTTTGCTGCTTCAACGGCTCCGTTAGTCTGGGGCCTATAGGGAGATGACTTGTGACGGGTTATTCTGAATTCCTGTCGCATTCCCCTTCAAAGTGGGATCCATTATCTAAGATGATTTCGGCTGGCAACCCGTAACTGCATATGATGTTTTCTTTGATGAATATGGATACTTTCTTTGAGTTGAGGACTTTGTAGGACTTAGCTTCCGGATCGAGCGGTATCCTGTGTTCAACTATGGAAGGGTCGAGGCCAGGCATGTCTTTATAGGACCGTGCAAACACATCCACGAATTCTCTTAACAGCTCAACCAGGGCATCTTTTCCAGTTTCTTCGAAGAAACTACCAATCTGCGTCTCTTTAGGCTCTTCCGCAGTTCCCAGATTCACACATGTCAAAATCTCTTCGGCAGCTTGAGCTCGATTTTCCTCTTTCCGAACAACCTGCTTAAAGATTTCTTTAATATATTGTTCATTTAATGTGTCTGCTTTTTTATCTAGTGAATCATTATTAACTGTTTTTAAGTTATTAGTCAATTTATCATTAGTTAGAGTGGCAATCAAGGGATACTCAGAAAGGTTCATCATTTCATTGAGAACGAAAGGGAACACAGCATTTGCTACAACCTCGTAGTCTTCAGGCGTAAGGCCATCGGACGACTCGAGAGACTCGGAGGACTTTTACATAGGTTGACACAAGGGGACGGGGGACCAATCCAAGCTTTGTGATCATTTCCTCCTTGGTCGCGGACGGGCCCGAGAGGGTTTCCCAATTCTTCAAAGGCATTGCTGTCAGTGGCCTCATGACTCGGGAGTTGCATTGTTTCTGTCCTCCTTCTTCAATCATCGCTACCATCTCTTTGACTGAACCGAAATCAATCAGGTCTGGCATCTGAACTTCTTCTCCGAATAACTGTTGCATAACCGGACCATCCCAATCATCTGAAAAGACTTCTGTAGCTTTGGCTTTAAGCATTGTCAGCTCAAACTCATGCTTTGGGCCTTCTTGGACAGTTGGGACCACAGTGGTAAGCTTCTCGAACTGCTCTACTAGGCTTGGAACGCCTTTGAAAGTGTACTCGCTCTCCATGGTAGTGGTAGCCCCAGATATCTTGGGTAGATCCAAAAACATTCTACGGACCGGATTTGCCTTGGTTCCCCTGAGCTTATTAAGGTCATGCTGTAACTTCATCCATCCCTCTGCCGGAGTAGGCTCTTTGACTGGGGCGCTACCCTGCTGTGTAGGACCTTTTACAAAGTAGTCATCCAAATAAGGACTGAAAGGGAGAGGTTTAGGGTCGTTGATCGGGACCCTTCCTGTGGCAGCTTCTCCCCTTTTCTGGGCAATCTCCTTTTCTTTCGCAGTGTCTACCGAGGTGGCCTCATATCCCAGGCCGTGGCGAGTTTTCTGTCCTTTCACCTCAATAACTGTGTGAGTTCCTTGCTGATGCTTCCCCAGACCGAGACCGGGCAGGTAGCTCATTCTTCTCATCATCTTCAAGGCTGGAGGGATCCTGTCCCGAGTAATCGTCAGATCTATGTTACAAACTTGGGCTTTGGGAGGCTCGACCGTGAAGCCTGTTAGCATGAGACCTTCCTCGTCATGTTTGATTTCCAGAATAGGTATTCCACCTGTATCAGTGCCCTCCAAAGTGACTAGGTCTCCGTAAATGGTTGTCAAATCCCCATCCGAAACGAATTTCACACACTGATGGAGGCTCGAAGCAACCCCCTTAACTTGGTGCAGCTAGGGTCTTCCCAGCAGGGCATTAAAGGTGATCGGGATATCTATAACTTGAAATTCCACAGGTATCATCTTCTTGCCAAACCAGAGGTTCAAAGTAGCAACCCCGAGCACTGTGCGAGATGTAGAGTCATATGCCTTGACTGTGAGGGAGGAACGCTTCAAATCTGTAGTCTTGATGTTGAGCAGGCTCATGATCTTAGCTGGGAGGATATTCATCCCGGACCCATTGTCAACCAAAACTCGGGGAAGACGCCGTTCATCCAGCTGGACTGTGATGAAGAGGGGCTCGTTATGATCGGCTCCGAACTGAGGGAGATCGAGGTCTGTGAAAGTGATTATATTCCCATAGTGAATGTTCCCAATCAACTGCACCACATCATCAGGAGTAGCATCAATAGGGACTAGCGTGCGGGCTAGGCTTTCTTCCAGCTTTAGCTTGTGGGGGTACGATGAGGTAAGCAGGGACCACAAAGAGATGTTGGCCTGAGTTTGCTTCAACTGGGTGAGCACGGGTGTAAGTGCTCCAATTTGAGTTGGTAGCTTTTTCGTTAGAAAATTAACGAAAGTTATAACATTTCTAACAATTCCTAACATTCCTAACATTTCTAACCAAGTAAGGGTAGATTAGGGATTGCCAAAAAAAGATAAACCAAGAAAAGGAATCAAAAAGCAAAAGAAATAAGAAAAACCCTAAATAGAAATGGCTGGAACAAAAGCTGGTGATTAATTTGAATTTTGAAAAGATTATTCTTCTGTCCAAAGCTGAAGCCGTAATTAATGAACGATTGCACTGCGACCAACCTTGTCCGCGCGGATATGTTTGACTCTCACAGGGGGTTATAAATTGAACCCTCCTCTCTCAGTTTACATAACACAATTTACTCACAGCAACGAAGTTCTGGCGAAATATAGAGAGAAAACAGTGGGAATCCTTAGATTGCCACCATTTTCTCTTGAATCTTTCCCAATCAAATACCAAACACACCAAACCTTGATACTCCTCAAGCCAAACACCAAATCTTGATACTCCTCAAGTCAAATTCCAAGCCTAGGAAGATAGGGTGTCACCATTGGTAAAGCCCTCCTTCTCAAAACCCTAAAATTCTCTTTTGATCTCTTGATCATCTTGTTCTTCTTACTTTGACTTATTTTATGTCTAGTTTAACTTGATTTTTGACCTAAGATGGTCATCTTGAAGTTCATCTTCATGAATGACCATCTCAAGTGGTCCACATTTTAGATCTTTAGTCAATTCTTTCTCTTTGGTTTCATCTTTACAAAACCCCCTTTCCCTTTGCAAAGGACATGTTTCAACCCCATAAATTCCCCAAGGATGACTTGAATATGATAACCACTTAATAAAAAAGTAGTGGTATCAAGTCTAGGGATGAAAATGGGGTGAACATAGATGCAAACCCCCCAAAAATCACATTTCTCCTCAAGAACATCTTGCTGTCCAGTAGCATTGTTCTGAGAACTCAGTCTATTTTCCTATTTTTTGGACCCAGTAAAACTTGGAATTGGGTGTTGACTACAAAATACTTTTTGTAGCCAACATCCAGAGCTTTCCATACATATTTTTAGTTTATTTTTTGCGTGAGTAAAACTCCTTTTTTCAATTTTTCTTTTAGAGGCCAGTTCATCAGCTTCTGGAAATCCAGATTTCAGATCTGAGATTTCCAGAAGGTTTTGACCCCTCAAATCATCTCCAAAATGATAAGTTCTTTTACAGAAACCTTTTTTAAGGTGTTTTGAACATTTTTCATTCCCGGACTTTTCCCAGATTCTGGAGTTTTCAAGCCCTAAAGTCCATTTCAAAGTCAAGGGTCAACTGCCTTTTTCATTCTGGCAGAAATGGTTTTCAATTTCCAAAAATCTTTTGAGTGCCAAATCTCAACCCAAAAATCACCCAAAAAATCATGGGATCAGTTTAAAGCCTTAAAAAGAGTTCCCAATTTTTACTTACCTCAGTTTCAACTTATTTTGGCCACAATACACACCCACACACACACACACACAACAAAGGATTTCAAATGTTTGGAAGACTCGTTTTGCGAGGCGCGTCGGGTGCACACTAACGTCCTTCCCGACGCGTAACATGACCTCCGAACCTAAATTTCTGATCTTGGGCTTTTTTCAAAGTTTTGGCCCTTAAAACAAAAATGGCGTGGCGACTCCGTTTGATTCACAAAAAAAAAATCGGGTACATCACAGTGGCGACTCCGCTGGGGACTAGCTTTTTCTAAAAAAAAAATGATATTTGGTATATTGGTGGAAACCATTAAACTTCCCGTTATCGCCTCCTAACACGAGTCGGGGATAAATTGTGGTTTAACAATCCCACGTACCGGTATCACCGTTTTCAAAAAAAAAGAGAAAAAGCTTTTGAGGGTCAAGCTTCCGTCTCAACATTTGAAAATCCTTTGCTTTGTGTGTGTTGATTTTTGCACAGTTTTCGTGTTTGTTTTTGGCCGCCTCGGAAAAGTCAAAATTTTGACTGTCGGAATAATGTCCCTAACTGTCGGAATTTTTGTGCTTATGTGCTTATGTGTTCATAAAATTTTCAAAAAAAATTTTTCAAAAAAAAATTCAAAAAAAAAAAATCATGCATCATGCCTTTTTAAGACACATAAAAAATTTCTATTTTTCTCAGAAAAAGAAGATAGACTGCTTGCACACTACGCGCACGTGACCTTACACTGCACACTACGTCCCTAACCCGGGGAAATCCTTGTCGCGGTCCGTTTGGTCTTATTACGCCTCTCGGATGTGTTGGGATTGGAGTCAAATCATGAAGGAATTTCGCAGGAGCAGTTTCTGACCATGTGCGCGACCGCGCTGAGGGCCAGAGCGGCCGCGCTGGAGTGTCGAGCAAGGAGCTGGAGTTTCTGGATATTAGCGCGGACGCGCTTGTAGGGAGGGCGGCCGCGCTTGGTACGATTCTGGACTGATTCAGTTTCCTATTTTGATCAGATTTCCTCTTGGATTTGGGATTCCTTGTGACAGCAATATTTGGGAAGACTTGTTAAGGAAGAAGAATACTTTCTTAAGTTAGGAATCCTTTTATTGCTAGGATTTGATTTCTTGTATCCTATAAATACATGTGGTAGCCTAGAAACAAATTGGTCTTTGTGATTGTAAACATCTCGAAAATATTATAGTGAGAATATTTTGGCTTGGTAGCGCCCCCGGACGTAGTTGTCGTTGCAACGAACCGGGTTAACATTCTTGTGTGTTCTTTTGTGTGTGATTTACTTTTCGTGTGTGTTGCATCTTATTATTCCTCCTAGCTCGGTCCGTTTCCGCTGCGTGGGCGTGATTTTCACAACAACTGGTATCAGAGCTCTTGGTTTTGTCGAATCATTGCTTGGGTTATCTTTTGCTATGGATTTCTTGGGAGCTTTGGAGGATGGTAATAAGGTGTTGATCGAAAAGTTTGATGGGACGGATTTCAATTTTTGGAAGACGCAGATCGAGGATGTTTTGTGGAACAAGGATTTGTATCTACCATTAAAAGAAAAGCCGGATGACATAGAGGAAGCAAAATTCGAAATCTTGGATCGGAAAGCGTTAGGGCTTGTTAGGCAAACGTTGACCAAGGATGTCGCGAAGAATGTTTTGGAGGCGAAGACTACCATGGAGATGTTGCAGATGTTGGCGAGCATGTACGAGGCACCATCGGCGGCGAACAAGGCTCATCTGATGAGGAAGCTGTTGAACATAAGGATGGTAGAGGGCATGTCGGCAACAAAGCATATAAGTGAATTCAAATCTCTGCGACCCAAGCTGTCTTCCGTGGTACATTACTCTTGATGATGAGGTACTAGCGTTGATTTTACTTTCTTCTTTGCCCAAAAGTTGGGATACGACTGCGATAGCAGTTAACGTTTCAACAGGAAAAGTGAAGTTGAAGTTTGCGGATGTCGTTGATGTGATTCTTGGCGAAGAAATTCGTAGAAAGAGTAAGGCAGGGACATCGGGGCTAGCACTGAATATCGGTGAAAAGGGTAAGAGTGGCAAGAAGGTGATTACTTGTTACGATTGTGGGGAGAAGGGGCACTTTAGGAGAAGTTGTCCGGCGGTCGGGCGGGCGAAGGAATTGAATGTTCTTTGAAGAGTTAGCGGATGCATTAATCTTGGGTGGGAGCAGCTCAACGGATTCATGGGTTTTGGATTCGGGCTCGACGTTTCATTCGTGCACTAGTGCGAAAGGATGGAGCAAGACATTCCGGGTGATTTTGGGGTTGTTCGTTTGGGGACAATAATCCGATCAAGGTCATAGGAAAGGGGTAGTTCGGGTCAAAGCAACGGATGGGACTGCTTTTGCGGCTACGTGACGTGCGACATATTCCGGATTTGAAGAGGAACTTGATTTCCATAAGGCAACTTGATAAGGAGGGTTGTGTGGTGACCTTCGGTTGTGGGACATGGAAGATAAACCGCGGAGCTAGCTTGGTGGCTCGTGGCGGGGTGGAAAATATGTTGTATACCACATGCAACATGAATCGTTAGGGAAACGAAGGCGAATCCCAATGATGAATGGTGGTGGCCGAGATCGCCATGGTGGGAGAAATTTCACTAAACGGTATGTTGATAGAAAATTGGGTAATGAAGTCGGCCGACGCGGAGCCAATTTGGTCAACATGGGAGCGGGATCTAGAACGGTGATGCGATGGGTTGCAAAGAACACACAAAGGTTCCAAGCTTGTGATTGTGTGGGGCACGTGGATTCGTGTTTGTTCGGGATCGATAGTTAGCACGCAAGTGAGCGGGGATGTGCGGGGAGGATCATTCGGAATGAAGACTCGGAGCATGGTAGAACAAGCGGTTATGTTGAAGCGTTGCTCGGCTTCAATTCACTTGGATAACTAGACAAGAGGCCGGGCGCTACCAACGCATTAGCCGGCCACCGAAAACCGAGATTTGTTTGTTTCAAGACGAGGTATCATGGATGGTTTGTCTCCGTGGGAGATTGTTGGGATTGGAGTCAAATCATGAAGGAATTTCGCGAGAGCGATTTCGACCATGTGCGCGACCGCGGTGAGGGCGTAGCGGCCGCGGAGTGTCGAGCAAGGAGGCTGGAGTTTGGATATTAGCGCGGACGCGCTTGTAGGGAAGGCGGCCGCGCTTGGTACGATTACGGGCGATTCGGTTTCCTATTTTGATCAGATTTCCTCTTGGATTTGGGATTCCTTGTGACAGCAATATTTGGGAAGACTTGTTAAGGAAGAAGAATACTTTCTTAAGTTAGGAATCCTTTTATTGCTAGGATTTGATTTCTTGTATCCTATAAATACATGTGGTAGCCTAGAAACAAATTGGTGCTGTGATTGTAAACATCTGAAAATATTATAGTGAGAATATTTTGGCTTGGTAGCGCCCGGACGTAGTTGTCGTTGCAACGAACCGGGTTAACATTCTTGTGTGTTCTTTTGTGTGTGATTTACTTTTCGTGTGTGTTGCATCTTATTTATTCATTCTCAAGGCTTGATCCGTTATTCCGCTGCGCAAGAACGTGATTTTCACAACAGGATGAGCACAGGACTACCCAAACATCCCATGGAGCCTCGTGTCGACCATGCACTTGTCCGTGACACACTTTGTCCGAGACCCGGTTGGTTTTTAGTCTGGTCTGTGTCATGCCCTGTCTGTGTATAGACCTTTCCTTTCAAGCCTTTGTCGGCATACCGACTCAATATCTCTCGGGTCCCTAATCGGTCGAAGTCACGCAGGTTTTCCGCCGCGGACTTTGACCAAGATATTGACCAGGCGCCTTGACTTCGGCTCGATCGGCACAAATTATACACGACTCCCAGATTTGACACCGAGTCATCAAGGATTAATGAATATTCCATGCCTAATTACGGCTTAAATGACGACAAGTCAAGATCAATTGTGGACGCTTATCAGTCCAAATCATGCCGACTTTTCGTCGAGCCCTCGGACATGATCTTGACTTTTGACGTCAGCTTTGTCCGTAATTTACATCGAATGCTCGTTAAGACTCGATTACCCGCCGCACTTTTAGGATCGTTTTCTTTCGGTCGGTGGGACCCGCTTGCCCTATCGTGACCCTCGCGGCCAGGCCCACCCCCTGGGAGGTCGAAATACGGGTGGAATACGAGGGGCTTATAGACGTAGTGACGGGGCCCAGCTGATCCAGGTATCGTAGTAGTTTGCAAAAAAAAAAAAAGAGCAATCTTTTCCAACCGATTAGGTTAATAAAACGTGTTTTAAGTAAACATGAACAAATAATTGCATGTTTGCACGAGGCACTGAGCCCAAACACCTACCCACCTTCAATTCCCGCCATCCGAACCCTCGTGTCTTTCCCCCGTGACTCCGCACAAAGCTTGGTTTCGGGCACCGGGTCACCGTTTGATCGGTTGGGAAGAGTCAAGCGCATCGTCGGCTTCGTCGTTTGTTTCAACTCCGGGTTTAGTAATGTACGCATCGGTGGTAACGATGGGGACAACGTCACTCCGCCTCCCGGGACTCCTCGGACGAACGGCAATGGAATCGGTTAGCGTAACGGATAAGAGTGCGACGGGAAGCACAGCTGAATAGCCTTATCGAGGCTATTAAGAGCCATGGTCTGGCTGCCAGTCTCAACCCAGATGGCACCTTCACCGTGGAAGAAGAGGAAGACCTCAACCCCACTCTTGGTCAGCCCGACTACTCCAGGATGCCACCACCAACCTCCTTCGGTGCTACCAGAACACATGTTCCTCGATCTGCAGGTCGACCGGATCCATGCGGCTGATGGGACGAATCGGTTCACGGCTCCTCGGTGGGGGCAAAGTCGATGCGGAATGTCCTCTCATGGTTGGGGATACCTCGGAATGCCACAGCAGATTGGAATCCCACCTCGGTTCGGAACCGATCAATCCAGGACCTTCACATCAACAGCCACAATTTGGAATGCCGCCACAATGCGGTTACGGGCCACGATCGGGAGCCTCCTCGAGAATGGTGCTGGTTCGGTTGCTCCTCTCACGGCTTTCACAAATCCATTCACTCGGACTTCTATGGGTTATCAAGCCTTCATCCCCGTTTCATCGAATCACGGGACCACGGTATCCTCTCGGTTATGCATCCTTGCCACAACCGGCCATGCAATTCAACAACCGGGGACGGCGGCCCGCACTTAAGCCTACTTATGGGCCTCGCTCCGGAAATCCAAGCCATCGGCTACCTCGAATCTGCCTCCATCTTCTCTACCGATTGGAAGCCAACAACAAGTCGTTGGGTTCTATCCCTTTGCCCAAGCTCCTACCTACACTCCCGGGGTAATTTGGGCCAGGACAGGTTTTCACCTATGCCCCGGAGTATGGTATTCCTTCCACCAATGCACCACAACAGCTAGTCCTCTTTCCTGGCTCAAATATCGGCTCGGGAATTCCCGCTCCACCTTTGGATCCCCAATTGGCTTGGTTTATGGAGCAACACAAGGAAATGAAAGCACAGTTGCTTTGAATTATCGCCAAAAAGAACACCGCTCTTCGGCCTACGAGATCCCGACTCGATTGTCCCCCTGCCTCACAAGTTTGTGATGCCCACTCTGGAATTGTTTGACGGGAGTGCATGCCTAAAACTCACTTGGACACCTATACTTTGGCAATGAAGGCTAAAGGGATGCACAAACCAGCGGTTGGCCGATTACTTTAGTCTCTCTTTGAAGTCGGGGGCTTTGAAATGGTTTTTCCGATTGCGGCTGAAGCTAGGGCTACTTGGGAGCAGTTACCGGTACTTTCACGAGATAAGTACAAAGCCAACTTGGAATGGGAGACAAACGAGTTGACACTGCAAACAACGATGCGGCGCCACTAATGAGAATATTGGGGATTTCTATAAGAGGTGGAACTTAAAGCTCGGTGAAATGGCCATTCCTCCCTCTGACGAGGAGCTTGAGTTAGACATCTTTCGGTCATGCTTGAAGCCGCATTTGAGAGCTTCCCTGGCCACTTCCCCTACGGCGACTTGCGTGCAATGGTTAATTCCGGGGCTAAGTTCGAAAAGGCTTACAATCGGCGGCCATTGCTGCACCCTCCGCTTGGCTGATACCTGGGGTTTCTTCCACCTCCAACACAGCTCTGCCCAAACCAAAAGGTAAAGAAGTGATTAGCTATGCGGGACGGGATCGTAACAATGCCACTTCCTTTGTTCCCAAGAAACCGATCCATCCAGATCCGGCTCCAAAACTTGGGAAACTTTGGGATGCCTTTGAGTGATATCTTCAGAGGTTTGGTGAGAGAAGGTTTGCTCCGGCCTTTGGAAAATTATCGGCCTAGAAACCCCAATGCTCCTTTGGATACCTCCAAGCATTGTGCCTTTCATCGGTACCATGGGCACTGACGGATGATTGCGTCCCCCTGAAAAAGGCCATCCAAGGTTTGATTGAGCAAGGGAGGTTAGAGATGCACGAAGGGCCTAACACTATCAATAACCCGCTCCCTAACAACATGAGTGTCAACATGATCGAGTTTGGTGGTTCAAGCCTTGTGGGCATAATGGAATTTGACACGCCCCCTTGTGAGGTCGGTGAATCGGCCATCGCGGGCGATGAAAGTGTTAAGAAAGAGATTGCCAAGGTAATCCTGATGGAAAGATCTGCAATAGCTCCCGTCTCCAACGTCGAAGAATAGATGCATGGTTCAACAACAAAGAGCAGCTAGACTGGGGGCTACCTATCTTTAAAATAGTATTTTGAGTCAACCTTCGTAGGGTTTAGCACTTTTCTTTCACCTAAGTCCTTCTGGACATTTGTCGTTGTAGTCCATTTTGGACATAGTGGTTAAATGCCTAACTTTTAATATAAGTCTTTTTTCTCTTCTTGCTAGACTCGAGACATCACTTGCGCACCCACGTTACACTTAATTGAAATGGTTTTATCCAAAATGATCACTTGTGCTGCTCAACCACTAATTCTTTGAAATGATTAAAATTTAAATTAATCGGAGTGAGAAAATCAATTGATATCCTTCCCAAATTGGGGCTTACCAACTCCCCATCTTGCATCTCATATGCTCACATCCCTTTCATCATCATCATCTCGTTGCTCGATGAATTTGCATGGATCTTTTCTCATATAAAGCTTAAGCAAGCAATGAAGACTTAATCTCGTTTAGGTCATCCAGTAGGGATTGCGGTTGAAACCTTTCACCCATAGGAAAGCCATTACCTCACCCTTACTAAACACTACCCTCTCATTTCAAGATCGGCGTGTTTTGAAACCCGGTTTAGCCATCATTTTTGCTCCATACTGAGAGAAAGTCCAAGCGAGCCCGAGAAGTTAGCTTCGAGAATCGGCGATGCGCAAATTATCTCAAGCCATGAAGGAAGGACAAAGATAATCCTCAACTCCTCAGGAAGCTTTCCAAGTCAAAAAAAAAAAAAAAAAAAAAAAAAAAAAAAAAAAGGTCAAAAAAAAAAAAGAAAAAAAAAAACAAAAAAAAAAAACAAAAAAAAAAGAGAAGGATTTTAAAATCCTCACAATCTCGGATATAATTCCAAGCTCCTCAGGAAGCCTTCAAAAAAAAAAAGAACTCAAAAGTCCCCGACTTCTCAAGAAGCTCTCCAATGATCAAAAAGGAGCCTGAATTCTCGCAAGATCGCAAAAAGTTGTCAATAGCTCGGACTTCCTCTTATCATTACCTTAAACCAATCCCAAGCCATCCTCTCAATTTTAGAGGATACTCCCATCACCATTACCCTTGCCCTTGGCCAAGTCAAAATTTGACCTCTCATTCTTAGAGGCAATCAATCTTCCCCGCCATAGATTTCCCAAACACGTCCCTACAAGCCAACCTCTCATCTTTAGAGGTTCAGTCAGCAAAAGGCCCAGCCGACCTCTCATCTTAAGAGGTCAAAATTTCCCAAAATCACCCGATGGCCGATCGAAGCCCGGAAACCCAACTACAGTCCCTATCGGATAGCAGTTTCATTCTAATATCCTCGATGTCGGGATCAAATTAATGCTTCCTTGCTTGCTTAAAATTGGAATCTAATCCATCTTGGTCCAAAATTACCAATCAAAGATTGTGCAAATTCAACACTTCCCTTCATGTGAGCATATTTCATTTCTCCTCACAAACACTTGCCGTGGATGTCCCATTTGGGCTTCGCATCCGTGTCTTTCATGGACACTCTAAGGGGATATGTTATTCAATCCTCAAAATCCCCAAAGGTCCTCAGACCCTCGAATTTCAACATTCGTTCTCTTTTCATTCGGGATAGGCCCGAACTACGGCGACCTGAGCTCTTCATGATGGAGGGAACGTAGGCAACCAGAAATGGTCCGGTCGAAATCACAAACAAATCTCAAAAAAAAAAAAGAAGAAAAAAAATCCGGTCTCATCAGGGATCGTCCCTATACACTTTCCGATCTTGATCCTCGATATCAGTTGGTTTTCTCCTTGTGATTAATCAAAATATTTGTTCATATCAGATTTAGGAGTTGAATAACCCGAACATTAACAAAGGGTTTTAAGCAGCCTTGTGATCATCATGAATAAGACAATTTTTCAAGTGTCTCGACAAGTCTTCTCTCTCTACATCATAGGAAAATAGAGCCAAACACTTTGTCTTTACGCGGCGGGGGCTCCCATTACACTTTTCCACACCTTGTAACGCTTATACTCTCTCAAAAGAGTCAAACCTAAAGCAAGTGTGTATACACAAAATCGGGATTCATTCCCACTTTTCGAAAGATGTGCCCGCACGTAAACATTCTGAGTCTTGTCCATTGGCTTGGTTGACTAAGATCTGAAAAGATGGGTGCCTCCTTGGTCACATGATGACTCTACACGCAAATAGGGCCGCTTCTGTGTTCCTTCACGTGGGGCTTGCTAAGCGGTCCTCCCCGGGTTCTCTGTATCGGCTCTTTAAGATGGGACTTCTATAGTCATCCTTGGGTCCACATTGCGTTCTTCCTTTGCGAGATAGATTCGCCAAGTCACTTCTTCAAAATCCGGACTTTGCCTACTCGGGATCCGGGGGCTTTGTCAAGACGGTCTTTTGGACCCGAATTTTATCAAGAAAGAATTTCGGCTTGAACTTGGTACACGGCGGCTTCCCGTAGCATCGGAATTCAAGATCGGGGTTTCTCCCGGCATTAGCAATTCCATCAAATCATTCTCAGGATAAGGTTTCGGCCGAGGTCACGGCTCACCCAAATGAAAGAAGCTTCACTCATATCAACGTGCTCTAGAGCCCTGTCGGCATCGGCTTAAATGACCAAGATTGAGAGAGAAAATTCCAATCAAGACCAGGGATCCGAATCCAATCTCATCAAAATTGAGGTCCATGTGATACTGGCGACAAAACCTCACCAACAACATTGTTTAAATCGCGATCAAGGGTTCTCATCCCCCACATGCTCAAAATCTGTTCCAAACAGTCTCCAGACACATACATAACCACGCATCCCCACAAAAAATCTCCCAAGGGCTCATGTAGCATGCACAAAACTTGAATCAATAGGAAAAATCCTAAGTGAATTGAAGATCATAAATCATAATTTCCCTGTCAAAAGCTTAGGCTAGGTGCATCTTCGAAAGCAAGTAAATGCATCATCTCGCAAACATATGCAGTGATACTCTCACAATCATTTTTGGCTCTATGCATGCATCTGTCATCATGAATGTCATAATATGCATCTTCCTCTTCACTAACGAATGCAGGAATTCAAACGTGAAATCAAATCCCCCTTTTCGGCAAGGATGATCTTCACCAAAGTCGACCTCCAAAGTCCACAAACGGATGAAGACAGCCTCTCCAAAGATCTCTGATTTGGCAAAGACAAGCTCCGGCGTACTCGCAACTTGCTAAAGACAACCCCCAATGTCCACAAATGGATGAAAACAGCCCCCAATGAAGACCACCTCTAGTGTCTACCATTCGGTCAGAGACGCCAAGTTCTCGAATACAAGTCGGTTAGGGACGCCAAGTTCTCAAAATGCAAATCGGTCAGAGACGCCAAGTTCTCAAATGCAAATCAAATGCCAGTTGGTCAGAGACGCCAAGTTCTCAAATACAAGTCGGTCAGGGACGCCAAGTTCTCAAAATGCAAATCGGTCAGGGACGCCAAGTTCTCAAATGCAAATCAAATGCCAGTTGGTCAGAGACGCCAAGTTCTCAAATACAAGTCGGTCAGGGACGCCAAGTGCTCAAAATGCAAATCGGTCAGAGACGCCAAGTTCTCAAATGCAAATCAAATGCCGGTTGGTCGAGACGCCAAGTTCTCAAATACAAGTCGGTCGGGACGCCAAGTTCTCAAATGCAAATCGGTCGGGACGCCAAGTTCTCAAATGCAAATCAAATGCTAGCGGTTGGTCGAGACGCCAAGTTCTCAAATACAATTCGGTCAGGACGCCAAGTTCTCAAAATGCAAATCGGTTAGACGCCAAGTTCTCAAATGCAAATCAAATGCTAGTTGGTCGAGACGCCAAGTTCTCAAATACAAATCGGTCGAGACGCCAAGTTCTCAAATTGCCAGAGACGCCAAGTTCTCAAATACAAAGGTCGAGACGCCAAGTTCTCCAATACAATGCGGTCGAGACACCAAGTTCTCAAAAGCAAGAAGTTCCAATGTGAATACAAGCTCAACCACCTCTACAAGGTTGACGATCACCAAGAAGATGCGACTCAACCAAACTCCTCCTTCAGGTCAAAATGCTTCCAAAGACAGCAAATCGTCGGCAGAAACCGTCCCACGAACAAAGAACTTAACAACTCTTCATCAACATCACCGTAGCCTCACCCTTCCTAACAACTACAGGTAAGCACAAAGACAGTATGAAAGCATATCTTAGTCAACTACTTTTCTAAAAGAACATTATCATCAGATCATAGGGCGACTTCCCCAAAACAGTCAAAACCATAGGGTGACTTCCCAAAAATAGTCAGATCTTAGGGCGACTTCCCCAAAACAGTCAAAACCTTAGGGTGACTTCCCCAAAACAAATGTATTACAGGGTGACTTCCCAAAAATAGTCAAACCATAGGGTGACTTCCCAAAACAAATGGGACATGGGCGACTTCCCAAAAATAGTCAAACCATAGGGCGACTTCCCAAAATAGTCAAACCATAGGGTGACTTCCCAAAACAGTCGGATTACGTGGCGACTTCCCAAAAATAGTCAAACCATAGGGCGACTTCCCCAAAATAGTCAAACCATAGGGTGACTTCCCAAAATGATCGATTACGGGCGACTTCCCAAAAATAGTCAAACCATAGGGTGACTTCCCAAAATAGTCGAGATCTTAGGGGTGACTTCCCAAAAATAGTCGAGATCTTAGGGCGACTTCCAAAACAGTCAAACCTTAGGGTGACTTCCCAAAAACAGTCGGATTACGGGGTGACTTCCCAAAAATAGTCAAACCATAGGGGCGACTTCCCAAAACAATCAGTTACGGGCGACTTCCCAAAAATAGTCAAACCATAGGGCGACTTCCTCAAAATAGTCAAACCATAGGGCGACTTCCCAAAATAGTCAGATCATAGGGTGACTTCCCAAAAATAGTCAAACCATAGGGTGACTTCCCGAAAATAGTCAAATCTTAGGGCGACTTCCCCAAAATAGTCAAACCATAGGGTGACTTCCCAAAAATAGTCAGATCCTAGGGTGACTTCCCAAAAACAGTCAAGTCATAGGGCGACTTCCCAAAAATAGTCAGACCATAGGGCGACTTCCCCAAAATAGTCAAGTCATAGGGCGACTTCCCCAAAATAGTCAAGTCATAGGGCGACTTCCCAAAAATAGTCAAAACCGTAGGGCGACTTCCCAAAAATAGTCAGACCATAGGGTGACTTCCCCAAAACAGTCAGACCATAGGGTGACTTCCCAAAAATAGTCAAATCTTAGGGCGACCTTCCTAAATGCAGTAGGGTCAAAGACTAAAAACCCGAACTACGACTGGCTTGATTCCTCTTAAGGATACGTAGGTAGCCTATCATTAGGTTCAGCCACCAGACCAAAATGGTCATTCCTATCCCCAGCAGAGCGGATATACAACCCTAGCCATCAGACCGAAGAGGGTCATTTCTTATCCCCAGCAGAGTTTCTTTCAGCAATCGACTGTAGAACTCGCTCGCCAGGTTGACATCCTAAAACAGTCACTCCAGGGTCGACAACTAAAGATAGTCGAAAGACCCGAACTACGACCGGCTTGATTCCCATTCGGGATACGTAGGTAGCCTATTGATTAGGTTCAGCCACTCGATCACTTGATCGTCCTGTCAAATATGGAGCCTTACTCTTATCGACGACCCCGCTTCCTTCGAAAGCACCGTCGCCGAGGGGCTACTGTAAGTGCTCCAATTTGAGTTGGTAGCTTTTTCGTTAGAAAATTAACGAAAGTTATAACATTTCTAACAATTCCTAACATTCCTAACATTTCTAACCAAGTAAGGGTAGATTAGGGATTGCCAAAAAAAGATAAACCAAGAAAAGGAATCAAAAAAGCAAAAGAAATAAGAAAAAACCCTAAATAGAAATGGTCGAACAAAAACTGGCTGATTAATTTGAATTTTGAAAAGATTATTCTTCCTGTCCAAAGCCTGAAGCTGTAATTAATGAACAGTGCACGCGACCAACCTTGTCCGCGCGGATATGTTTGACTCTCACAGGGGGTTATAAATTGAACCCTCCTCTCTCAGTTTACATAACACAATTTACTCACAGCAACGAAGTTCTGGCGAAATATAGAGAGAAAACAGTGGGAATCCTTAGATTGCCACCATTTTCTCTTGAATCTTTCCCAATCAAATACCAAACACACCAAACCTTGATACTCCTCAAGCCAAACACCAAATCTTGATACTCCTCAAGTCAAATTCCAAGCCTAGGAAGATAGGGTGTCACCATTGGTAAAGCCCTCCTTCTCAAAACCCTAAAATTCTCTTTTGATCTCTTGATCATCTTGTTCTTCTTACTTTGACTTATTTTATGTCTAGTTTAACTTGATTTTTGACCTAAGATGGTCATCTTGAAGTTCATCTTCATGAATGACCATCTCAAGTGGTCCACATTTTAGATCTTTAGTCAATTCTTTCTCTTTGGTTTCATCTTTACAAAACCCCCTTTCCCTTTGCAAAGGACATGTTTCAACCCCATAAATTCCCCAAGGATGACTTGAATATGATAACCACTTAATAAAAAAGTAGTGGTATCAAGTCTAGGGATGAAAATGGGGTGAACATAGATGCAAACCCCCCAAAAATCACATTTCTCCTCAAGAACATCTTGCTGTCCAGTAGCATTGTTCTGAGAACTCAGTCTATTTTCCTATTTTTTGGACCCAGTAAAACTTGGAATTGGGTGTTGACTACAAAATACTTTTTGTAGCCAACATCCAGAGCTTTCCATACATATTTTTAGTTTATTTTTTGCGTGAGTAAAACTCCTTTTTTCAATTTTTCTTTTAGAGGCCAGTTCATCAGCTTCTGGAAATCCAGATTTCAGATCTGAGATTTCCAGAAGGTTTTGACCCCTCAAATCATCTCCAAAATGATAAGTTCTTTTACAGAAACCTTTTTTAAGGTGTTTTGAACATTTTTCATTCCCGGACTTTTCCCAGATTCTGGAGTTTTCAAGCCCTAAAGTCCATTTCAAAGTCAAGGGTCAACTGCCTTTTTCATTCTGGCAGAAATGGTTTTCAATTTCCAAAAATCTTTTGAGTGCCAAATCTCAACCCAAAAATCACCCAAAAAATCATGGGATCAGTTTAAAGCCTTAAAAAGAGTTCCCAATTTTTACTTACCTCAGTTTCAACTTATTTTGGCCAAAACACACACACACACACACACACACAACAAAGGATTTCAAATGTTTGGAAGACTCGTTTTGCGAGGCGCGTCGGGTGCACACTAACGTCCTTCCCGACGCGTAACATGACCTCCGAACCTAAATTTCTGATCTTGGGCTTTTTTCAAAGTTTTGGCCCTTAAAACAAAAATGGCGTGGCGACTCCGTTTGATTCACAAAAAAAAAATCGGGTACATCACAACGGGATCCTCCTTCTCGGGGTTAGGAGTTTCGGCTGCTTTGGCATAGGGAAGATGGTCTTCCCTTGGTGCTTGATCCGCTACCTTCTTATCTGTCTTGGGGTTCCCCTGGTAGATCTGCCCGGATCGGGTCAACAGGTTGACTTCCTCATCAGTCGCTTCTTGACTAGATTTCTTCAATGCTGCCAAGGTCAACGGGAGCCTTTTTGGCTACTACCGGCCACTGGTTACGACGGAGTCTAGCAACGGTGAGGGCCGAGCTTGGTGTCTTGGCTCCTTCTGGGCGGCTTTTAAAACTGCTTCCCATGTCAGAGGTTTTTGAACCCGGGGTTGTGTAGTTGTCCCCTGGATGGCCCACAGAGCTAGGGCGTCCTCCGATTTGCCTTCATAGCCTGCCTTGCCCATAGTTATCATACAACAGGAATTGCTATTCTCAGGGCTCGGCGGCTTTTCGATTTCATCTCCGGTATAGTGCAGCCACTCTGGTTTCTTTCTGTAATACTCAGAGCTGGAGGCGATTATTGCATTCTGCGTGGGAGGAGCATCGGGTATCATGCTGGTTTCCAGGACTTCTCTGAGAGCTGAAATACATTCGGGGAAGGTGACCTCTTCTTGGGTAACCCTGACAAGGATTGTTACTTTGTTTCGGGGCGGATTTGATCTGACCATGGTTACTTTCTCATTGGGGAGGATGGGAGTCAGTTTCCCTCTCTCTAACAGATCTTTAACTATCCTCTTGGATCGAGTGTCTGAAAACCCTTTCCCCAAAGCATGGTAGGCAGTGTTGAACTCTATGACGTCCACGTGCTCAGCCTCAGGAAAATCCATGGCCTTCATGTCCTCGGTTTCATAATCGTCCTCCGAAGTTTCTTCAATCTTACGGCTGTCAGCCTCCATCTCGTCATACATCTTCTTCCTTTCGCCCTTGCAAGCCGGGCAACCACAAGTAAAGGATAGACAATACTCGCCTTCGTAGTTTGACGTAACAGCTCGGTAGGTCTGGGTCCAAATGAGGAGTACCCGGGGTCCACTGTCGGGTACAGGAGCAATTAAGAAAGCGTCATGTGGGTCCATGGGTATCAAGGCGACTGGGGAGACATTTAGATCAATAACCCTTTTCAATGACTCCATGCATTCGAGGTGTTCAAGTGGCTCGGCAGTGACTCTTACAGTTGTGATGTCGTCTGTTCTAGGGAAGGAAGAAAAGGAACCGATGACGTTTACGAATTCATTGTCTTCCGGTTGCTGAAAACCTCCCTTTTCGACCAGTGCTTCAATGAACCTTCTCCATTCTCCCGCTAGGTCCTTATAGGGAACATTATGCTCTAGGATCTTGGGTATGTATGGATCTGTAAGTGGGCTTTGTTGTTCTCCATCCTCTGAGGTATCCGGGCACTGACCACAAGTGCATCTTACGAGGAGTACTTCGTGGGGGTTCGTCCCCATCGGTATCTGACCCGCATTTTCTGGCGGTCCTTCATCGTCGCTTGCTGACAACCAACCATTGTGTCCGGCTCCCATGATGTCATTTCCGGCATGATTGTTCCAGATTGATTCCGGATCTTGGGCCTCAGTTGACTCCTCATTTTCGTCATCATCATCATCACTGTCATTACTGTCATCAGAATCATCTTCCCATACTACTGGGATTTCGGCTGAGAGAGAGCGGCGGTCAAATCTGTTAGGGGAAGACGGGTGCGTGCAGCCGTAGAAATTGTCATATGCCCCCATTGCCGGAAGCGGCAATTGCGACTCCGCTTCTCCTCCCAGAAATTGAGGGGGAAGAGTGAGAGGGGGCGGCACGTATTTGACTCCAGGAAGGATATAGAAGCAATCCTCCTCCTCTGATTCTTCATTTTTACTGTCCTCGGGATCGTATTCGGCTTCTCCCAAAACCAACTTGCAGAAGTGTACTAACTCCAGGTGCTCTTCGGCCTCTTTGCTGATAAGCCCCAGCACAGGCGCCCGCCTGAAACTTTCTTGCTCAATCTTCCTTGACTGCTCTAACCATCTCGTGTAAATGGTTTTCTCATGATTTGACTGGAACAGCCCCAGTTCTTCAGCATCGGTTTTCCCTTCCTCCGAGAAGTAGCGGGCTTCGTATTCTTGCAAGAAATTTTTAACATGAGACCAAGGAGGGTTGGTTTGTTCACCATCCTCAAGGCTGAGGGGGAATCCGAATTCAGGATCCTTGACAAGGTTGGCCATGGGTATTTGGAGGTCTTCATCAGTTTCCGCATCCTCCTGGACATGCGAAGGTTCTCCGGCTTCAATCATGTTCACCTGGTTTTGATTTCTCGGGAAGGGATTTTTGACTGTATTAGGCCCCTCGGGGCCTTCCAACTTCCCTTGCTCTATCAATCCTTGGATTGCCTTTTTCAGAGTAAAGCAGTTATCTGTTAGATGTCCGTGGGCCTGATGAAAAGCGCAGAACTTAGAAGTATCCACGGGAGCATTCAGATTTCTGGGTTGGAAATTTTCCAAAGGCCGCAGCAAGCCTTCTTTCACCAATCCTCTAAAGATGTCGTTCAGAGGCATTCCGAAGCTTTTGAGGTTTATGACCCGAGGCTTGGGCTCAGCTGGTTTCCTGGGAGCAAAAGGAGTTGCATTATTACATTCCTGTCCTGCGTAGTTGATCACCTCTTTACCTTTAACAGGAGCGGGAACCGTGTTGGAGGGAGGAGCTCTGTATCTGTAAGCGAGTGCAGCAGCCGGCTGTTGATTGTAAGCCTTTTCAAACTTAGCCGCGGAGTTAACCATAGCACGTAAGTCTGAGTACGGGAAATGACTGAGGGAGGTTCTCAAATGTGATTTCAGACACGACTGGAAGATGTCCTACTGTTCCTCTTCAGAAGGAGGGATGGCCATCTCGCTAAGTTTCAGATTCCACCGCTTGTAGAAATCCCCGACATTCTCATCGGGACGCTGCACGATTGTCTGCAAGTCAACTCTATTTGTTTCCCATTCCAAATTAGCTTTGAAATAGTCAGTCAACTGCTGATTGGTGCATCCTTTGGCCTTCATTGCCAAGGTATATGTGTCCAAATGAGTTTTCAGGCATGCAGTCCCGTCAAAAAGGTCCAGATTAGGCATTACAAAATTGTGGGGCAAGGGAACAATAGAATCCGGGTCTGTAGGTCGGAAGGCAGACTTCTTAGCAGTCAATTTGGCAATCTGTGCTTTCATTTCCTTGTTTTGCTCCATGAACCAGGCCAGGTTAGGGTCTTGTGGTGGAGCCATGGCATTCAGACCAGTGACTGAGCTAGAGTGAGGAGCTACCACTGGCGACAGACTGGTGGAGGGAACGGCCGATCCGGGGACATAGGTAAAAACCTGTCCTTGGCCCGAATTACCCTGGGGAGCGTGAGTAGGAGCCTGGGCATAGGGATAGAACCTTGCGGCTTGTTGACTTTCAACCGGCAGAGTGGGCGGAGGCAGGCCTGATGTAGCCGGGTAGCTTGGTTTTCCGAGTTGAGATTCATAGGTAGGCATAGGTGCGGGCTGTTGTCCCTGGTTGTTGAACTGTATGCCAGGCTGTGGAGAGGGTGTGTAGCCGAGAGGGTATTGCGGTCCGAGGGATCTACGATGAAAGCGGATTAGGGGCTTGGTGGCCCATTGGTCCCCAGTGAGAAATGGGTTTGTAGGAGGCTGTGCTAGGAGCGGTGAACCGGCATCATTACGAGGAGGGCTCTGTTGTCCCGAACCAAAGCTGTGGTGGCATCCCAAGCTTCTTTGCGGTACTACGAGGCGCATTGCGAAGGTCCGGCTTGGTCGTTTCCAAGGCGAGACGGGATCCCAATTTCTTGTGGCATTTCGAGATATCCCAACCGTGAGAAGACATTCCGTGCTTGATTTTGTCCCCACGAGGAAGTGCGGAACCGGGTTCGCCTCCGTCGGGTTGCATGGATCCAGTGAGTCGTAGCCGGGGAGGCTGGCCGACCCGAAGATCGAGGAGCATGGGTTACGGTAGTAGTACCATAGGAGGTGGGTGGTGGCATCTGGGAGTAATCGGGCGGCGAGAGTGGGATTGGGGTCCTCTTCTTCTTCCACGGTGAAGGTGCCATCGGGATTGAGGCTGGCGGCCAAACCATGGCTCACGATGGCTTCCATAAGGCTATTAATACGTGCTTCTGTCGCAATCTCATACGTTACGCTAGCGATTCCACTTCGTTGTTTGAGGGGTTTCGGGAGGCGGAGTGATGTTGTCCCCATCGTTACCGGCTGATGCAGACATTCTGAAACCCGGAGTCGGAACAAATGGTGAAGCTGACGATGCGCTTTACTCTTCCCAACTGATCAAACGGTGACCCGGCGCCCGAAACCAAGCTTTGTGAGGAGCTGCGGGGGGAAAGACACGAGGGTTCAGATATTTGGGAGTGAAGGAGCATTCTATGTAAATTACGGACAAAGCTGACGTCAAAGGTCAAGATCATGTCCGGAGGGCTCGACGAAAAGTCGGCGTGGCTCGGACTGATAAACGTCCATAATTGATCTTGACCCGTCGTTAGTTAGGTCGTAATTAGACATGGAATAATCATTAATCCTTGATGACTCAGTGTCATGCCGAGAGTCGGTGCATAAGTTGTGCCAGTCAAAGTCAAAGTCAAGGCGCCGGTCAATATCTGGTCAAAGTTTGCGGCGGAAAACCGGCATGACTTCGACTGATTAGGGTCCCCGAAAGATATTGACTTGGTATGCCGACTAAGGCTTGACAGGAAAGGTGTATACACAGACCGGGCATGACACGGACCAAACTAAAAACCAACCGGGTCTCGGACAAAGTGTGTCACGGACAAATGCATGGTCGGCACGAGGCTCCAAGGGATGTTTGGGTAGTCCCGTGCTCGCACCGAGAGGCGTAATAAGGCCAAACGGGCTGCTACTGGGATTTCCCCGGGTTAAGGACGTAGTGTGCAGTGTAAGGCCAAGTGCGTGTAGTGTGCAAGCAGTCTATCTTCTTTTTCTGAGTAAAATAGAAATTTTCATATGTGTCTTAAAGAGGATGATGCATGCAAAAAATGATTTATTTTTATTTTTTTTTGGGATTTTTTTTTTTTGAATTTTTTTTTGAATTTTTTTTTTTGAAAGCAAATGAACACATAAGCACATAGGCACAAAATTCAAACAGTTAAGAAAATGATTCCAACAGTCAAGATTTTGACTTTTTCGGGCCGGTCAAAACAACACGAAATGTGCAAAACAAACACATACACACAGTACAAATGGTTTCAAATGCCGGGACGGAAGTTTGACCCACAAAAGCTTTTCTTTTAAAAAAAAAAAAAACAATGATACCGGTACGTGACTTTGTTAGACCATAATTTATCCCAAGCCCCGGGTTAGGGAGCGATACAGGAAACTTAATGGTTTCCACCTATATACCAAATACCATTTTTTTTAAGATAAAGCTTATTTTTACTTCCCCAGCGGAGTCGCCACTGTGATGAATGTGCCCCGCCGCGATTTTTCTTTTGAAAATCATTAAAAAAAAAGGGGAGTCGCCACGCCATTTTTATTTTAAGGGCCAAAACATTGAAAAATGCCCGAGATCAGAGATTTGGGTTCGGAGGTCACGTTACACTCCGGGAAGAACGTTAGGGTTCACCCGGAATGCCTCGTAAAACGAGTCTTCCTAATTTAAAACCATTTGTGTGTGTATGTGTGTGTGTGTGTTTTTGGTTAAAATAAGTGCAAACTGAGGAAACTAAAAATTGAGAACTCTTTGTAAGACATTAAACAAGTCCCATGATTTTTGGTATGATTTTTGGTATGATTTTAGGGTTGAGTTTTGGTACTCAAAAGACTCCTTGAAGTTGAAAGTCAATTCTGCCAGAATGAAAAAGGCAGTGGACACTTGGTTTTGAGATGAATTTAAGAGCTTTAAAAATTTAGAATCTGGGGAAAGTCAGAGAATGAAAGTTGTTCAAAACATCTTAAATAAGGTTTCTGAAAAAGATTTTCATGATTGGATATGATTTGAGGGACCAAAACCCTATGGAAATCACAGATGTGAAATCTGGATTTCCAGAGACTGCTAAACTGACTTTTGGAAAATAATTTGAAAAAGGGAGTTAGACTCACGTAAAAAAATAAAGTAAAAATATGTCTGGAATCCTATGGATGTTGGCTACAAAAAGTATTCTGTAGTCAACACCAAATTCCAAGTTTTTCTGTGTCCAAAAAATTAGACAATGGACAGAGGTCTTAGAGAAAGGCTACTGGACAGCAACATTCTCAAGAAGGAAAATGTGATTTAAAAGGGGGTTTTGCATCCATGCTTGTCCCCATTTCCTTAGGCTTTGATTAGTGATCACTAAACTTGTTTAGTGGTGATCTACTATATCAAGCCATCCTTAGGGTACATTAGGACTTAAAGCACTTCATTTGCTTGGGAATGGGAGATTTAACTTGAAATAAAGATTTTATGCATGAAAATTGGTTTTAGAAAAACACTTTCAAGGAAGTAAGAGCCAATTTGGAAGGAATGTTGATCCTTATAGAAGATCATCCATGGAGATGAACTTCCATGGAGATCCTCTTGGATCTAGGGCAAGAACAAGTTACATTTTTGAGGTATGAGATGCATGCATGGATGAGGGAGGTTTAAGGTAAGGAGAAGGAGGGTTTACCAATGGTGGTATCCTATCTTCCTTGTGTTTGTGTTTGAGACTTGAATTTAGTGAGTATTTGGTGAGTGAGATTTGGGAAAATGATTAAGAAAAAGGTGGCAATTCAAAGGAATTCCCACTGTTTTCTACAATATTTTCGCCAAGGTGCTGTGTGAGTGAATTGTTCTTCATTGTTTTTCTGAGACTGAGGGGCTCTATTTATAGGCCTCTGGAAAATTCGATTCCATCCGCGCGGACATGTATGCTAGCGTGCACTGTTCATTAAATGCTGCTGCAGGCTTTGGACAAGAGGAATATTTTTTCAAATAATCAACCAGCTGTTGTTTACAGCTTACCTATTTCGGATTTTTACAATTTGTGAGATTCTTTCCCTTGTTTAACTCTAAATAGCAATCCCCAACTTACCCTTGCTTTGTTAGAAAAGTTAGGTCTTGTTAGAAAAGTTAAGGTTTAGGTTAAGAATGTGAAGGCTTTCGTTAGTTTTCTAACGGAAATACTAACAACTCAAATTGGAGCACTTACATTAGGGTTTTTGAGGGTTTTGAGTGTCAAAGGTCTTCGAGACTGCGTTTGTGAGTCTGCGGTGTTTCCTGTGTACTCGGAAGAGGGTGATCCAGATTGGGGTACTTACAGCCTCCACACTCACAATTTCACGACGGCGAACTACGATCAGGCTTGATTCCCGCCAGGGATACGTAGGAATCCTATCACAGGGTCCAGCCAACCGACCTATACGATCACCTAGGACGCCACCACGTCCTCACAACTGACCTATACGGTCACCCAGGATGCCACCACGTCCTTACCACCGACCTATACGGTCACTAAGGATGCCGCCATGTCCTCACAATTGACCTATACGGTCACCCAGGAAGCCACCATGTCCTTGCCACCGACCTATACGGTCACTCAGGACGCCACCACATCCTCACAAGCGACCTATTCGGTCACCCAGGATGCCACCACGTCCTTACCACCGACCTATACGGTCACCCAGGACGCCACCACGTCCTTACCACCGACCTATACGGTCACTCAGAACGCCACCACGTCCTTACCACCGACCTATACGGTCACCCAGGACGCCACCATGTCCTCACAACCGACCTATACGGTCACTCAGGATGCCACCATGTCCTCACAACCAACCTATATGGTCACCCAGGACGCCACCACGTCCTCACCACCGACCTAAACGGTCACACCTCAGGACATTGACACGTCCACTTCCCCACACACCCGAACTACGATCAAGCTTGATTCCTGCTAGGGATACGTAGGAAACCTATCACAGGGTCCAGCCAACTGACCTAAACGGTCACACCTCAGGACACCACCATGTCCTCACGCGATCCAGATCAGGACCCTTATCTTATCGACGACCCCACTTCCTTCGTAAGTGACGTCGTCGAGGGACTTCAGTAAGTACCCCAATCTGGATAACCCTCTTCCGAGCATCCGGGAAAACACCGCAGACTCACTCAAACGCAGTCTCGAACACCCGGAACCCTAAAAAAAACCCTCAAAAACCTTCAAAAACCATCAAAGGCCCAAAAAACCACCAACCAAACCAAGGGGGGCCTTTCTGGGACAAAAAATCAAAAAAGGACTTTTTGAAAATTATGCAGAAATTGGAAAAGCATAGAAGGTCCGTACGGACCTCTTTGCATGCTAAAAGGTCCGTACGGACCTCTTTGCTACCAAACCTCATAATTTAAATCCCCTTAAAGTCCACCAGATTCCCCTAAATCTGGGAAAACCAAAACTTTGGTTTTGCACATAGGTCCGTACGGACCTTATTGCAGTTTTCCCTACACTATAAATAGAGGGCTCCCCCTCCCTCATTTCACACACCATCCTCTTCTACTCTCTCCCTAAGCCTTTTGGCTCCCCCTCTAAGTCCTTCCGAGGCACTCCCAGCCCCTTTCGGTTCCTTCCGAGGCCTTCCGAGCTCCCTTGTGGTGCTCCGAAGCCCTTCCGAGAGCTCCCGAGACACTCCCGCGCTGCCCCAAGGCACTCTCAAGGTACTCTGAGGCCCCTCGTGGTACTCTGAGGCCTTTCCTGGTCTTTCCTGAGGCATCCCGGCCCTTTCCGAGTCAAACCGGCAATTCAGATGCACGCCGGAACTCTGCCCGAACGCAACCGACGATCCCGACGCATGTCGAACCTCTGCCCGAATCCAGCCGATGATCCCTGCAATCTCAACGCACGCCGAAACTCTGCCCGAGTACACACTTGACAATCCCGAGGCACGCCGAAGCTCTGTCCGCAGACAACCGGCACATCCCGAAGCAATCCCGGTCCATCCCGGAACACTATTCCATCCTCAAACACTATTTTCCAGCGGAAGACAGACACGAACCAACAGTGGTAAGGCTTCCTTCCCACACTATTTCAATATGTAGTATACAATGTAGACATCCGATACCGCATGCATTTTTAAAAGCACACACACACACACAACATTTAAAGAAAGAAGGGGTGTCGAAAGACTCGTTTTTACGAGGCGACTCGGGTGAGCTCTAATATTCTAATATTCTCTTCCCGAGGAGTAACCTGACCTCCGAACTCAAAAATCTCATCACACAAAAACAGTTTATTTTTAAACTGATGCCTTTTCTCAATGTTTTGGGCTTAATCAAAACGGTGTGGCGACTCTATGAGCAAAACACAGCGAGACACTTCCAAATGCGAAGCAACCGCAAACGGAAAGCGCGAACGCGAAATGCCAGATGCCGGGGCTCGATTGCGCTGCCTCTCGGATCCAGGCAATTTCAGAAATGTCAATAATCGTTTGTTCTTAGGTGGCATGAAAATGCCACAACCGTATTGATAAATTCTTAGGGTCAAAAACTCATTGATCGAGTGGAGATGGGTAATTCGTACATATTAAACGTACAGGCCCATCACACACCTCAATCAAGGTTGACATCGTGCGCTCCAGGCAAGGTGTTTAAACCTTAATGAGATGAAAGAAAGTAATTTCTTTAAACCTTTAAAGGGATTAAGTACCTTTGACGGAGGTGAGATGGCCATTCTCAAAATGGTTGTTTTCGCGAGAATTGGATTGAATTGATTACCTCTTGCAAAATAACAAGATAATGAGAGATTTCGACATCTATTCTGATGTCACATTTTATTTGATAATAGGAAGTAAAAAAGTGCTAGAACTTCATAAAAATATTTCTTTTAAATAGAAAGTAAGAAAGCGGTCGTACCTGATTTAAGATGTTAACTTCTTGGAAGGATGTTAACATCTCAATTTGTCAAGGAGTTTATTCAAATGCTTCTTGTTTCCTTGCAAAACAGAAGCATGTTAGGGGTGGCTCCGATGCTTAAGTCAGTAATCGTTCAAAAAATAAACAAAATGGAAACAAGTACTTTTATTGAAAATAGAATGGTAAAGATCGTACCTTGATTTTATTTTCATTGTAACGTAATTATGGAAACTTACATAAAATAGGACTTGAGGTGAATGGCATTCCAGCTTCGGGGAATCCTTGCTCCCTCCAGAGTTGACAGCCAATATGAACATTTACCTACTTCGGCATCAACTAAGTATAGTCCTTCCCATTTGGGGGCCATCTTTCCAGCATTGGGCTCTCTTGTATTTTGAAACACCTTTCGTAGGACTAGATCAACGACTTGGAACTTCCGTAGTCTAACATTTTTGTTGTAGGATTTAGCAATCTTTTGTTGATACGCTGCTATCCTGATCTTGGCTAAATCCCTTAGCTCGTCAATGGTATCTAGATCATAACCCAGGTTGGGATCGTTCTTCTCAGGTGTCAACATCTTGAATCTGGCAGTAGGGACGACGACTTCTGCCGGGATGACTGCTTCTACTCCAAATACTAAGGAGTAAGGGGTCTGGCCTATCGCGTTCTTTGGTGTGGTTCTATCTGCCCAAAGGACAAATGGAAGCTCTTCCGCCCATCTTCCTTTTTTTTGATCTAGCCTCTTCTTTAGGTTGTTGATGATTATTTTGTTACTTGATTCTGCCTGGCCATTAGCTTGAGGATGCACTGGTGAGGATGTCACCATCTTAACTCCCCACCTAGTGAGAAAATCCTGCGTCTTCTTGCTGATGAACTGGGAGCCGCTTTCACATATTATTTCAGAGGGGATGCCAAATCTTCTAAATATATTTTTCTTAATGAAGGATATGACTTCTTTGTCACGAACTTGCACGTAGGATTCAGCTTCAACCCACTTAGAGAAGTAATCAGTCATTGCTAGCAAAAATACTTTTCCTTCGGGAGCTTTAGGCAATTTTACCACTATATCCATTCCCTACCTCATAAATGGCCAAGGGGAGAGGATTGGATAAAGCAATTCTGGGGGCTGGTGCAAGATGTCACTATGCCTCTGGCAGGAATCACATTTCTTGGCAAAGATGGCAGCATCTTGTCGCATTGTTGGCCAGTAGTAACCCATTCGTAGAGCTTTCGTATTTAGGCTTCTGCCCCCATAATGGTTACCACATGGTCCTTCATACAATTCTCTTAGAACTTCCATGGCTTTGTCAGCTTCGAGACATCTCAAGTATGAACCTGCAAATGATTTCTTAAACAACTCATTATCTATTAATATGAATCTTGAAATCCTTACCATGAATGCTCTTGCATTCTTTTCCTCATCAGGGATGGTTCCATCTTGAAGATATTTAATTATTGGCGTCGTCCAATATGTCTCTATCTGATTATCTGGGATGTCATCATCTGTGCAGAAAAGTTCTAACCTTTCCACTGCAGGGATGTCGACATGTATGATTGGTATATTGGTCTGAGATAAGCTTTTGAAAGCTGATCCAAGATTGGTCAATGCATCTACTTGAGAGTTCTCCTCTCGGGGTATTTGTTCAAAGGAGAATATTTGAAATTTGCTTGCCAAAATTTTCACAATGCCCAAATAAGCTGTCATCTTGGCATTTTTTGCTGCATAGGAACCGTTAAAATGATTGACAAGTAACAATGAATCACTATATACCTGTATTGCTTTAATGTTCATGTCTAGAGCCATGGTTAGGCCCACGATTAAGGCTTCATATTTTGCTTCATTATTGGTAGCTTTAAAATCACAACTAATGGCCTGGGGTATGATGTCCCCTTGTGGCGACTTTAGGACAACACCTAGCCCTGTGCCCCTCATATTAGAAGCACCATCTGTGAATAGAGTCCACTTTCGCAGGATGTCCCCATCTTGGAGCTGTTGAACTTCTAGTTCTACTTCCGGTTGCATGCTAGGACTAAAGTCTGCCACAAAGTCTGCAAGTGCTTGGTATTTTATTGCTGTTCTAGGCTCATACTTGAAGTCATAAGTGCTAAGTTGAACGGACCATTTGGCCATCCTTCCTGACATTTCTGGTTTTCTCATTACACTTTTTATCGGATAGTTAGTACGAATGACAATGATATGAGTTTCAAAATAATGCCTTAATTTAATTGAAGCAGAAATTAAAGCTAGGATTAATTTTTCAAGGTGTGAATACCTGGTTTCCGCATCGAGCAGTGTTTTACTTACATAATATATCGGTTGTTGGACGCCATCTTGATCACGGACCAGGACGGCGCTGACTGCAGTTTCAGAGACAGCTAAGTAAACGCATAACGGCTCACCTTCTTGAGGCTTCGAGAGCAGGGGAGGTGTTGACAGGTACAACTTTAAATCTTGAAAGGCTTGTTCATGCTTTTGAGTCCACTCAAATCTGAAATTTTTCTTCAAGATGTCATAGAACGGCTTGCATCTGTCTGAGGATTTTGAAATGAATCGATTCAATGCTGCCACTTTCCCTGTCAATCTTTGAACATCTTTGACGGATTTAGGTGACGCTAGATTGATGATGGCTTTTATTTGCTCCGGGCTTGCCTCTATCCCTCTTTGCGTCACCATGTAGCCCAAGAATTTACCGGACTTCATGCCAAAATTGAATTTTGCTGGGTTTAACTTCATGTTTAATTTATCCAGGATGTCAAATGCTTTTGTAAGATCCCGAACATGATCTTCAGCTTTCTTCGACTTTATCACCATATCACCGATGTACACTTCCATGGTGTCCCCAATCTGCTCTTTGAACATCATATTGACCAGCCTCTGGTATGTAGCACCTGCATTTCTTAGTCCAAAAGGCATTGCAATGTAACAATAAATACCTGTGGGAGTAATGAAAGTGGTGTCCTCTTGGTCGGATGGCTCCATCTGGATTTGCTGGAACCCTGAAGATGCATCCAAGAAAGTCAACACTTCATGTCCAGAAGTAGCATCGACCAAAGTATCAATGTGTGGCAAGGGGAAAGGATCTTTGGGACATGCTTTGTTCAAGTCTGTGAAGTCGACACAAACTCTCCACTTGTCGTTCTTCTTTTCTACCACCACCACATTTGCTAACCATCTCGGGTATTCGACCTCTCTGATCATCTTAGCTTGAGTAATCAGTCTACTTCTTCCTGAATGATTATATTCCTTTCTTGTGCGAACTTCCGTCTCTATTGGTGGATTGGCTTGAAGGATGGGTCAATGTTGAGTTTATGGGTAATGATATCTTTGCTGATGCCTGTCATGTCCTCATGCTTCCAGGCGAAGCTTTTGATCCTGCTTTTTAAGAGGTTGACAAGATCTTCCTCGATCTCTGCTGGAACATCTTGACCAATCAGCACCTTGAGATCTGGGTTTGAGGGGTCTAAGAATATCTCGTTCACGTCATGCTCCTTTGCCTCCAGAACCTCACGGGCTTTTCTCTGTAATTGCTATGCGATCCTGGGAGATGTCGACGCCTTCATGGATGTCATGTAACATTCTTTAGCTGATTGCTGATCACTGTAAACCTTGACAACTCCCCAGGGTGTCGGCTTCTTCACACATTGATGATAAGTGGATGGCACTGCTTTCATTCCATGGATCCATGGTCTTCCCAAGATTACATTGTAACATGTTGCACTGTCAATCACTGAAATTACCCGGATCCGAGAGGCGCAGCGATTGCGCCTCGGCATCTGGCATTCCATTTTACGTTGGTCAGTGAAGGTGTCTCGCTGTGTTTTTGCTTGTAGAGTCGCCACGCCGTTTTGATTAAGCCCAAAACATTGAGAAATTGCATCAATTTTAAAAAAACTGTGTTTTGTGTGATGAGATTTTGAGTTCGGAGGTCAGGTTACTCCTCGGGAAGAGAATATTAGAATATTAGAGCTCACCCAAGCACTACTAGAAACTGCACCTTTACCGACGGAAATTTCCGTCGGTAAAGCTATAATTTCGTCGGTAATGTGTCTTTAGCAACGGACTGAGTCCGTCGAATACCGTCGGTAATTTCTGGTTGGTAATACCGACGGACGGACCGTCCGTCGGTAAAGATATTTTACTGTAAAAAATGATCCATCGGTAAAGGAATCCGTCGGCCGATGATCGGTGTTATTGCCAAAAAGATTACCGACGGAATAATCCGTCGGTGAATACAGAATTTCCGATGGACTTATCCGTCGGTAAATCTATTATCAGTTTTTATAAGAATTTACCGACGAAAATGTCCGTCGGTAAAGTACACATAATTTTTTAAAAAAAATTACTACATTTAAAAAACCACATGCAACCTCCTCAATCATCAAAATACCATCATTCAAATACAACTCAATTAAACATTCACTAAATACATAAAAAATCAAATTCCACATTCATCAAATTCTCAAAACTAACATAAAAACTACTTAAATATGATTACAAGCCAAACAAAAACAGGTTTAATGACCACGACTAAATGAAACATGCATACATCTTGTAAGAAGGATTATTCAAGGGGAGGATAGAGTGAATGAAAATTTTGAGGAACCTTGCAGCCTCAATCTCGCTGTCAAACAATCCAAGATAGATGTACCTACAACCAAATAGCCGGTCAAGTACAACTTAAACTGTTAAAATGTGGAGAGGAGTAAGATTATGATTTCTATATTATTTCACTCTCATCTTTTACAATTGTCCTAAACACCTATTTATACTACTTTTAGAGTCCTAATTCTAATAGGAGATACAATCCTATATATACATAATAATCCTTCTTTGACTAGAATTTTATTTTAGCTATGTATTCTACTTTCCTACTTAATTAAGGAGTCTTCCTAAAATACGAAGCTAACATTAGGAAACAAGTATTTTCTTGCAAACTCGGTCCGCTCCATCGGTCTAGATCCGTTTCACTCGGTCCGATCCATATCGCTCCACCATATTCTCCAACTCCCCCCCTCAAGTTGGAGGATCTACAACATAGATACCCAACTTGCCAAATAAAAATTAAAACGTTTTAAAAAAAAATTCTTTCACTTCGACATGCGACATCTGCGTCAAGTTCTTCCTTTTTCGTGTTGCAGTTCAAGCAACCTCGGGTTCGTCTTTTTTTTTTTTTTTTTTTTTTTTTTTTCAACAACAACAAAAATTTGTTCCAATATACGAAGAGTCATCTACATCGGGTCTTCTTTCTTCAATTTCAGGCACAATTTGTGCTCGCACATATCTTCTTTTTCTTCAATCTCCCTTTTTAGAGTGAACGACACTCGATCATCGTTTTTATAGTGAACGACACTCAATCATCGTTTTTATAGTGGACGACACTCGATTATCATTTTTATAGTGGACGACACTCGATTATCGTTTTTATAGTGAACGACACTCAATCATCGTTTTTATAGTGGACGACACTCGATTATCGTTTTTATAGTGAACGACACTCAATCATCGTTTTTATAGTGAACGACACTCGATTATCGTTTTTATAGTGGACGACACTCGATTATCGTTTTTATAGTGGACGACACTCGATTATCGTTTTTATAGTGGACGACACTCAATCATCGTTTTTATAGTGAACGACACTCAATTATCGTTTTTATAGTGAACGACACTCAATCATCGTTTTTATAGTGAACGACACTCAATATTATTATTTTATTTTTTTTCAAGGGATAGTGAAGTTGGTATAATCAAAGGGATAAAACAACAATCGGAACCCTAGGTTTTAGGAATTCGTTGCGGAAGCGAATTGGGTAATCATGGAGGAGACATTAAAGATAAAAAAATTTAAGAAAGAAAAAAAAAAAAATTCGAAGGGGAAAAATTTGAGCCGAGGGGGGTTTAATTACAAAAGAAAAAAAGGCTAGAGCAGAAAGATTTGGTTTGGGGCGGCTTAGGGTTTTGCCGCTAGGGTTTTGGCGGAGAAGTCCTTCTATGGATCTTAGCTTTGATACCATGTTAAAATGTGGAGAGGAGTAAGATTATGATTTCTATATTATTTCACTCTCATCTTTTACAATTGTCCTAAACACCTATTTATACTACTTTTAGAGTCCTAATTCTAATAGGAGATACAATCCTATATATACATAATAATCCTTCTTTGACTAGAATTTTATTTTAGCTATGTATTCTACTTTCCTACTTAATTAAGAAATCTTCCTAAAATACGAAGCTAACATTAGGAAACAAGTATTTTCTTGCAAACTCGGTCCGCTCCATCGGTCTAGATCCGTTTCACTCGGTCCGATCCATGTCGCTCCACCATATTCTCCAACTGGTCCGATCCATGTCGCTCCACCATATTCTCCAACTTAAACTCATTACATTCTCATACAATATACTCCCTCCGTCCCAGTCCAGTGTAAACTTTTGGTCAACTTTGACCAAATTTGACCAATAATTTAAGGCCATAATAATGATCCTAATAAAAATTTAAAAATTTGTTATTGTATCACGCTTAATAATATTAACAATAACATTTTTTGGATTTTTATTAGGATCATTATTATGGCCTTAAACTATTGGTCAAAGTTGGTCAAAGTTGACCAAAAGTTTACACTGGGCTGGGACAGAGGGAGTATATGATTACAATGCAAGTGCATATATAGATGAAACCATACATTAGGGGGAACCTGCTGCTGAGTTTGTGTATTCCTATACATGCACTCAGAACTACAAGGAGATAGTGATGCAAACTAAATGAACAGCTAATGAAACAGGAAGAACGCTTGCAGAAGCAAGAAAAATGAACCAAACCTGAAAAATGAAGGATTGTAGCCTTCACTGATTTTGTGTTGTGAAAGAACTCAAAGTAATTGCCAACCTTTTCCATTTGTTTACATTTCTACACACCAATAAACAAGGCATAACAAGTATTATAGAGACAATAAACATATGTTCAGTTTATGGAGCAGAAAAAACATTATGATACAAAGAAATGCAGTGGAAATTACACTTTATCAAATGCATCCTTCATCTAAGTTCATGGGTATATTTCTTTATTTTTCCCACATCCTCTCAACAAGTTTAGACATGGGAAAGTTATCTCGCACCTATCAATCACAAAGCATTTCAACAAATGACAGACTAACTATTTCAGTCTGTTACATATATGTGCATCATGAAAATATATACATGGATTCTCTTAAAACTGAATATTTAGTTAATATAAATGTTTTTAGATTTTTGTCCTCTAGTAGTGAGTATGCAAATTGATAATAATAATAAAAAAAAAAAGGTTCCTTGGTCCTGTATGTTCCATCAAAACTCCCCAGCACATCTCAACCCAAAACAGAAACAGTTTATTCAACTTCAGATGTGGAAAATATATGAGCCATTTATAACAACATTTATGAAGATTCTTTAATCTAGGAATGATCAGAGTGAATAAACCCCAAGTTGCTATTTCACTACATATCAGCCAAGAGAACTAATTTAGATCTATTTTTGCATTTAGCCACCCAATAACCAGTGTATAATATCAGTTAAAGCAATATACATATGCTGGAGAGAGGGAGGGAGAGGAGGGGGAGAGAGAGAAAGAGAAAGAGAAAGGGAGAGGGAAGAGGGAGAGAGAGAGAGAGAGATAGACCATGAAGCTGCCTCCTCAAGAGCAAAGAGCACTCCACCAACTGGGGCACGGAAGGCAGCGGCAACACCAGCAGCAGCTCCACAGGTGATCAAATCCCTCCGGTCCCTATCATTTTAAAAGTATCGGAGCCATTTCCAGGTCAAGTGGTACTTGCGAGAACCTCCCTGTCCAAGTAAGTTGGCTATGCAAGAGCCTGTGTGTACCATGGGTCCTTCCTTTCCCACAACAAATCCAGCAGCAACCCCAAAATTGGAACCAAAGATATGTACATTTTTATTAAAAAAAATAAATAAAATAAATTTCAGAAAGTAAGCTCTTAACAATAGCAGCTGTATTACTTTGATGAGGTCATTTAAGCTACAGTGAAGTAAAAAGCACCGAACGAATCATTATGACATTACATTGAGTAGTCAGAGAGACTTAGGTTTCAGTTCCATTTATTGTTTAGTTAGCTACTTAAATGATTGTCCGACTTCATGCTTGTATGTCTGTATGCATGTGCATGTGAAGGGGGAGAGAGAGAGAGAGAGAGAACATCCGTGCGCATTTCCTACATACCTTTACAAAAAGGGTACTTGGAGCCAGAATAGAATGGGCATCAACACCATTAAGATAGGCTTTGACCTCGGGTATGCCTGACCCGGCTGCTGCTGGGGCAATATATGCACAAAGAGCTGCGGCACAAACTGCTAGTACCACATTACAGCCTGCGAATAATGTAAATGCCTGAAAATATCTGCACCGGAATAAGAAGAATGAATATTGTGTTGTAGAAGCCACTGTCTGTGGCTTCTGCTAGCATAAAAGCAGCTTTAAAAACAAAACAAAAATGTCAAAGCTCAGGGAAGAAAAGTAAAAACATTTCCTATTGAAGACGAGCCAAAAATTTCTTATTGTTGCCCGTATCAGAGAATGATACAAATTTGTCAAATAACATGTCATTATTAGAGCAGGAGTAGATACTAAAATAAATATCCCCTCAAACTGTATGAAACACGGTTGAAGATGTCTACTGCGTGAACTGACTGAGGTCTGTTTCAAGAAGATTTCAAGCTAGCTTTTTTACTTTATACAGCAATCAAAAGTTGACATTAGATCACAAGACCGGATAAATTGCTAGACTTTAATTACATCACATTACTTCTAGATTGTGACAAGTGCAAGTGGGAGAAATTTTAACAAGTTCTTAAGTGAGGTTAACATTGCAGTTTGTGGCATCACAGGAAAAAGTTGGTCCAGGGAGACAAAAGCAGCGCGGTTCACATGGTTTATCTCTTACCATATTTTTTAAACTGCTACTCCCTCCGTCCCAAAATGAATGCCCACAAATAAAGTAAATTTGCTCTTGATCAAGAGCAAATGTGAATTTTTTGGACATTCATTTTGGGACGAAGGGTGTACAATGTAGTAATAGAACAAATGAGTGAATGCAAATTCAATCCAATCTAACAATAATATTTGTCACCAAAGGTGAATGTAATTTACATATAACAACTTAACAACAGATATCCACCAAGGAGAAGCAAGAGTTAGACTTCTGCTTAAGCATAAGTTCGCTAGTACAAAGAAGCTTGAGACCAGCAATATTCTCCACTGTAAGGTTATTGAAAAATCCAACTAGCCCTGTACTTAATCCTATAAGAAGTGCCAGAGTCCACTTCAAGAACACATATTGAAATACCTCAACCTTCTTCCGAGATCTCCAATCTTGCTTGAAAAGTTCATTTTCTATGATCCTGCAAAAATATGAAGCACCATGTGAACAAGGTGTCATTAGAACACCTAAACACTCAGAGACCAAATATTCATTGTTTTGCTTAAATAGACAAGGAACACATAAAAATATTAGATCCCGAGACAATATTTTATCGACGATACTGCAATGGACCAAAAATTAAACCTAAAAACTACTCCCTCTATCCCTAAATGAATGTCAAATAATATTTCAAGATTGCTCTTGATCAAGAGCAAATTGAAACTTTTTTCGACATTCATTTAGGGACAGAGGGGGTACTTTGTTTCCATATGAACAGCAAATCAAAAGGTAAAATCTCTATACTCATTGTTCCTAACAACGAACCCAAAAAAATAGAAAAAAATGACAGCAAGTAAACGTCTTCTCACTCGAGACATTTTCAGAGACAGCCAACATACTAGTCCCTCCCTGAGAAGCAATTCAAAAGCAGTTTTCTTTTCTTGCATCAATTTAATAAGGTTTCTACTAATGCAAGCCCTTTGGCACTTATCAAGCATCCTCTCTAATGCGAATATTTGCCTGGAGAAAAGTCATCAATGCAAGTGACAATGGAACCTAAAAGAAAGTTTTGGAAATTACGGAAGAGGTTATACAAATTCCGAATGATGTGTTTTAACAAACACCTGGGTTACACTTGATAGAATTCACCAAATAATAAAGTTTGTCATGTATATGCAAAAAACTCCTTATTTCAAGAGGGCAAATCCAGCTTGAGAGAGTACGAATGGAAGAACACGGGACTAGTAAATCAAAATTGTGAATCAAGAACCATGATACTGATAAAAAGGAGCCACCCAAAAAAAATGAAAAGCAAATTTTGTTCATCAAAAAGTATGAGTAAAATATCTCATACTCCGTCCGTCCCTAAATGAATGTCCAAATTTCACTTTAACAGATAGCTGAACTCAAATTTCCATTAATAATTAACTTCATTCCCACACATGCAACTAATAGCTTCTGACAAGCAAGATTCCACAAATTTCCAACATATAAACAATCTGAATTTAATTAATCTGTAAAGACTTTGGCAATTGATGATTTCTTATTTCACAACTGAGGGATATTTATACAAGTGGGAAAGCCATATGAAAAGACTAAAACCAAGAGGCATAATAAATAAAAGCATTATCCAGTGTAAACTGATAAGTTTGAAGTGGAATCAGCAAGGAAGGGCATCAGTTGATTTGAGGCGTGCGCCTCCCAGCAGATGAGGCGGCCGCATGGGAAGCCGAGGCTTCAGGCGGGTCATGGTTGATTTGAGGCGTGCGCCTCCCACCAGATGAGGCGGCCGCATGGATCACAGAAGCTTCAGCCTTGGTGTGTTCAAAGTGAGGCGGGCGCATGGATTTGAGTGAGGCGGGCGCCTCACTTGGTTGTGAAGAATGTTGATTCTTAACACGCCCCCGCAAGATGGACGATCCTTGTGTGAGGCCAATTTTGGAAGCAAGCGATTGAAACCGAGCTCGGGAGAGGGGTTTTGTGAGGGTATCTGCGAGCTGATCTCGGCCTGAAATGTGCTGGACACGCAAGGTGCCAAGGTTGACTTGTTCTCGCACAAAGTGAAAAGCTAGGGCGAGATGCTTCATCCGTGAGTGGAACACTGGATTGGCAGAGTAAGATACTGCACCCAAGTTGTCGCAGTAAATAGCTGGAGTTGTAGTGAGGTTGATACCAAGCTCGGACAGGAGGTTTTTGATCCAAATGAGCTCAGCGGTAGTGGCAGCGACAGCTCGGAACTCAGCTTCAGTAGAAGAGCGAGCCAAGGCTCGTTGCTTCTTTGAAGACCATGTGTGAGGTTGCGGCCTAGAGTGACAATGAAAGCTTTGTTGTGGACGTGAAATCGTCCTTGTCTCTGCCAATCCATCACGTGAAGGCATGTAGAATAGGTGGAGTGTGTTTGAAAAGTTGTAATCCCAAGTGTAAGGTACCGTGTAAGTAGCGTAGCAACCTTTTGAGAGATACCCAGTGAGCTTCTTGGGGGTGATGAAGAAATTGGGCTAATTTGTTTACAGAAAAGGCAATATCGGGTCGAGTGAGGGAGAGATATTGAAGGCTACCAATAATGGCTCGAAATTCGGTTGGGTTGCAGATGGGTGTGCGGGGAAGGGCTGAAAGAGAAGGATAGGTAGCCATGGGGGTGGGAGAGGGTTTGGAGTTGTCCATGTTATGCTTGTGGAGGATATCACTTATATATTTTGATTGAGAGAGTAAGAGACCATCTGAATTTGGGGTGACTTCTACTCCGAGAAAGTATGAGAGTGGACCTAGGTCTTTTAGAGAGAAGCGAGTTGAGAGACTTGTGATGAATGTAGAGAGAAAGGAGTTTGATGGACCCGTGATGACTATGTCATCGACATAGACAAGAAGAAGAAGATAGTTGGAATTATGAGAGTAAATGAAGAGAGAGGGGTCAGACAGTGACGAACGAAAGCCAAAGGAGAGAAGAAATTGTTTTAGAGCGGTGTACCAAGCACGAGGTGCTTGTTTTAAACCATAGATGGCTTTTGAGAGACGACACACATGAGAGGGAAGAAGAGTGTTACGAAAGCACAGGGGTTGGGACATAAAAACTGTCTCGGAGAGATTGCCTTGAAGGAAGGCATTGTTGATGTCGAGTTGGCGAAGAGACCAACCACGGGTGATGGCGAGAGAGAGAACAAGACGTATTGTTACGGGTTTGACTACGGGACTGAATGTGTCAGAGTAGTCAAGACCAGGGCGTTGATGGAAGCCCTTGGCGACAAGACGAGCTTTGTATTTGTGAATAGTGTTGTCGGGGTTGTATTTTATGCGGAACACCCATTTACACCCAACTATGTTTGGAGCTTCATGGGATGGAACAAGTGACCATGTTGTATTACGTATTAGTGCGTCATATTCATCTTGCATGGCGGCATGCCAATGGGGTATTGAGAGGGCTTGTTTGGTTGAGGTGGGAAGCGAGGAAGGAGAAGGAAGAGTAGCAAGACAGGCATATTTGGGGTTGGGTTTACGGATGCCATGGGATAATCTGGTTTCAATGGTTCGAGTGGGTGGTGGGTTAGGAGGTGCTGATGGAGGGGTGTTTGGGTTGGTATTTGGTGCATGTTGAGTCGGAGGAATGGAATCGGCTGAAGGAGAGGCAGTAGGGTGTGGGTGAGTGTTTGGCTGATGTGGCTCAACTGGTGAGGTGGGAAGTGTTTGGGGATTAGGTACAGTGGGTATGGATTGGAGGATTGGGATAGAGATGGCACACCAGTCATCTGGGGAAATATTTGATGGGGAGGACGGTTTGTTGGTGAGAGTTCGATATGGAAATGCTGTCTCGACAAAGTGAACATGACGGGAGGTGTAAACTCGATTGGTTTTCGGGTCAAGGCAGTGGTAGGCACTTTGAGAGGGTGAGTAGCCAACAAATATGCAAGGGGTAGACTTAGGAGCAAGCTTGTGAGGTGTGTATGGTTTAAGCCACGGGTAGCATAAACACCCAAAGCTTCGAAGCTTAGTATAGTTGGGTGGTTTTTGGAATAGTTTTAGGTAAGGGGAGTCATTTTGGAGAGTAGGTGTGGGCAGTCTATTTATGAGATAGGCAGCGGTAGTGAGGGCATGGGACCAAAAAATGAGGGGAAGCTGAGCATGAGAGAGAAGTGATAGGGCAGTTTCGACTAAATGCCGATGACGACGTTCGGCAAAGCCATTGTGTTCGGGAGTGTGTGGGGGGGATGTGAGATGAGAGATTCCGTCTTGAAGAAGTGATGGTGTGAGTTTAAGATATTCACCGCCATTGTCGGAGAATAGTTGAACAATGGGGCGGGAGAAATATTTTTCAACGAGGGCTTTAAATCGAGTGAATGTGAGAAATGTGTCGGATTTTTGTTTTAGAGGATAAAGCCATGTATATTTAGTAAAATGATCCACAAAGATCACATAGTATTTGTAGTTGTCATATGAATAAATTGGTGATGTCCAAACATCGGAGAAAACAAGTTCGAGAGGAGCTTTTGTTTGTAAGGAAGAGATAGAGAAGGGTAGTTTGTGACTTTTGTTTATGTCGAGGCATTGCAATTGGAGTAGGGTTTTGATGAGATAGGCGAGAAAATTGTTTTTGGAGTGTGGAAATTATAGGGGTTGCTGGATGGCCTAGTTTGTGGTGCCACGAGTGGAGAGAGGTAGTGGTACTAGGGTGTGCTTCAATGGAAGCGGGAGTGTTTGTGGGGACATGAGGTTGTGTTGGGTTCCAAAGGTAGACACCTTGGTCAATGATTCCATGAAGAAGAGGTTGTTTTGATGCGATTGATTTAATGGTGAAGGATGAGGGTGAGAATTCAATGATAGCATGATTATCCTTACAGAATTGTGAGACGGAAAGGATATTCCTAGAGATGGTAGGAACATGTAAGGTATTATGAAAGTGAAGTGTGAAAGTGGGGTTGGAAAGAGTAAACGTGCCGATGTTGGAGATGGGAAGAGAGGAGCCATCACCTATGATTACACCATCATTACCATGATACGGGCGATGAAGAGTAAGGTTTGAGAGGTTGTTGGTGATGTGGTGTGTTGCCCCACTATCCACAAGCCAGGATGTGAAGACGGTAGAAGGGGCTGTAGCAGTGTGTACGCGAGGGTGGAGATTCTGAATGGTTGGTGTGACTGCCGATGTGATCACACTGGAGGCTTCATCAGTTTGCTGGAATTTTTCTAAATTTGGGTTGTGACTAGGACTTTGGTAAGTGATTGTTGGTGGCAGAATGTCGATTGGGTTGGGTTGTATAGATGGTGGGATGGAGGGAAAAATAACGGTATGATAATTCTTCTTGAATCGATTGCATTGGGACGTAACATGTCCCTTGCGATTGCAATATTGGCACTTACCATTGAAGAAGCCTGAAGTAGGGTTGTGGGTGGCCGACGGCACTAGGGTTTGGGTTGTATAGTTATGTGTAGCCATGGTAGAGTAGCAAGGTTTTGAGACTGAAGTGACGGATGTTGCAGCGGCGGAAGGGTAGATCAGGTTCAGGTTTTATGGAGGAGGAGATGAGAGAAATGGCTGGTGGGGTTTAGCCGAGAGCAAGTTGGGGTTTGGGAGAAATTAAGGAGATTGTTTTATTTGATCACAATGCTCTGATACCATGTAAAGACTTTGGCAATTGATCATTTCTTATTTCACAACTGAGGGATATTTATACAAGTGGGAAAGCCATATGAAAAGACTAAAACCAAGAGGCATAATAAATAAAAGCATTATCCAGTGTAAACTGATAAGTTTGAAGTGGAATCAGCAAGGAAGGGCATCAGTTGATTTGAGGCGTGCGCCTCCCAGCAGATGAGGCGGCCGCATGGGAGGCCGAGGCTTCAGGCGGGTCATGGTTGATTTGAGGCGTGCGCCTCCCACCAGATGAGGCGGCCGCATGGATCACAGAAGCTTCAGCCTTGGTGTGTTCAAAGTGAGGCGGGCGCATGGATTTGAGTGAGGCGGGCGCCTCACTTGGTTGTGAAGAATGTTGATTCTTAACATAATCATCTCAAAATTGTCATTGCTCTCAAAATTCCCAAACAATACGGAACTAAGGTAGATGATAAATCAATGGTGTGGGTAATTACATGTTAGCAAATCAACAAAAGCGAGGCGCTATCTCAGCACCAATTAGAAAGTTATGAAGATCGAATGGCAAACGGAACAGACACAAAAGATGGTAGAGACTGATCAAAAGATCTTTAAAATAATAATGAAGAGCATAATTAAAGAGACGGATAGAAGTCATGGACATGTATCAAGGAACCTCGTGAATGGTTCGTTAATCGTAGGACCTACCTCAAAAACTCAAGTGTGTCAATAATGAACATCATAAATGAAGACACTTTTAGTTTAAAAACCTGATAGTTTACTTTTCACTCTTTATTTTGGAAGAAGGGTAAAACCTGATAGTTTACTTTTCACTCTTTAATCCCCCCAGTCCCTCTCCCCAATTAGTTTACTTTTCTGGGATTAGCATGGTGATGCAAAACTAATAATACAGGAAGTATAATGCACAGAAAACTGATATAAATCCTTGGATTTGAAGAACGGTCAAAATTAGAAAATTCAAACAATTACTATGGATAAGAGCATGCTAAGCTAAGATCAGGAAATCCAACTATCTAATATTTATAGTGGAGTCAATTCATTGTTCTAACTTGCTAAGTATGCCTCCCAGATCAAAAAGGACACTAATATTGAAACTGAAGGGCTAATATTGGCAAGAACAAGAATATGTAAGTAATAATAGTTGAAGAACCATTACGGCTGAAGGCTGTAGTACTAATATAAATTAAATTAAATGCAGTTTAATCAGACGCTTTATTGAGTCAACAACTTCTTTTTGACTAACATTTCCAAAAGGAAAGAAAAGAGGCCTATTATATCTCAAAAGGATATTCCATATAATTAACGGATCTGCAAGTGATATGAAGGGACACCAAGATGAACTGGTTGCCTAAAAAGTTAAAACCTATGACAGTCTTGATATCGGTTTAAAAGAATACCCAAGATTGTCCCATACTCAAATGATGAAAGAGACTTAGATAACATTTTAATACCTTGGCACATGCTTCCAAAGATTTGCGATAGTGCTCATCGCCAAGATAAATAATCAGCAGAGCAGTAAAAGCTATGCAGCTATTACTCCCAATCAGCATTTGTTAGTCTTCTGAGCTTCCTTATAAGAGTGTGTGCTTAACCAGCAATAAATAACAATAATTATGGGAAGAGAACTAGATAAGAAACTACTTAAATGTGGATCTACTCAAGCTTCCTATCTCTTTCTTTCTGTTCTATTTTTCTTTTGTTAAATACACAATTACGTAACAAATTATTCGTAAATAACTATTAGTATAATGCCCCAAGGCATTGCATTATGAGAAAACAAATGAATGCTTGATTAATTAAACAAGAGTAATGAGTAATGACTTACTCTTGGGGGGCATTTCCATCTGATGACAGGGATTTGGGACAACTTATTCCTCAGCAAGTTTGCTGGTTGAAATCCTTCGAATCCCGGTGGCAGATTATCATTAGAACCCGTTGAATGTGATGGCCATGATGCCTTCACCTGGAGATGATCCTCACCATTCAAACCAACCTGCGAAGGAGATTCTTCGGACAAAAATAGCTTTACCTATATACAGAAGAGGCAATAGTCAATGATAAATCAAGAATTTTTAGCAATCAATAAAATACAGATAGGTTTCTAAAAGTATCATAAAAAATACAGAAGTCAAAGCGTATTCATACATGTTAATGAGCAAACAGGTCCAAATTGTCATGTAAACCTTATTAATTTGTGCATGATCTCTCTAAGCACTCCTATTTCTTTTCTTATAAAATAATGAATCAATAAAAAAAATGCAACGTAAGAATCAAGTGTACGACCTCGTTAACCTAAACTGTTGCTCTTAATTCTTTTTACTAAACCTCCCTTCGAACTGACAACACCTAAACTACTTACAGATGTTATGCCTATCCTGCAATGAGAACTTAAGTTGATGCTAAAAAAACAGGCTGAAACAACTAATATACTCCCTCCGTCCCTAAATGAATGTCCAAATTTCAATTTAAAGGACATTTGTTAAAAGGTTGAACTTAATCACCGAATTTTTACATGAGAAACAGCTCTCCAGTAGAACAATTTGTTCTTAAGGCGCAGAATAGGATGCGGAAGTATGCCGACAAGAAGCAAAGGCCGTTGGAATTTCAGGTTGGGGAGAAAGTTTTGTTGAAGCTGACTCCACAAATCTGGAAAAACATCAAAGATAAGTCGAGACATAGGGGATTGGTGCCAAGATATGAGGGGCCATTTGAGGTGTTGAAGCGGGTTGGGGCAGTGGCTTATAGGCTGAACCTACCCGAGAGGATGACAATGCATCCTACATTTCATGTCTGTTTTTTTTAAGCCTTTTCATGAAAGTCTATTGTGGGAGAAACAACAGTTGAAGCGAGCTCCTCCTACCATCTCAAAATAGTTCGAGAAGCAGATTGAGAAGATACTTCATCATAGAACAACGTGATGTGACGTTGTGGCAGTTCTTATTGGAATGACAATCCGATGAGGACACCAGACTCTCCTGGTGGGGAAGAGTTTGTAAGCACTTAAGTCGGTGAGTGCGGCCATGGCATGAGCGGGGCATGTCAAAGCCTTGTGTTGGGCAGCAAGGCTGCAAGGTACGGATGCACACGCGAGCTATGGCATATGTACATAGGTGTGGGCAGTGGGCTGGGAAGGACTTGGGCAATGACATAGGCTGAGCGGGATAAAAGTTGACAGGCCAAAGAGCTGGCATGGGCGATGTTGCTGGAAAAACAGGCTGTGGGCTGGAATGTAGGGCCAAGACAGGCTGGACAGGTGGTGACATCAGGTGTAGTAGTCGGTTGGCTAAGGCAAGGCTGTTGGGCAGTTGTGGGCAGATTTAGGACAGAAAACTGCCACCAGATCTGGCAGCCATGTGTCCCGGCAGTTATGAGCAGTTTGCTTGTCCAAGGCAGTCAATAAGGTTGTTCTAAACAGGTTTTAGGGCAGATCCGAGTTAGGCAAGATTGTTAGAGAAAGAAAGACATTGATGGTCTTATTCTCTTGTTTAGACATTGTTGTAATCCTTTGTATTATTGAGTAATAAAAGGTTGGGCATTTTGGCCAGTAAATGTTGTGTGCATTGCTATTCCATTGCTGTGTCTTGTCACTCATTGTAAGTGGATAAAAAGGGAAGGCTGATGTCCTTAGGCGTAAGGCAGGCCGCATAGGTGTTATTCTTGAGAAAAATTAGATAACCCTGTGACACCGAGTTAGTAATAAGTTGTGCCTGTATTAGTAACAAGGAGTGTCAGGTATATGCACTGGCACTCCTTGTTACTAATGATGACACTCATCACTACTAACCCTACTATTAGTTACAAGGAGTGACAGTGTATATATAGTGAAAAAGAATGTGTTAGGTGTGTACGCTAAAACTGTCATAGTTTTTACTCGGAATAAACCACGTAACACACAACATATCAAATCGAAGGAAATTTTGAGATCCATGAATGTCACGGGCCTTCGGCCGGTGAAACAAAATTTAAAATACCGAAAACACATCATTTAGGCCCTTAACTGGTCTTCGATTTTTTTGTAAAATTTGTTATTGACTGCTAGAGCATCTATTTTGATAAATATTAACACGTGATCACCAAAGTTAACGACCTCCTGCTTTAGTTGAAAACCTCCGATATTTACGAAAATGTCACCGCGCACAATTTTTAAAAAGTGTCATTTATTTAAAAAAATGCCACAGATTCGGTTCGCAGATACAAAATAATGTTTTTCCATAGCTTATGGAAAAACGCATTTTCCCAAGATTTAGTGCGCTGTTTTTGGGTTAAATGATAAATTTTTCAAACTACAATGGTATTTTTGGGGAAAAAAAGTACAATGATTAAAGATTAAAGTGAAACATTTATAAAAGTATAATGGAAGAAAATGAAGTTTTACTTTTTTTTTTTTTGTCACAAAAGGAAAAAAAATGTATTCCTTCATTCTTGATCCTTTACTCTTTCCTCTTGATGTATATTGCTTCCATTCCATCTCTCTCACTTTCTAGGGGTAACATTTTTTTTTCTTCTTTTTTCTTTTTTCTTTTTTCTTTTTTCTTTTTTAAAGTAAGCATCATATCTATTACTGTACTACTGATTGTTGGGTTAAAAGGTAAGAAAATAATAATATAATAATATAATAAAACGATACACCACATAAAAGACATGAAAAAGAGAAGCATTATTCCATGTTCTCTATCTATATGCCGACGCGTTATTCCTTTTTGGAAAGTAGACATCAACCTAATGAGACGAGGTCACTTGTATCACTTTTATTTATTACATTGTTTAGCACAAATAATTCAACAGTTATGAATCAATGATGATGTCAGTACTAATAAGTCTTAACCGTTGAATCATTTGTGATACACAAAAATAATACAGGTGATCTCGTCTCTAAACTAACTAATCCTTGCGGATATTGCGGATATGACTATGTTACTACTAAAATCATTAACACAAAACATAAATATATGGAGGTCATTCAGTCTTGTACGTAAAAACTAGCACCCTCTTTTCTTAAATCTTACTCCCTCCGTCCTTAAATGTTTGTCCCATTTGACTTTTTTGTTGAACTTTGACCACAAATTTATGAGAGATTAATCATGTTCATGAAATTCTAAAAGTTGTTGTTGATAATATTATTAATGGTGAATCAATATGAATTTTTAGAATTTCATGAATATAATTAAATTGTCATATATTTGTGGTCAAAGTTCAACAAAAAAGGTCAAATGGGACAAACATTTTGAGACGGAGGGAGTATATGATTGTTTTTTCTCATCGAGTCACTTAATTTTCCCATGTCTTCTTGTATATTTAATGTAAATTTACCTAAAAACTATAAAAATTGCCACGGTGCATTGAGGTTAACTACAGATTTGTCATTGTACTTAATTTTCGTAGTTTTGCTACTGTACTATGATTTTTTTGCCTCAATTTCTTCATTTACCCTAAAAGACATTTAAAACTTAACAGAAATGTTACAAAATTAGTATTAAAAAAAAAGTTTAAAGCATAACATTATCGTTGAAAAATATTTAGATAAAAGTAACTATATACAACAAAATGCCAACAAGGTCTAAGATTTTTTTGAATTACTTTTAATTTTTTGTAATAATATTAAATTAATTATTATCATTCATTTATTTTAAAGAGCTAATTTTAATAATATAAATTAATTAAAAATATTTATCTAGAGATTAATATTTTCAAATAAATATTTATATAATTAGATATATTTAAAAATAATATTTAAAACTTAATTATTTTTCAAAGTAACATTTTAATATTTAACTTATTTTTAGATAATTATGTGAAATTTTTTTCTTCAAAATATATTTTAAAATAATATATTTTTAAAACTAATGATTAAAAAATATTTTTCTTATAGAAAAAACACTTATATATGGAACGTAAAAATATTTATTAAATAATTATTTTAAATCTAAGTTATTGTCTTCATTAATTGTTCAAGTTTATGGCCTATTTGTATAGTGCATATTGAAAGGCCCTTGCTTGGTATGTAGATGATCAGACAGCTATGGTATTAGCTTAGCTGTCAGATGATAATTTGATTTGTGCAGCGGAATAAAAGTGATTTGAAATAATGGTAGGACAACAAACACAAGGAGATAATGCAAGTGTGTGAATGTGATTGCAAAAATGTAATAACACAGAGAATTTAAAGTGGTTCAGAGTTCACTCCTCCTACATCCACCCTCACTGTCAAACTTGACAAGTGAGATCAATTTTATTATAATCTTTAATCAACAAAAATTACAAATGATTGATTTAGGCAAGTTCCTTGAACTTCCTCTTCCTAATTAGTACAGTCAACTAGGGATACACTTAAAGTACAGTCTTAAGTGCTTTTACAACTTGAAGTACAGTCTCAAGATTTTACAAAATAACTAATACACTCAAAGTACAGTCTTGAGTGATTACACACTTATTCTACACCTAAAGTACAGTCTTAGGTGGTTGGGGTTTGTGAATTAACACACTGGGGTTGTTTTTGTTGGTGAAGAGGTTTAGGGGTGAAGGTTTTGGTTTGGAACAGGGTTTTAAAGGTAAGGATTGGTGTGTGTGTGTGTGGATTATAGGAGGTGTGTGTGGGTGTTTGGAAAGGGTTTTTGGTGGGAAAATGAGTATTTTTCGGTGAGTTTGTTAGAGGAAGAGATCCTCTATTTATACCCTTCAATGTAGCCGTTGGAATATGGCTGTTGCAGGCTACATTAATGAGCTTTGGTAGTCTTTGTCCCACTTGTCCACATGCGAGGTCTTCATGAGGTGTCTTGGTGAGCTTGAGGCGAGAGCTTCTAGAAGGTCTTCGGTGGTCTTCATTGGTCTTCATTGATGGACTTGATATTGTGAAGATGCGGGATCTAACATGGTTGAGTTTGTGGTAACATGGTGTGAGCGAGGGGAGATGGGTACATCTAAGGGCGAAGTCATGCTTTGTCCCGGATCATGGCAATGCTTAGCTATCGAGAGAGGATCTCTAATAAGGAGGCGAGATGCACTTGATGATCTTGATGACTTAGAGAGTGACTATGATTCATGTTTTTGATTGATTGTAAACATTGTATAAGAAAGAATCATAAATGTCGGACTCATAGCATTTGTCAAAGTGAAGAATTATGACGAGATAACATCTTTTGATATAAACCCTGTTCTATATATATATTCCTTTATCAAAACCAACTAACTAAGACATTGATCAAAGTTAGGTCCTAACAATTTCCCCCTTTTTGGTAAAGGAAGATTTATTTAGAACAAGTTTTCTGATTTGATAAGAGAAATAATAAAAGAAGTAAACCAAGGAGTCATATCGGGCGAGAGGTAATCAAACGAGATTGAATACTTGGAATTAATCTCAAGATGAGAAGAGTTCACAAAATCTTGTCATACAACCGAGGCAAACAAAACATATTGTTTTTAACAAAAAAAATGTTCCATAACAAATACAATTATTCATCGACCAATTGATCATAGAATTCATCTCTTTCTTGTACGGTGATAGAATCTCGATTTCTTTCATCCTCTAGCTCTCTTCTCATTTCAGGCTCAACTCCTGTAGAAGAACTCATTGTTCCATTCCCGGGACATCCTTTCATCATACTTGAAGAATTTGTCTTCCTTTGACTTCAGTTGAGATCTTCTAAGGGGTATTTGATCATATTGGATTCTCATAGTGCCCCACAAATGTTTCTTCTTGTTACTGGTTTTCTTGCTCTGCATGGGCACACTGGGTGGATCTGGTTGTGGCTGAACTGATGCTTGAGCATGAGTGAATTGCCGAGGAGGATTGAAAGCGTAGGGGATGGAAATATTGTTGGAGAGTCTTGATCGGGGCTTGAGGAGCATCATTATCACTATCAATATCATAGGCGCAGGAGTCGAGGAAAGATCAATAACGGTTCGCTCTGCTTTGGTAGCGGCTATGGAAGATACTGAATTCTTTGATCTCGGGAATAGAGACCAAGTTTTGAAATGAGAGTTTTCATTTGGTGAGGGGAAGTTAATAGGATCTACAGTGATGAAGGGTGAGAGGTATGGCTCAATTCCTGGATTAAGAGTTGGGGAAAAGATGTTGACAGTTTTGCTTAATAAAAGCATAATGGCACACTTTTGTTCAAACAGTGAAAGGAAAAGTGTTTTTGCAAGGTCAATGCACGGGGTGAAGACTAAACCCTTTGGCATATACAAGCAAGAATTGAGTGATGGAGAGATGAGTTGGTGAAAAGAATTTCCCAATCAAGAAGAGTATTGGGAGTGATGAACTTTGGGAAGGATGGGATTTGATGAACAAAGTTGGAGGTGGATGAGGTTCTTGGCGGTTGCCATTTTCATAGGCAAAGAACACTAACCTGCCGGGTTTCTTGCTACAACAATCAAACCATTCCTTGACGGTTCCCGAATTTTGGATAGGTGAAGGGATTTGCAATTTACGGGATGTGAGTTACATGGGGTAACCTTGTCCTTCTTTGCTTTGATGGATGACATAGAGAAATCAATTCCACGGCTAAGCATCCAAGGTTCCCTTTTGGGAAGGAATGATTGATTTGGATTTGGAGGAATAGAATGACTTGGGAAGCTGTGAGAATTTGTTAGGAATGGGATCACTGTCAGATATGTCTTGACCTTGTCCAGCCAGTATTGGACTTTGTGGAGAGGCTTCAAAAGGTTCATTTTCAGGAATTGGAGAGGGTGGCTTGGAAGGTGCAGAGGATTGGGTTGAAACAGTTGGGATTGGCTCAGAGGTTTGGCCAAGACTTTGATTTAGAGATCTGGAAGTGAATTGAGATTTAAGGAGATTCAAGGCTGCCCTTACTTCACTTTTTGCCAACCTTTTCTCAAGGATAGCTATCATAGCTTCCTCATTTTCCTGAGTTCCATCAAGCTCAAGACCTTTGCAAGCATTCACAATTGAGTCTCCTTTTGAGACCAGAATGGGATTAATCTTAACTCCAACCTTCTTGAGATTTTGAATGACCTTATAAGTATCATCAGGATTCCCCCTTTCAGTTTCAACAGTTGGGGCAGGATCATTCACAGGTTCAGTCTCAGGAATGGAAGGGAAGGGATGGCTGTCTACATTCATAGCTGTCACCTTGGGGTTTCTAGATGACTCACCTGGTCCACTTCTTTTACGCATTAACCTAAGCTTTGAGTTCATCTAGGGCCACTCTGATTCTTCCTCACTTAGAAAGTCCTTAAGATAAACAAGAACATCCTTTTCAGTATCTGGGTTCCCATCCAACTCAATAGCCTCAATTGCTCTCAGGATTTTAGCTAACTGTTGAGGTTGGGTAGAGGGGATATTCTCATCAGTGTTCCCCCTTGAAGGTTGCTTATCTAAGGGTTCTTTGAGATTGAGGATGGCTTGATGGGCGATTGATGTCTGAGTGGGTGTGGATTTTGGGGAAATGGAAGGGGTAGATATTTTGGTTTTCTTTGATTTGGGGGCTTTCTTTTCAATTTTTCTTTTCTTTGGTAATGATTTAGAAGGAATGGTTAAGGAAGATTGTACCTTAGATGCGGTAGTTTGTCATTTGGAGGGGATAGGCATTGTCGATGTTGCTTTCCTTTGTGAAGGGTTTTGGATAGGGCAAGGGCTGCTGAAGCTCTTGAGAATCTATGTTAGCATCACCGGCATCATCTTGATTCATAGTGTCAACCTCATGGCCATCAACATCACCTCTTTCTTCGACATTCATAGCATGGTGTCGAGAGATGGTTCCTTCAGCTGTCGGCTATCGAGATCATCCTTGCTTTTGCTCTTTTTGCTAGGAGAAACCACAGTTCTCTTGAGCACTCCAGTCTTCTTGACATTGGTTTTTACTCCTCTTTTCATTCTCCTACTAGTAGCCAAAGCTATCAAATCTTTCCAATGATTAAGCTTTATTCTTGTTTCTTCAAGTATTTTCTCTTGGGCTTCTTTGAAACTCTCAAGGCTCATATCCCCGGCCTTCATAACAATTCCCTTCTTTTGTTTCAATGAAAAGGTTCTTTCATTGAAGCATCTTGTTTCGGCTTGACTTTCTTGTCTTGACCATTTCTTGGATAGAGCAGGTTTGAGCTTTGGAATTAGAACTTCAAGGATTCCACTCATGAATCTGAAGTTGTTCATCCTTCCACCTTGCTTCTTGAATTTGAGAGTAGAGGATGAGACAGCAAGTTGGAAATTATGGAGAAGGACAATGCACCAATTTGTATCCTTGGTCATCGAGTGAGCATTTGTTTCCACTCATTTGATCCCATTTGGTCAAATGAGGATTGTTTGCCATCAATGGCTTTGTTGACCACATCCATCAATGTTGACTTGAAGATATCATCTTTGTTCTTCACCATAGCTTTGTCTTGAACGGCTTTGAAGTCGGTTACTTTAAGACCAAGAAATTTTTCATATACAGTCTTTAATCTTTCGATCCTCTATCCCATATATTTTTCACAAAGCATCTTCTTTATTTGGGATTCCATAGAGCCTCACTAACCATATCTTGAGTGATAGTTATCTCTACATTTTCTATGGTGGCGGTTATTGAATTATCTTCATTGTTTCTTCTTCCTACCAAATAAATTTCTCTGCGAGTTCTTCATAAATTGGGGGTTTAGCTCCCATAAAATCAAGTAGTTCATTTACCTCAAGCGGTTCTTTGATGAGGATTCCAACTTGAGTCATAGAAGTTGGGTTTGATGAAGTAGCCATGAGCATGCAGGTACATTGCTTTAGGAGTACGCCATTGATGCTTTGAAAAAGGAATTAGGGTTGGAGAAATACGATGGTAGATTGGAGAGGGAAAAGATAAGAAATTTAAGGCGAGGGTTAAGGAAAAAGGAATTTTGGTGATTGCGAAAGAGAGAGAGAGATAAATGATGAGTGGTACGTGGGTTTTAATGAGCATTGGGGGTTACAAAGTTAAGTAACTGTTCATATGAACAGTGGTTTTTACCCTTCCCCATGTTGAGACATTTATTCCCACAAAACACAAGAAGAACATTCTCCTTTTCAAGGAGATTTGCAGTGGAAGAGGCGGCGAAGGAAGTGACAATTGTGAGCAATTAACTCGATCAAATCACTTAAAGTATGCTTTAACCTAGTTTGTTGAAAGAAATCTCTGACGGTTAAGCTAGTTTGAATGATGATTGCATGCAGAGATAGCTAGGTGAAAATTTGCCTATAAAACAATGAAAACTTCGGAGGAAAATTACTCGAGATTGATTTACATACAAAAATGGGAAGATTTTCTTCAAAGTTTAATCCAAAGGTTATGGCTCAAACAGCTAAACAATTGGTCTTTGGGAAAAATGGTGAGGATGATTTGATGAGTGATGAGATGGAGATAGATAGAGAGGCTTTCAACATTGTTGAAAGTTCAGAGAGAGTGAATGATAAGGGAAAGAAAAAGAGAGTGAGGGTTGATGAAGATATAGAAATGAAGGAGGTAGCTGTCAGGGAAAAGATTGACAGCAAGGAGGGAGAAGGAATAAGGCTGTTTGGGAAGACAATCAAAGTTGATCAAGGAGAGTCAAGTAAGGGAAGGAGTAAGGTAGAAAGGGTATACACAGGGGAGTTGGTAAAGCGGGACGAGCTCGGACGGCTAAGAGAGAAGCTTAGGCGTCGGAAAGAAGGTTGAGCAAGATAAGCTTTATACACTGTGAGCGGGGATTCTCTTTCTCCAGGAGTTGGTTTGTTGGAAGGTAGAGGAGATAACTTTGCAGGAGTGCATATATCTCCTTCTTCAACCATCTCATACTGTTCAACCAGGTTGTAGGTTGCTTGATCTGCAAGAGCACCTACTGTGGAGAGGGTGGAGTCAAATGTTGGTCAACCATTTGCAATCACAGGGAATGGTTCTTTTTCAGGAGAATTTAGCTTTGTTACTCCAATGGAGGGATTGCTTCAGCCATATGATCCAGTTGAAGAGTGGTGGCCTAGAAGAGCAAGTCCTTCTCTCCAATATTCGAGTCACTTCCATTGATCCTTTCTTGGAGAGGCATCCGGTGTGGTTGCGGAGGTACCAACAAACCTTGCAATCAACTCGGGAGGCTAGAATTGAAGGAATGAGTCTGGTGGAGGGTGCAGGGAGACTGTGACATTTCCAAAGAATGTCGACGGCAAAGGAGAAGGATTCAAGAGAAAAGAGTGGATCTGAGATTTGGTTGGTTTGGAAGAAGTTTTTGTTGGGGAAGTTGAGATGAGAGAGAAGAATTTGATGGGTTGTTTGAATGTTTTTGTTGTAAGTTTTTGTTGTTTTTGGTTTTCAAGGCTTTTGGAATGATAGGCTTTGTCGGTGGATGGCTTGTTAGGAATGTGTATGATGTAATAGCTATCGAGCAACATTGTGATAGCATTACTGTTTGTAATCCTCTTTTATTTGAAAAGAACACCCCTTTTATTTTGGCATATTAATCATCCCAAGCATGGCTCTCAATAGTTCAAATCTTTTTTCATCCATGGCTTTTGTGAGAATATCGAGACATTGTTCTCGGTGCAAACTTTTGCAAGGTTGATATTCCCTTTTTCAACATGATCTACGATGAAATGATGCACGACTTCAATGTGCTTGGTTTTTGAATGTTGGACGGGATTTTCTGTCATAGCAATGGTACTTGAGTTGTCACGAGAAGATGGGAATGTTTGATAATTCAATTCCAAAGTCTTGAAGTTGACTTTTAAGGTAGAGAATTTGTGAACAACACAAGCTGCGGCAAAGAATGTACTCAGCCTCAGAATGAGGTTGCAAGCGAGGTTTGCTTTTTGCTTGACCATGAGATAATCCTTGATCCAACAAGCTGGCATCCACCACTAGTGGATTTTCTATCTAGATTGCACCTGCATAGTCGAGTCGGTGAATCCAACTAGAGAGAATGGGGATTCGGTGGGATACCATAGGCCAAAATCGGGGTTCCTTTGATATATCTCAAAATTCTCTTGACGGTGAGAGATGAGATTCTTTGGGATTGGCTTGAAACCTAGCACATAGACATACACTAAACATTATGTCCGGTCTTGAAGGCATCGGATATAGGAGAGATCCTATGTAGCTTCTGTAAAGTGTTGGATTTACACTTTGACCATCTTGATCAGCATGAAGCTTGGTTGTGGTTGACAAGGGAGTTTTAGCAGGGGATGCAGTTTGCATGTCAAACTTTTTGATCATTTCCCTTGAGTATTTGGCTTGGTTGATGAAGATTCCTTCCTTCATTTGCTTGACTTGAAGGCCTAGGAAGAATGTGAGCTCACCAATCATGCTCATCTCAAACTGATCCTTCATGATATCTCCAAATTCAGTGCACAAGTTCTCATTTGATGAGCCAAAGATTATGTCATCAACATAGACTTGGATGAGCAACTGATCATCTCCATATTTTTTGATAAACAAGGTGTTATCAATATGTCCTTTGGTGAATCCTTTTCCAAGAAGATATCTAGATAGGGTGTCATACCAAGCTCTAGGTGCTTGTTTAAGCCCATACAATGCTTTGTTCAGTTTGAATACATGATCAGGGAATTTTGGATGCTCAAAACCAGGGGGTTGAGATACAAACACTTTTTCATTTAGAACTCCATTTAGAAATGCACTCTTGACATCCATCTGAAAAACTTTCATCTTCTTGAATGAAGCATAGGCAAGAAATAGCCTTATAGCTTCAAGTCTTGCAACAGGTGCAAAGGTCTCATCATAGTCAATGCCTTCTTCTTGTCTATAACCTTGAGCAACCAGTCTGGCCTTGTTTCTTATTACAATACCTTCTTCATTCATCTTGTTTCTAAAGACCCATCTTGTTCCAATCACAGTTTGATTTCTTGGTTTAGGAACAAGTTGCCATACTTTGTTTCTTTCAAACTGCTCCAGTTCTTCTTCCATGGCTTCAATCCAGTCAGCATCTTGGAGTGCTTCATTTATCTTCTTTGGTTCCACTTGGGATATGAATGCACTCATGAGAAAGGGGATGTTGTGCAGGCTGGGGTTTTATCAATCTGAAGGCTGATGTAAAGATCTTTATTGGGTGGAATGATATGGGTAATTGTGGTTTCATCATTGGTTTTGAGAGGAGAAGGAGGATTATTGGATGAAGATGGAAGGAGGTTAGAAGATAGATTAGATGAGGAATTGGGATGGTGTCGGCTAAGGGTTAGTTTGTCGGCTAAGGGTTAGTTTGTCCGGCTAAGTGAGGATTTTGAGGAAGATCAGTCAAGGGATGACTATTTATTTGAATATTTTCTTCCTCATCCATTGGATTGAAGGTGGGAGAGATTTCTGTTGACTTTGTTGGCTTGATTGGTTGTTGATGAGAGTGGGATGGTTGATGGGTATGCGGCATAGGATGGTGTCGGATGAATTTCTTGGAACCATGTATGGAAGGGTTGATGAATCTTGTTCATGACTGAGAATAGTTGAATCAAGAATGGGGGATGATTCAGGGAGATTATCTAGATTTCCCAATCCTTCATCAAAATCACATAATTCGGTTATACTTTGATCATTGTTTTCATCAAAGTCAACATGAATAGATTCTTCCACAACAAGTCTTCTTTTGTTGTACACTCTATAAGCTTTGCTTGTGTTAGAGTATCCAAGAAAAATTCCTTCATCACTTTTGGAGTCAAATTTGTCCAAATTGTTCTTGCCATTGTTGTGGATGAAGCATCTACTTCCAAAGCTGTGAAAGTAGGAAATGGTAGGGACTTTGTTGTTCCATAATTCATATGGAGTCTTCTTGTGAAATTTGTTGATCAGGGTTTTGTTTTGAACATACACAGCAGTGGTAACGGTTCACCCCAAAAATATTTTGGGAGATTATGTTACGACAGCATTGTTCTTCTTTGCCTCACAGATTGTTCTGTTTTTCCTTTCTGCAACACCATTTCTTTGTGGAGTTCTTGGGGCTGAAAAATTGTGATCTATGCCTTTTGAATCACAATATTCTTCTACTCCGGTGTTCTCAAATTCCTTTCCATGGTCAGATCTGATCTTGATGATGGATGTCCCTTTTTGATTTTGAATTTTGTTGAATAGCTTTATCAGACAGCTAAGGGTGTCACTTTTGGATTCAAGAAGAATGATCCAAGTGAATCTTGTGAAATCATCAACAACAACTAGGGAGTATCTTTTTCCTCCTAAAGATCTAGTTCTTATGGGTCCAAAAAGATCCATATGAAGCAGTTCAATAGGTCTTGAGGTGTCCAACTTGATCTTGGGTTTGAATGAGGATTTCTTTTGCTTCCCACATTGGCATGCTTTGCACAGTTTATCCTTTTTGAATGGGATCTTTGGTAGACCTCTGACAAGATTGGAATTTGCAAGCTTGGAAATGGTTTTGTGATTGAGGTGAGCCAATCTCTTGTGCCATAGCCATGACATATCAGATTGATTGAAAGACAGAAGGCAGTGAGCAGTTGAAGTTTCCACAATCTCTAAGCTCAAGCAATAGAGATTTCCTTTTCTTGATCCAGTTAGGATGACTTTATTGTTTTTATCTTTAACAGTGCATTTGTCTTTAGTACAAACAACATGATATCCCTTGTCACAGATTTGACTAATGCTGATCAAATTGTGTTTGAGACCTTCCACATAGGATACATTTGTAAAAATGATATCTTTTGTAACAAGATTTCCTGATCCTTTGACCTTAGCTTGGGAATTGTCACCAAAGGTTACATTTGGACCATTTTTAGGGGAATATTGTTGCAACCAATCTTTATTGAAGGTCATATGTCTACTACAACCACTATCTAAGTACCAGAGACCTTTCCTGGATACCTGCAAAACAGAAAATAAGATTTATGGTACCCTTTTTATTCTTTTGGGTCCAAAGGATTAGTTTTTCTTTGGAGCCCTAACATTGTTCATTGATCCCTTATTGAAGAACTGGTTTAGGGTATGGTAATATGACATGATTTGCATCATGTAAGGTGTAAGAACAGTGGATTGGGAAGGATTGAAGTAGTGGTTTGGGTTGCTGTATTGGGGTTGAAACTGAAAATTGTTTGAATGGGATGACCTTGGAGAGTCATTTTGATGAGCATGGCTTCTTCCATTTGAATACTGCCATTGAGGTTTTTGTTTTTTGGTGTATTTATGCTTGTTGTAGAATCTTTGTTGCCTTGGGGTTCTTTGTTGTTTGGAGGAACTTGGCTGTCTGTCATGCCTTGGCTGTCTGTCAACCCTTGGCTGTCTGACAGGGCTTGACTGACTAGCACCTTTTTGCAGCTTGACTTCTTCCTTTATATTGGCCCCTTTTTGAACCCAAATAAACTTGCTTCCTTGAACTTTATTTGGTCCTTCCTTTGATTGACTAGGGCCACCCAAGATTTCCTTTTCTTTTCCTTTGGTTTGAATGGGATAGGTTTGAGTTTGATAGCTGCCAGAGCTCAGGTTTTCTAGAACCATTTTTTCAATGGCCCTTTCACCAGTGGGAGGAGTGTACACTTTTTGTGTAGGATCATCAGCTCCAATCCCTGTTTTGTCACTTGGACGCCTTTGGGTGTAGGTGAAAAGAGATAATGCTTTGCTTGACATATTCCATGAATCTATTTTCTTTTTAAGAGCATCATTTTCTTTTTCAAGATTACTGAGTTTTTGACAATTTTCATGATTATTAGATGTCTCAGCTGTCAGATCCATGTTTTGTTTTTCAAGCATGATGCATTGATCTCTTAGCCCTTGGCATGCTTTTTCAAGCTCAGAAATGGTTTTTGTGAGGTTGTCAATGGTTGAGGATTGGGAAAGGTTCTCATTGACCAATGAAGCAAAGCTAGTTTTTTGTTTTTTGGTTTGAATTAACAGAGTGCAAACTAATTGTTTAAAACCATCAATATTTAAAGAGTTAAAATCATGTACCTCTTTTAGTTCATCAGCAGCAGCAAGTGCTTCCATCTCTTCCTCATTGTCAGATTCTTCATCATCTTCAGCCATAAGGCATATCATGGCTTCTTCTCCTTCAATTTCAGAGTCATCACTTGACATATACTCTTCATCACTGAATTTTGATGAGTCAGCAATCATGACTTGCTCTTTGTTTTTATCATGTTTATTTTTGGAGCAATTGTAGCAGTTGCACTTAGAGCTGTGAATGATCTCTTTTGAGTATGTCATCTTCTTAGCTGTCTGATTGTCCCTAGGTTTCCTTGGTTCAGGGCAATCAGATGAGTAATGTCCTTGCTTTCCACAATTGAAGCAATCAATTGTCTTCTTGTAGCTGTCTTGTTGGGCATTAGAGGTGGAGGGATTGAATTTCTTGTCAAAAGACTTCTTTTGAAATTTCATGGCATTTCTGACAGCCATGGAAATGAGGCTTGGAATGTCTTCTTGGGAGATCTGTTTGCTGACAGATTTGGAGCTGATGTTTATCTTTTGAAGAGCATTGTTGACAATGGTCTCAATGTCATGGTGAGTGATTGGCTTGTTGACAGGTTCTTGTGCAGTTAAAGCTAAGGTTTGTGAAATGGAGGGGACTGATGGAATTTTTATCATACCTTCCAGTTCATAAGCTTCAAGCTTTCCAAAATATTGCTCAACTGTCATGGTGCTCCATTCAGATCCTTCTCTAATAGGTAATGCTACCTTCTCATATTCTTGAGGGAGATTTGAGTAAATCTTGAGGCAGAGATCTTGTTGTTCAAATGTTTTTCCATGATCAGTAATTGATCTAACAAGGTTCTCAAACCTTGGCTGAGCAAAGACTCACCTTTTCTCCAGGGTAGAACTTGAAATTGTCTAATTGCCTAAGCAAGTTGTACAAGTTTTGTGTCCTAACACTGGAGTGTTTAGTGAACTTGGTTTGAATAAGAGCCCATGCAGCTGGCATTTGGTTCCTTAGCAATTTCTTGGGCTAGAGAGTCATTTACACTCTTTTGAAGAATGTTCTTGACTTTCAAGTTTGCACTTACCAATTGCTTTTCAGCTTCAGACCAAGTTTCTGGGGATTTGATTTTACTTGGTCCTCCATCGCATGCAGACTCTGAGTTGGGTATGACACTTCATTTTCTAGAACATACCAGTTCCAAATGCCGTTGCATCAAGATAAGTTTTTATCTTTGATGCATAGATCTCAAAGGATCCACAGTCATCAATGTGTGGGATGTCTTTCTCATTATTTCTTCTTGGTTGAGGCATGGTGGGTTTGAAGAGAATCCTTCACAAGTTGTTAGACTTTTAAGTGTGAAGACAAGCTCTGATACCAATTGAAAGGCCCTTGCTTGGTATGTAGATGATCAGACAGCTATGGTATTAGCTTAGCTGTCAGATGATAATTTAATTTGTGCAGCGGAATAAAAGTGATTTGAAATAATGGTAGGACAACAAACACAAGGAGATAATGCAAGTGTGTGAATGTGATTGCAAAAATGTAATAACACAGAGAATTTAAAGTGGTTCAGTAGTTCACTCCTCCTACATCCACCCTCACCGTCAAACTTGACAAGTGAGATCAATTTTATTATAATCTTTAATCAACAAAAATTACAAATGATTGATTTAGGCAAGTTCCTTGAACTTCCTCTTCCTAATTAGTACAAATAACTAGGGATACACTTAAAGTACAGTCTTAAGTGCTTTTACAACTTGAAGTACAGTCTCAAGATTTTACAAAATAACTAATACACTCAAAGTACAGTCTTGAGTGATTACAAACTTATTCTACACCTAAAGTACAGTCTTAGGTGGTTGGGGTTTGTGAATTAACACACTGGGGTTGCTTTTGTTGGTGAAGAGGTTTAGGGGTGAAGGTTTTGGTTTGGAACAGGGTTTTAAAGGTAAGGATTGGTGTGTGTGTGTGTGTGGCTTACAGAAGGTGTGTGTGGGTGTTTGGAAAGGGTTTTTGACTGGGAAAATGAGTATTTTTCAGTGAGTTTGTTAGAGGAAGAGATCCTCTATTTATACCCTTCAATGTAGCCGTTGAATATGACTGTTGCAGCTACATTAATGAGCTTTGATCGGTCTTTGTCCCACTTGTCCACATGCAGGTCTTCATGAGCCGTCTTGAATGTGAGCTTGAACCGAGAGCTTCTAGAAGGTCTTCATGGTCTTCATTGGTCTTCATTGATGGACTTGATAGCTGTGAAGATGCAGGATCTAACATGGTTGAGTTTGTGATAACATGGTGTGAGGCAGGGAGATGGTCTGTCGAGGATCAAGTCATAGCTTTCAGATCATGGCAATGCTTAGCTATCAGAGAGGATCTCTAATAAGGACTGAGATGCACTTGGTGATCTTGATGACTTAGAGAGTGACTATAATTCATGTTTTTGATTGATTGTAAACATTGTATAAGAAAGAATCATAGCTGTCAGACTTATAGCTGTCAAAGAGAAGAATTATGACAGATAACATCTTTTGATATAAACCCTGTTCTATATATATATTCCTTTATCAAAACCAACTAACTAAGACATTGATCAAAGTTAGGTCCTAACAAACCTTATCCCATTAATTCATCCTACTCATTTAACCTCCCCATATTATTTAGCATTTTCCCATTTTTATTATTTCCCCTAGTTTCTTTATTTAATGTCCAATAAATTCTCATAAGTTCCTCAATTTACTTTTCACCCATTTTATCTTAATTTAAGAATTTAGAGACATAATTGAACACATAAAGATAACATAAATATTAAAAGCATATAATTTAATATTTAAAATAAGTGCCTAGGGTTGGGGTCGTCACACTCACTCCCCCTTAAAGAAAATTCGACCCGAATTTTAAAAAGGAAACTTACTTGGATTTTCAAACAACCACTGGGTATTTCGCTCCCTCATCTCCGACTCTAGCTCCCACGTTGCTTCCTCTACGGGTGATTCTTCCAAAGGACTTTCACTATCGGAATACTCTTGGTTCTCAAACTCTTTAACTTGGAATTCTAATACTCTTAATGGCTCTTCAACATACGACATGTCCGCTGACATCGTCTGAGGAGAGCTCAAAACATGGGAGGGGTCAGCGACAATACTTCCTAAGCATAGAAACGTGAAACACATCATGAAGCAAAGAGAAAGACGGAGGCAACGCTAACCGGTAAGCCAATTCCCCTATCTTCTCTAGAATCTCAAACGGTCCTACAAATCTCTGAGCCAACTTACCCCTTATTCCCAAACCTTTTAATCCCCGCTCCTCGGAGAGACCTTCAAGAATACAAAGTCACCAACCCGAAATGATAAATCCCGCCTTCTATTGCTCGGCGTAGCTTTTCCGTCTACTCCGAGCCGTCTTCAATCTATCCCGAATCACCTTGATCTTCTCCGTAGAATCTCGAACCAAATCCGGGGCCCCAAAGTCTCGCTTAACCAACCTCGTCCCAACACATCGGAGATCGAAACTTCCTACCATACAATGCTTCATACGGAGCCATCTCAATACTAGACTCGATAACCGTTGTTGTAAGCAAACTCGACTAACGGTAGATGATCCTCCCAAGATAATTGGAAATCCATCACACAAGCTCGTAACATATCCTCAAGTATTCGAATAGTTCTTCTGACCGACCATCGGTTTGAGGATGAAATGCCGTACTAAAAACACAACTTAACCCAAAGCTTCATGCAATGCTCTCCAAAATCTAGATGTAAACCTCGGATCTCTATCGGAGACACATACTAACCTAACTCCGTGAAGTCTTACAATCTCCTTTAAGTACAACCGAGCTAACTTCTAACGAAAACTTGGTTGATACCGGAAGAAAATGAGCCGACTTCGTCAACCGATCCACAATAACCCATATAAAGCATCCATCTTCTTTGCGTGTGAGAGGCAAACCCGAAACAAAATCCATCGAGATCCCTTCCCATTTCCACTCCGGAATATCCAATGGTTGAAGTAGTCCCGCCGGTCTTTGATGTTCTCGCTTTGATCCGTTGACAAGTCAAACACTTAGAAACATAATCCGCTATTTCCTCTTCATACCATTCCACCAATACCCACGCTTCAAGTCTTGATACATTTTGGTACTTCCTTGATGAATCGCAAACTTGGACTTATGGCCATCCTCTAAAACACGCTTCTTAATTTCCGGCGATGACGGAACGCAAATTCTCCCTTGGAAAGTTAAAATCCCATCTCGATTCAAAGCAAAATCCCGCTTTCCCATCTTGCACTTCGATCACAAATTTTCTTCAATTCCGGATCTTCTTGCTGAGCTTCCTTCAAATCACTCATACAATGCCGGAACGGCTCGAACATTCGCAACTATCACTTCACTCTTCAACTCCCGAGAACTCAAGGTCCGTCAGCTACATACGCCTTTCGGCTAATCGCATCGGCCACCACATCGCCTTCCCCATGATAGGATATGACACAATCAAAATCCTTCAAAAACTCTAACCATCTTCTTTGCCGGTTGTTCAACTCCTTTTGGGTAAATAGGTACTTCAAACTCTTATGATCGGTGAAAATCTCGAATTTCGCTCCGTAAAGATAATGCTTCCACTTATGCAACGCAAATACAATCGCCGCCAATTCCATATCATGAGTAGGATAATTCTCGTTCCGCCGGTGATAACTTCCTAGAGGCATACGCAATAACCTTCCCATTCTCGCATCAACACACATCCCAAACCCGCCTTCGAGGCATCACTATAAATAACAAAATTCTCGCAACCACTTAAGCGGTAAGAACCGGAGCCGTCGTCAACCTCTTCTTCAATTCATCAAAACTTGCTTCACACTTGGAATCCCACACAAACAATACATCTTTCCGAGTCAACCTAGTCAACGGAGTAGCAATCCGAGAAAACCCCTCAATGAACCTCCGATAGTACTCCCCGCCAAACCAAGAAAACTACGGACTTCGGTCACTTCGGCCGAAGGTTCAGCTTCCAATTAACCACGGCTTCAATCTTTGCAGATCCACGGAAATCCCCGAACTCGACACAACATGCCCCAAGAAAGAAATCTCGCCAAGCCAAAACTCGCACTTACCGAACTTAGCATACAACCAAGCTTTCTCACGAAGAACGGACAAGACAATCCTCAAATGATTCTCATGCTCTTCCCGGGACTTAGAATACACAAGAATATCATCAATAAAGACCACCACAAAACTATCGAGATAAGGCTTGAAGACACGGCTCATCATATCCATAAACACTACTGGAGCATTAGTCAACCCAAACGGCATCACCACAAACTCATAATGACCATATCTAGTACGGAAAGCCGTCTTAGCAACATCATCCTGGGCCTAATCTTCAATCGATGGTATCCGCTTCTCAAATCAAGCTTTGAGTAGATAACGGAACTCTTGGAGTTGGTCAAACAAATCATCTATATGCGGAAGAGGATACTTATTCTTAATGGTGGCTTGGTACAACAAACGATAGTCAATACACAATCGTAAGGTACCATCCTTCTTCCTAACAAACAAGACCGGTGCTCCCCACGGAGACACACTAGGACGAATAAAACCTCGGTCTAGCAATTCTTGCAATTGGACCTTCAACTCTTTTAACTCGGCCGGAGCCATTCTATAGGGTGCTTTAGAGATAGGAGCTGCACCGGGTACTAAGTCAATACAAAACTCTATCTCACGGTCCGGAGGCATAGAGTACTCACTAGAGAACACATCACTAAATTCATTCACAACCGGAACATGAGCTAACTCGGGAGACTTCTTGTTGGAATCTACCACATAAGCTAAGTAACCCGTACACCCCTTAGATAGCATCTTTCTAGCTTTTAAGGCAGAAATAACATGTAACCCGAACATAGATTTATCGGCAAGATCAAATATAAATGTAGGCACATCGCATAGCAAATGAGACTCGCTTCCTACGACAGCCTACCAAAGCATGGCACCGACTCAACCAATCCATACCAAGGATCACATCAAAATCACTGATTGGTAACTCGACCAAATCCACCGGCAATACATGCCCACATATAGTCACATCACATCCACGATATATCAAAGAAGATTCAAGGCTCTCTCCCATAGGAGTAGAGACCTCTAACACATAAGGCATAGATTCAGTGCAAGATATGAAATGAGAATGCAAAATGAGACGTCACAAATGAATGGGAAGACCCGGGATCTATAAGAATGCGGGCCTTAACTCCCGAGACAGAACTATACCTCTAATGACGGCATTAGATCGACCTCTCCTCGACCCAAAGCAAACACACGACCTTGGACTTTATCCTTAGGTTTCCCCATCAACATCTCTCTTCACACCACTACCTTGACCCCGAATCCGGCACTGCCGCCTTGCTTATTCTCGTAATCTTGGGACAATTCCTCCCGAAATGGCCCGGCGATCCACACTCCAAACACTTGCCTTGTTTGCTCCAACATTTGTCTTCGGAATGCCCTATCCTCTTGCAAAACCCACATGTTGTCCCAAACCGACCGGAAGTCGCACGATTTGCCGGAGCCGCCACATGACCTCCTCGATTCGCTCCCGGCGAAAGTCCCTACGCCGCACTCTATTCCCCCGTCCCGATCCTTGACCCCGAAATCTGTTCCCGTTTCCTCCTTCATTCTTACCACGATGCTCCTCTATGTCGTTTCAATCCGGTACGCCATATTCACCGCCGCTTGGAAATTGGCGGTTATGCGTCAACAACCGCTTCCGAAACTCAACTCTTAAACCTTTCACAAAACCGGTAAACTCGCCTCTCCTCATCTCGGCACCAAATGGGGACAATATCGGGCCAACTCGTGTACTTAGCCGAATATCGCGCTATCGTCATGGTCCCTTGCTCCAGCCTTCAGAACTCGCCTTCTTTCTTGTCTCTAGTAACCATCGGCACAAAGTGATCTCTAACTTGAGCGTGAAGTTCTCCCACGTCCGCGGTGTCAAATCTCGGTCCCAACCATCCTTTACCACTTGCCACCAATGCTCCGCCGGGTCCTTCCAATTTGAAAACGGCGCATCTCACTTTCTCCGCATCCGTACTCTCCATAGCCGCGAAAATCTTGTTCATAGCCTCAAGCCACCTCTCGCCCTTCACCGATCCGGATCTCCGTTGAAGCTAGGAGGAGACATCTTCACGAACTTCTCCAACCCATGTTGCCCTTGTCTTCCTAGATTCTGATTCAAATTCTGATTCTGAGTTGCCATATGCTGAAGGAACCCTCGGAACATGTCCATCATCTCGGCATTTGGATTGCCAACATTACCCAAACCCAGATTCGGATCACCTTCATTTCCCGCCATTACAACAAACTCCCGCATTAAACACTCGACGTCGCTACCACACACTCTCACTCGCCTAGACTCTACCCAAGAATTCTAACCGAGCTCGATACCAACCGTGAGGACCCCGACCCGGAACCTACACGTGTCCCGAGTTGGTGCGTCCCCAAACTAACCCAAAAACACTAAACTTTTAAAACTTTACTTTGACTTTCAAACATAAGCATTAATAATATAACATTTCAAAAGAACTCCACTCAACTCCACATCGGAGGAGGAGATAACTAACTTTGAAAACAATCAACTGTTTAGTTACAAAAGATATTGGTTTTTAACGTAGAAAATAAAGTTTATAATTACAAACTCCCAAAAGGAATTATGACAAAATAATTTCTATGCCAACCTAACGTACCCGACAATATCCCAAAATGCTCACAAACCAAACTCCTTTCCGTCCTTACTTGGGCGGTCCTCCCGTCTCGGGATCTAAAACAAGAAAGGGAGAGGGGTGAGAATAAATCTCAGCAAGCTATTATGGATGCAAAGCAATATGCCAAATAAATGCAACATATAACAAGTCGCACATAACACATTGGGAAAGATATAAACACATTCCATTACCTTGGTTTACCTTTTCCGCCTCGAACAAAGTAGTCGTACAACATTGGGTATAATAATACTCCAATTACATGTGAGCCGCTTAAGCAATACTCACGTCTTATAAGACCCGTTTTTCAGTGGAACCATATAAGACAAGAGCAACTCGTAAGGCTTTTGGCTCAATACAGACGCTTATAACCCCAACCTCGTGGCCACTGTGAGGGGACGGTCACAGATATAACATAATCCGATCACATTAGGTCACACTTCCATAATTGATCGTATTCTGTTATACCCCCAACGTCAGCTGACTCACCCATATCAAGCACATAATAGATACTTGAATAAAATCCACAAAAGGGATAAATAATAGCTACATGGTAATATATACTCATGCCCAATCAATATCAAAGTGCAACAATTTATGAATGCACTAAACAATATCAACAACAAGATATATAACATCAAGTAAGGAAATGAGGGATCATTAACCTACCCTACAAATTCCATATACAAGGATATAAGGCCTAAGTGAAGGTTCAAGTTCAATTACCAAGTGGGAGTGTCCAATTATAAGTGGCCAACAACTTGCTAAACGATCCTAGTTCAAATCAAGACATATTGGTTCAGGGCCTTGGGCGACCGCCCATACCACTTGGGCGACCGCCCAAGTGGATTTACCAAAGGGGAAGTGAGTTTCTGCCCACATGGGCGACCGCCCTCATCACTTGGGCGACCGCCCAAGTGAAGTTCCCAAGTGATTGAAGTTACTGCCAGCATGGGCGGCCGCTCAGCCCCCCTTGGGCGACCGCCCAAGCCTCCAGCCCAGAATTCGAATTTCGTCCATTTATGCCTAGGTTCCAAGTCCTTCTTACTAAGTTAAGTTCAAGAACACCAAATCATAACTTCATCTTACCAAATCCCATAAAAACAAGTAAATTCAAACCAAGTTATCCTAGATCATTTATCTCTACCCATTCCACCCATTTCAAACCCTTTTTACATGATCTACCAAGAACCCTAACTTTAAATAATTCCATTCTTCAATCATTCAACTCCCATTAGGTTTCCCAAGCAAGAAATCATCAATACAAGAACAAGAACAACATTCAAAGAGCTCATGAACACATAGGAGAAGGAATCATAACAACTCACATGGATTTTAGAAGGGGAGATTGATCTTTCTAGCTAGATAGCTTCCTCTAGATGATCCCACTTTAATAGTGCTCTTAGACTTGAATTTTGATGAAGAATGTATTGACTTCAAAGCTTGGGCAAGGCTTCAATGGAGGTCTCTCTCTAAGCTTTCTCTAGTTAATTTTGTGTAAATGAAGGAGAGGGAGGGGAAGGGTAGTAAGAGAGGTGATGGGGAGGGGACACTTGGCACAAGGAGGGGAAAGGGAGTAATTTGGCCCCCCCATGGGGAATTAATCCAAGACTTCATCCTACCCAAATTAATTTAAAATAAACCTTATCCCATTAATTCATCCTACTCATTTAACCTCCCCATATTATTTAGCATTTTCCCATTTTTATTATTTCCCCTAGTTTCTTTATTTAATGTCCAATAAATTCTCATAAGTTCCTCAATTTACTTTTCACCCATTTTATCTTAATTTAAGAATTTAGAGACATAATTGAACACATAAAGATAACATAAATATTAAAAGCATATAATTTAATATTTAAAATAAGTGCCTAGGGTTGGGGTCGTCACAGTAACCGTACCCGGACCCGGATTTGGCCATGTCTACCTTGGGTAATGTGGACTTAGGCATGTCAAATTAGTCATGTGAATGCTAGTTCAGAGTTAGTGGGTTATAACATTAAAAAGTCGAGGTCGAGTTATATCCAACAAGGGGAGAATGACGCAATAAGGGAAGCCGAAGCAGGAATGAATAAACACATTTTGTGGACTTGTGCCAATCAACTTCGAATTTGGATCTTTCTAGTATTTGGTCCTAGATTATGTCCTTAAAGTCTTTATTATAAATTGATGTATCTGTCACTCTTTATTATCATTATTATTGATAGGAACGTCACTCTTTATTATTTATATTGATGTATCCGTCAAGTCTTATCTATTTTCCTAATGTGGGCTACTATACAGGATTATCCCTTACCCTGGTCTAAGTTCATAATAAGAGTCTTAGGTCATTTATTTGTAGCCTTTTTGGTCAAGACTTAGTCTTGAAGTTCCCATAGTCTGGAAGTGATACACCCTGATATATGTAATTGTAGGCTCTTATTACACAAGTTAAAAAATGAATGCATATGTGAGTTTATATCTTTTATGTGTGATGCACTGCTCTCTTGGGTATGAGGCTCAAGAATCCTAGGTGTGGTGCCTATGGGACCCAAAGTGCTTTTCTAAATCTTCTTCCCTTATTTACAGAGCAATTTTACCCGGTATTCAGACCTGAATCAGACAAAAAAAAAAAAAAAAAAAAGGTCCTAACCTCCTATTTACTTTATACATACAAGTCACATATGCATTCATTTTTTAACTTATGTAATAAGAGACTACAATTACATATATCAGGGAATATCAATTCAGGACTAAGGAAGCAAGACTACAATTACATATATCAGGGAATATCAATTCTGGACTAAGGAAGCATCAAGACTAAATCTTGAACAAATAGGCTACAATTGGGCTTTGTTGGGCCAAGCTCCTACTATGACCGGACCATTTACCCAGACGCACCGACGGGAAAAGAGGTCGCTTTGATCCAAAAAAACTCAACATTGTTTCTGTTTATAAGAATTGAAGAATACTGCAAGAGGGTTGATATAACCGGTTTTTTTCTTTCCTGAAGAGAATGAGAGATTGTTTGTCAGATAAGACTCTGAAGTTTGTTTGAAGAAATAGGAGCGGATGGGGGTGCTTAAATAGGGGTGTTGTCCTTGAGACACGCATGTGATGAGGGTGAGGAGTTAATGCTCTTAGAGGGGGTCATTCTCAAATCATAAGCCAAAGGGCCACCTACTATTATTTTATGTCATTATTTAATCATCTACAGTTATACCTTAATCTATACTACTATGAACTTAAAATATTGAAATAAGGTTTTGTTCAGTTTTTTAATTTTCCTTCTCTTTTTTATATTCTTCTTGTTAATTAGTTTGGTTATTTAGTAGTCTGTGAAATAAGTAACATAATCTGTCAGTTATCAAACAACCCTTCCTTGCTTGAATTGGATTCAGTAAAAGATGAAAGTTCTTTCTTGACAGGCATGTATTCCTTGCTTGAATTGGATTCAGTAAAAGACGAGAGATCTAGGGTTGGTTGTAGCAGCGCCATCGTCTCGTCGACTTTAGCTAGGGCATTGAACGTGGAAAACTGAAAATAAAAGGTAGAAAAATAATATATATATATAGTATATATATATATATATATATATATATATATATATATATATAGTATAAGATAAAACGACGTAGTTTTGACTATCGGTGTTAACGGTTTCTTATCGGTTTCTAAATTTTTAAAACCTAAACCAAACCGAAAATTTCGGTTTCTAAACTATTAAAACCTAAACCAAACCAAATGGTTCGGTTTCGGTTTTTTCGGATTCGATTTTTCGGTGTTAATGGTGTTAACGGTTTTTTTTGCTCACCCCTATTTGACATGCCCAAGTCTACATTACCTAAGGCATCTAGCAAAAGGCCCAAAATTGATAACATCATCCATTTGTGCTGGAATCACAAATTCTGCAAGAGGTTAGTATAATAGTTTTGGTGTTGTATTTTGACATGGCCAAATCCGGGTCCGGGTACGGTTACGGTTTCGACCCACCGGGTACGGGTCTGAAAAATGAGGAACCGGAACCGAACCGTGAGTTGTACGGATACGGGTACGGTTCCGGTACGGGTCCGACGAATACGGGTACATGGTTCCTACGGGTCCATTTCAGAAAAAGCAAACAGAAAAGTAAGTCTATCCGTGTAGACAGCTGTAGGTGCAGAGTAGACTGTAGAAGCAAAAAGAAAAACCATGTCAAGTCAAATGTCCTTTTTTAACATTTACCTCCTTCTTTCCCTCATCCTCTTTCAACCTTTTTTTTTTATTCTGTCTCCTCCGGTCCTCCCTCCGTGACTCCGTCACATTCCCATCCCATCCCAATAATTTTTTTTTCCAAGTTTAGCTGTTAACTTTTAATTGTTTTTGTTTTTTTTCTCTTTCGAAGCCAATTGTTTCTGTTAAAATATGAATGTTTAAAATATGGATGTGAAGGATGAAAATATGGATGTTGAATGGAAAGATTGAAGTTTGATCAGATTTGAGCTTTAGAAAGGCTTTGAATTAACACTTTTCGTTAGAGATAAATGCATTAGAAATAAATATATCAACGGTAATATTCAAAATTTCTAGCGAATCTGACGCGTCTGACGCGGTTCCTGACGCGGGTCTTTGAGCTTTAGAAAGACTTTGAATTAACAATTTTCGTTAGAGATAAATGCATTAGAAATAAATATATCAACGGTAATATTCAAAATTTCTAGCGAATCTGACGCGTCTGACGCGGGTCTCACGGGTACGGTTCCACGGGTTGGCCCGCCGGGTCACAGGTTTTGAGAAAGCATAACCGGATTCGAACCGCCAATTGTACGGGTACGGGTCCAACGGTTCACGGGTCTTACACGGTTCCGGTTCTGACGGGTCAAATCCGGGTACGGGTACGGGTCGGCCATGTTTAACCCAAGGCATCTAAAACTGAATCATGTCCCAAAATTGATAAAGTCATCCATTTGTGCTGTATTACAAATTCTGCAGGAGGTTGGATTATGCTGTGAAAAAAGTTGTACTCATCACCTAAAACTGAATCAGTTCCTCTCATCTGCTCCTTTTCCTTTGTGTTCGTGCGATGCTCTTTGATTTCCCCTGCTGCAGCATTTTTGTAATGCTTGTCTTTCACGACCTCTTCAGCTTTTGTACCATCATGTAAATTCAAGACTGGCAATTTCAGTTAAGTCTGTTGTGTTGTGTTCTGCTCTGAAAAATCATCATCTCCTGGTTCTGTTGTTTCATGCTTATTTAGTCGGACGATGGAGAACTAGTTCAGGTTCTCAGCCGCTACTGAACTAATTTGCCTTGGATTTTCTGATAAGATAACATGTAATGATCTTCATCTGATGAGTGAGGTAATAACTTTGCTATCTTCAAAGGGTGCTGAGACTCGAATTGAAAGCTGAATTACTAATATTCCCGGGCTCTGCAGTCAGTACCCTCAGATATGCTCTTGTAGTATTAGAATTTGACTCGTTAATCTCCTTGGGATTGCAGAAGCCACAAATTTCATATCTGGAATTTCTGTTTTGCCGACTGATTTTTGATAATGCAACTTATTTTAATTTCATCTCTGGAAGTTCTGTTTTGCCAACTGATTCATATCTGGAATTTTATGTGTTAATTTTTCTTATATTTACTTATAGGTCGGAGTAGGGACTAGGGAGCAGTTTTAGTGCATCCACTTACAATGATATATATTGTTGGATGCGGCCAGAGGATATCGATTATCCGCGGCCTGTGTCAGAGTTCCAGAAATGCTCGGACCTTGCAGCAGAAATGGCTGCTGCTTTAGCTGCTGCGTCTATTGTTTTCAGTGATGACGCAGCCTACTCTCAGCAGCTCGTCCACGGAGCAAGAATATTGTTTGAGTTTTCAAGAGATCAGCTGGGGATATATAGCAATGGCGAATCCGATGCAGCAACCATCTATAACTCATCAGGCTTTTGGGATGAGATAATATGGGGTGGAGCATGGATGTACTACGTGACCAGAAACGATTCATACCTCGAGATCGCTACGGACCCAGAATTGGCCAAACTTGCTGGTGCCGCTCAGAGAGGACCACACCTTGGGGTGCTCAACTGGGACAACAAGCTTGTTGGTGCCCAGGTAAATTTATTTAATAAGAAAAGTCTTATCAAAAAATTTCCTTGACCATCTTATTTCATGTTCAAAGAATTATTGACTATCATTTGATGCAGGTGTTGTTGACTCGGTTGAGGATGTTTTTGAACCCGGGGTTACCCATATGAAGAGGTGCTAAAGAGATTCCATGCAGAAACAATTGCAACCATGTGCGCCTACCTGCCCTACTTCTCAAGCTTCAACAGAACAAGAGGTGGGTTAACCTTGATTTATTTTTCAGCTTTTCTTTTTCATTCAACTGAAACTTGTATTAAGTTGTTGTTTCTTTGTAGGTGGACTTATAGTACTTAATCATGGAGCGCCTAAATCGCTACAACATGTGGTCAGTGCTGCTTTCTTGGCCACATTGTACAGCGATTATCTGTCCGCTTCTGAATCTGGTGGGTGGGAGGGATTGTGGAGCGACATTCTATATGTCGGATGTCTTGCGAAATTTCTCCATGACCCAGGTAATTATATATGTATATATATGTATATATATAATTAAGAGAATAATGCATTCGAAATGGAATTACGAGAATTATATAGAAAGATTCTCTGTTCGGCAGGTACAATATATCCTTGGGAAAAATCCAAGGAACTTGAGCTACGTGGTTGGCTATGGAGACCATTACATGGAGCATTTCTCGCATAGAGGTGCTTCCATTCCCAACGACGGACACATGTACACATGTAAAAGTGGTTGGAAATGGTGAGATTCATTGAAGCCTAACCCGAATGTAATTTCTGGAGCTATGGTTGGAGGGCCAGATCAACATGATGAGTTCAATGACACTCGCACCAACTACACCGAGCCAACACTTGCGGGCAATGCTGGCCTTGTTGCAGCACTTGTTGGTCTATCTGGCGACAAGAAGACGGGGATAAATAAGAACCTGATCTTCAGTCAGATCCCCTCCCTGTTTCCAAAGGCACCGCCACCACCACCACCAGCTCCTTGGAAGCCCTAGGATTTTAAGACAGTAGAAATATGTTGTAGGGTCTGTTTGTATTCTCCGTTGTAATTATACCTCATTTGTAATTGACTTGTCACTAGATATGAATCATTTGTAAATTAAGGAAATGAAAATGCAGGATTTATTTTTCTAATTTCTTGAATGATTTTTCTTTAAGTTTGATATCCCTCTCCAGTTCTTTTTTCCTTTGTCCTGATTTGACAGACTCGGAATCAAAAGGCAAGGGTTATGGGTGGACTGCTTTTCATTTCACTTGGTGGATCAAAAGGCAAAGCAGGTAAAGCTCTTTCATTTACCAATGCTGGACACAATACTGGTTAAGTCTAGCTTTATTACTTCCTGTGCATTTTCCTTCTACGCTTATTCTCAGGATACTCTAACCCCTCTCCTTTTTCTATCTCATGTCATAGGATCATCTTCTTTTGCGATTTCAAGATCTCAGGATTGAAATACAAGTCTTTTTGATTTTTTGCCACATTTGAGGTCCTCAGTCAAGAAGAAGCACCTTTCCTTTCAAGTGCTACTGCTGGGAAGCGAGTAGTAAAGGATGCTACCTCCATCGTTCTTTCTTATTCAGAAATACCAACTTGGACGAGGTAAATTTCCTCTCAGACTTATTTTTGTTTGGTACCTTCTCATACCTCTTCTTCACTAGCACCTCCATGATATTTTATAACAAATAATTATTGATGCGAACTTCAGCACTTTGTACTTGCTACTGTTAGAGTGCTAGCTTACTTTTTTTCCTTTGTCCTTTCAAGAAACACGTTAAAATGCCATTGCTCTTAAGTTTTGGTATGTTTAATTGTGCACAATGTCCCATTTCATAGTTTTGCTTACTGTTTCTTTTTGTGAAATGCAAATGGATTGAATAACATCTCGAGTCTGTGAACATCAGGTGAGCATTCACTTTACAGTTTCCTCCTTGAAGGAAAAATGTTTTTATGATAAAGATACTGGTGTTAGATGAGTGAAACATGCATAGATTTCTTCAGTTAAGACTCAAATCAAAATTCCTTATAAACCACTGGACATTTTATATGGAATACCAATATTACCTCAATCTCTCACACACAATTCGGGCCGAATACATGAGGCGGCCCATTGGCACCCACTGCCCGCCCGCCAACCAAGCTCAGCCCCAGGCCTGCCCTTTCTTTTCTAAAGAAAATGTAAAATCCAAAATGTATATATTGGGAAAAAATCGAACCAAGTCAATGTTTTGGGAGTGCATGTACTTAACCACTAAACCAAAGTATTTAATTGACTAAGTCACTACATTTTTATTAAAAGAATGTTATTTCTCTGTTAATCACCAAAAATGAGAAATTTTTTTCATTTAATCAACTAATTTATAGTCGTAAAAGTTTGAAGTAGCAATATTCCAATGAATTGTAAAAGGAGTACCTTAAAAAAATTTAAGTTCAAAAAGAAAAAACTTAATAAAAGTATGTTACTCTGCTAAAATGTGTTCTAGTTATCATTTTCATCTCTCCAAAATATACAACATTGTTTTTTATTTTATTTTTCTTGTAAAATTATTTTCTGAATTGATTTTTCCAGTGTTCATTACTCTTATCATCATATGCATAAACTCACTTTTAAAATATTGATTTTTTTTTTTTTTTTTTTTTTTGCTTTTGTAATTGAAAACTTGTGATGATAAGTTATTTGTAACAAAAAGACTAAATTGTGAATTGATATGTTGATAATCTATCATAATATTTCATGTCCAATAATATCATTTTGTCTGAAATGACATTATATATTCTAACCTTATTATTTTGTCTTTTTTTTTTTAATAAAAAAATGGGTCTTATAATTAAACTATATGACTAAATGATTCTTATAGTCAAACTATAAGAGTTAGTATTATTAAAATATCTGAGGTTTTTTTTAAATATGTTTTTTTACTCTTATACCTTATGTATAAGAGTAATTTTAGTCTTATACCTAGGTATATGAGCGGATTGATTAATAAAATATGAGACTTTAAATGATTTTTAAGTAAATGTGAAAAAAAATACTCTTATACCTTGGGTATAGGAGTGATTTTAGGCTTATACATAAGGATATGAGCGAATTGGTTAATAAAACATGAGATATTTTTTATGATATTTTAAGAAAATGTGAAAAATTATGAAAAAAAATTACTCTTATACTTTAGTTATGTGAGTAATTCTAGTCTTATACCTAAGTATAGGAGCGAACTGCTTAATAAAATAAGAGTTTTTTTTTTTTAATATTTTTGTAAGAAAATGTGAAAAAAATTGAATACAAATTACTCTTATAGGTATATGAGTAAATTCTAGTATACCTAAACATAGGGGACTGGTTAGTAAAATATGAGACTTGTTTATGATTTTATTAAGAAAATGTGAAAATTTTGGAAAAAAAATGCACTTATGCCTTTGGTATAAGAATAATTCTCTATAGGAGCGGACTGATTAATAAAATATAAGACTTAATTTATGATTTTTTAAGAAAATGTGAAAAATTGTGAATTATTTTACTCTTATACCTTGGGTATAAGTGTAATTCTAGTCTTCTATCTTAGGTATAAGAGTGCAATGGTAGTTTTGTAAATAAATGCCTTGGGTGGCATTTCAATAAATAAGAGGCTTATCTAGTGGCATTTATATAAATAAGTGGCTTAACCGGAGGGAATAATGAAAAAAAATATAAAAGCTTCCTAAATAATATATTTCAATATTATATTATAATATAATATAATTTAATTTTTAGATCCTTCATATATTTATTATTTTTCTAATTAAAGATTTAGGTCTTTTAATATTTTTAAAATCATGTTTTTTAATTTTATGATATTTTTTTTTTAAAAGTTGATGTTTTTGTGAATATTGAATCACATTAATTGATTGTGAAATTCTCATTTTTTTATGATTTATAAAGAAAATGTGAAAAATTGTAAAAAAAATAACTCTTATACCTTAGGTATAAGAGTAATTCTGGTATTATTCTTTAGGTATAGGAGCATAATGGTGGAGTTAATATTGTCTTTTGAACATCAATGAGTTTCTAGGGTTTTTCAATATGGCTTAGGTATAAGAGTAATGCTGGTCTTATACCTTAGGTATAAGAGTAATTATAGTCTTATACAATAGTTTATCTGTAAGACTAAAATTAATCTTATAGATAGACTATGAGGTCAAAATTAATAAAATGTGAGACTTTTTTATAATTTTTTTAAGAAAAAGTAAAAAAAAAGTGTAAATTATCTTATTAATTTGTGGCTTTTAATTTTTGATTTTTTTTGTTGAAAAAATGTTTTATTATTGAACTATAAGAAACAAATTGGTCTTATACTTTAGCTATATGAGTTGCACCAGGAATGTGATGGCAGTACTGTAAATAAATGCATTGGGTAGACATTTTAGTAAATAAGGGACATAACTGGTGGTATTTATGTAAATAAGTGACTTAACTGGAGGGTAATAATGTAAAAAAAATAGATGCTTTCAAAATACTATATTTTACAATAATAATTTTATTTAATAATTTTTTGGCCCTTCATAAATTTATAATTTTTAATGAAAGATTCAAATCTTTTATATTTTTTAAAATCATTTTCTTTAATTTTTCGATTTTTTAAAAGTTTATATTCTTGTGAATATTTTGAGTCTCATTAATAATTGTGAAATCTCATTTTTTTCATTTATAATCGTCTATTTTTTTTATCTAATATTAAATATTTTAAAACTTAGAATAAATGGTGTATTTGTTGGTGTAGTGCCTTAGGCGTATAGTTATGATTGACTTATTATCTAAACCACTATGTAATCATCTTTATCATTTATTATAGAGAAAGTATTATTTGGTTCATTATATATTTTGCATATTTATTATATTGAACTGCGTCCCTAGTTGTTGAGAACAACTAGTATAAGTTGGTAGTGGATAATCATGGAGATGATTATATGCATGTGATGCACATTACACTTATGGATACTTGTTAGAGAACAAGTATTGGACATGACCTACCGATGAGATTTATGACATGGTCAATAGTCATATGTGTCATGAATAAATCTTATGATAGTCGTGTTATTGAATCCTTAGTACCTGAGATTATCATCGTCTTCCACATGACGAAGATCATGTTTGATATAGGCTAACACTATCTTTAATCGGATAGCAATAAGGGCTATGTTAGCACGATTGGACTCATGTAGGGAAGAATGATAAGTCAAGACGGGATTTGTCCCTCTTATGAAGAGAAATGTTTGCTTGGGCCCCTCAATGAATGATGTTGATGAAATGTGTGGCCACACTCAAAGTGATTTGATAGAGATTGTTGGGAAAATTATCTACTTGACAATAAATAAGGCTTTCTTGAATTTAACGAAATGACAAATAATATAGTGAACCATAACATAATTAACGGGGCAGGAAATAAAGATAAAATAGAATGCGGAAATTAAAGCAAACCGGATAATTAAAGAAGTCGAGTCTTGTGTTGGACACAATTTCCGCAAGAAGATATTGCCCCGCACTGGTGCTAACAGTCTGCGGCAATCTTCTCTCAAGATAAAACGACTTTACAGTCATTAATAGGAGCACTCCAAATTAATGACTTCGGCGAACAAAATTCGTGTTTGACACTTCCAGACTTTGAAGAAGATTTATGCAACAAGATGCTTTTTCTTCTAACAGATGATGTTAAGAATTCCGTTGAATTCTGTGACTGAATCCATAATTCAGTTAAATATCTAACTGAGTTAGTTAATTCTGTTAGAGAAGTGATTCTCTACATCTAGTGAGAGGGGAGAGTGAATATGTGAAGTGAAGATTGAGTGAATGAATGAATTTGACAAACTAGTGGGGGTTATTTATAGTAGATGAAGAGTTAGGGTGTCTCTTGGGAATAGGCACAATTGGTGTACGGTGGATTACGGACCATTGGATCGGATCTAGATGGAGGGAGGAGATCTGTGGGTCGATGACACCCTTGACCCGCCTATTTGAAAAGGTATGGGTCACACCCACCTTTTCAAGAACCATCACAACCATTACTCCATTACGGATCCGCCCCATTTCTTGAACCCCAGGCCCAAACCAAGCCACCCCAAGCGGCCCACTCGCCCAAGCCCAACAGATTTCCTAAGTGCTTGCCTTGATCAGTCGGGCCACGGCCCAACCGCCAACCTTAACCCATTTCACTTGGAATGGACCGAACCACCACGAGCCCGCTCGCCCTAAGCTTTGAACCGCCATCGAACCATGAACCGAGCCAACTTTTTGTCAAAAGTTTAAGGCTCCTAGCGACGATGCGCACGTGCGCCCTAAACCGCCCATTCCGCCCTTCGCGCGCTTCGCGGGTTGTGGGTCCATTTTGAGCTAGAACAAAACTAGCTCAATAGCCCACTTGGATGCATGGTTGGCCCAATGGTCCAACTAGGTTGGCCCAAGGAGATCAACTTGATGTCTCCTTCCTTGGATGGATCCATTTATAAACTATCATTGCTTTACATCTTTAAGCAATGTGGGATAACTATTCTATATCCCATAAACTCTTCATAAACCCATTTCATTTTGCATACTTTGAGCATTAATTTCTCATTCACCACTAATTGGTTTTGAGAAAGTAAATATATCAAATTAATCTACTCCAAATGTAGATTATTAATATGCAATCAATTTCCATTTTCCTAAGATGGAACCCAATGGAATTCTTGGTCAAAAGTCGGTCAAACCTCACTTTTACAAAACCAAAATTCCAACAATCCCCCACATGAATGACAAATTAATGTATGCATGAATGCAGACTCGTCTGGAAGTTTCGGCGAACTATTATTGCATCGTGATAGGTAGCTTATGGCCTTGAACCTTCCCTAGTGAAAGACTATCGGATATACTAGCCATTTGGTAGCGAGACGCTTTGAACCAGTGACTGTATAGTGTATACCAAGACAATAGTACTCACACAATAACATCTCTAACACGTTTTGTTCTCACATTTTGTCCATTTTGGCCCTAGACCGTTCTTGATTCATAAGTGTTTCAATTTAGAAGCGGCCTTATTACTTCTCACTTATATAGGTGATCTCCCATAAAGAGTATCCTGCTATACTCCACCACTTAGGTATAGAAATCATTAAAAGCTTTAAGCTTACCCTTACCACACGTCATCAGGTGTTTTAGCACTTAGATGGCTTCTGAGAATGAGTTATAATGAGTTCTAAGCGCACATACTAGAATTTACATAATTTAGTTGTCTCATTGAACCAAGGGCATGGGATCTCCAATTCTCAAGGTTGAGTGTCCACTATGGATTTCTTTGTTTGTGTGGGTTTTTAACTTCATTCCCCTTACCAGAAAATTTGATCTCCTATTCATACCCTTTGGTATACGGATCCGTTTTTGACTTCACATGGCCAGTTGTGACAGTCTCATTTGAGATCAATTGTCTTATGGTAATATGTCAATGACCATTGTGTCTTGACTTACCACGATGTTCTACACCTTTTCCTATTTCTCATTGTTGTCACAATGCCTTAGGTCATGTAGACACAAACTTATTCCACAAAGGAATATCTTCCAAGACCATTCAGCTTTTATCTTTATCTGATGCTATCGACTCAGATTCCTTACTGAATCGAGTTGTACATGTTTGTCTTGGAAGTTTGACACCGCTGCTCCATTTATTGTGAACACATTTTCACCTTGGAGTTTATTTGTCTCTGATATCCAATTATTATATCCTTTTCATACTATTGAATATCTCATTTATTGTAATCTGTAATCACAAGAATATCTTTAAGTACTCCAAGTACTTTGACTATACTTAGTGATTTATTACAACTTTTAATTTAGACTTTTAGTCTCTCTAGAATGGTCAATCCTTTCGAGTGATCAAATTCTTCTATCGGTCAGTTTCTTCGAGTGGTTATCATCTCTGTACCGGTCTGATTTCCCAAGTATTCAGTATCTCTAAGTGGTTTGACCTCCTTAGAGTCTATCTCTCAGGAATCTACCTTACAGAGATTACCTCTCAAGATTCTACCTTATAGATTCCATCTCTCAAGAATCTATTTGTTATTTCTCAAGAATTTAGCTTATTCGAGAGTCTATCTTTGAGAATTTATCTAACTCTTATGACTCTACCATTAAAGAGTCTATCATTTTAAGAATCTTTCTCTTCAGATTCTATCGAGAGTCTCGCTTTTGAGATCAATAATCTGTCTTTTCAGATTAACAATCCGTTTCAATAGAGTTTATTTCTCAAGATTATTTTCCTTTTAGAAATCTATCTTTTGAAATTCTAACTCTCTTGACTACACTTCTTGAAAGTCTGCCTTAGGACTTTATCTTTCAAGAGTTTTCCGTTTATAGATTCATCTTTCACATACTTCCTTTTAAGAACCAATTTGCAACCCAACGGTTCGCATTATGGAAGAAGATCAACCAACTTCCAAATGTATGATGAACTATTCATTTAAATGTTAACAACATTATTTAACAGTTTTCGTTTAATTTTCTACCATAGAAAATTAGGACCAAAAGACTAGCTTCTTTTGTCCACAAACTGTGTCTTAGTTCATCTTACTATTAAGATAAATCTTTTACAGTTTTATAAGTTCTCTTGTTAAACTTATATTATTTCCTTTTTACTTCAAGAAAATATGATTTCAAGGAATACCAAATTCCTTGTTTTTGGCTTAAGTACTTTTACTTAGCTCGTACCCCCCACACTTGAGGTGTACCCCCACACTTGAAGTATTTATAAAACGTCTTACGATTATGCCATAATCTGTAATTAGTTTTATCAAATCCTTTCTTGGGTATCTCATTAAAATTGACAGTACAGCTTCCCCCACAAATTTGGTTAAGCCAGAGCTTATTGCATTTATCATCTCTTTAGGGGTATGATTCTTGCATTTAGCTACTGCATTAGACTGAGTTGAATATGTTGCGATCGTTTGATGAATACTGCCGGAAACCTCACAAATATCCTAAAACGGCGCCGCATATTCCCCTCATTCTAGCTTTTCGAATCTTCTTTATATTAAGTTGATTCGTCAACTTCATTCTTATAAGTTTGGAAAGCCTCCAAGGCTTCATCCTTCCTTATCAAGAGAATGTCTTGTGCAACCATTTATAAAGTAATTATATACTTTTTCCCACCTCGAGTTTGCACTAACTTTAGATCACAATTATTTGTGTGAGCTAACTCAAGAGGCGTCGTGTTTCTTATTACTGAAGAAAATGATGACTTAGTCATTTTATCTTCCACGCAAATTTCACACTTGTCAGTTGAAACGAATTTATTCATGAGAATTAATTCTTGATTCACTGACATCTTAATTGTGTTAAAATTCACATAACCTAATTTATCATGCCATAAATTAGAACCTTACAAAAGGTAAACATAAGAAACACTGTTGTTCTTTGCCTTTAGGCAAGGTATCCTTTACCGAGAAATTTTTCTTGGTTAATACAATTTTCTCTGACTCAAACACTTGTCTAAATCCAGTCTTGCTCAACATTGATCTGGAAACAAGGTTCTTGTGAATGTCTGTGACATGCAACATATTCATGAGAGTCAGTTCTCTGTCTGAAGTCATCTTCAGCACAATCCTTCCAAGTCCCACGACATTGGAAGTAGAAGAGTTTCTCATTTACACCTTCCTTCCATTGAAAGGAGTGTTTTATGAGAAGCTCTCTTTATCAGCATATATATGGTGGGTAGTTTCAGCTCCAGTGTCTATCCACCATTCTTATGGGTTGACCTTCAACTTGCTAAGTTGGCTTCAAATCCCCTTAGTTCTCAATCAAGCCTATTCAACCTTTCGTTGACGTTGGCTTTGATTCATGTTGTCCATTTCCCTTCTTGGAATACGACAAGCTTTTGCTACGTGATTGGTCTTATCACATCTTGTAACAAATCTTGGAGTTGGTTCCTTGAACCATATAGTCCATTCCAAAGTGTTCTACAACTCTTTGGTTGTCCCCACGAGACAGTGTTCTTTGAACGGGCATCATTTGGTCCACTCACTATGTACGTCCTACATATGAGATTTTTCATGATTCCATTCTTCTGCGGCTATTTGTCTTCGCGGATTGGCTATCTGTCTTTTTGGATCTGGATAATCATCATCCTCCTTTCTGGTTATCTTTGGAAAATCTGGATCATCATCCTCTTTCTCTTCGGTTTATTTGCCTTGGCGAATCTGGATCATCATCCTCTTCCTCTTCGGTTTATTTGCCTTGGCGAATCTGGATCATCATCCTCTTCCTCTTCGGTCATCTGCCTTGGCAAATCTGGATCATCATCCTCTTTCTCTTCGGTTATTTGACTATGCGGATCTGGGTTATCTGTCTTGCATGAACTTCTTTGTTTATAAGTCCGCTTCATGTTGTCAATAATTCTTTGAATCACTTCCGGGATTATTGTTGACCTTCTCGATATCCTCTAGTTAACTTCCAATACTCTTCTAGTTATCCTTCCTTGGAAACCGTCATTTTTATCGTTAAGTCTTTAACGATAATGTCCTTCGGTTGTCCATCATCATTGGCTCATATTTGTCATAAAAACAAGAAAACGTAATTATCTTCTTGCGATTGTTGGGAAAATTATCTACTTGACAATAAATAAGGCTTTCTTGAATTTAACGAAATGACAAATAATATAGTGAACCATAACATAATTAACGGGGCAGGAAATAAAGATAAAATAGAATGCGAAAATTAAAGCAAACCGGATAATTAAAGAAGTCGAGTCTTGTGTTGGACACAATTTCCGCAAGAAGATATTGCCCCGCACTGGTGCTAACGGTCTGCGGCAATCTTCTCTCAAGATAAAACGACTTTACAGTCATTAATAGGAGCACTCCAAATTAATGACTTCGGCGAACAAATTGAAGAAGATTTATGCAACAAGATGCTTTTTCTTCTAACAGATGATGTTAAGAATTCCGTTGAATTCTGTGACTGAATCCATGATTCAGTTAAATATCTAACTGAGTTAGTTAATTCTGTTAGAGAAGTGATTCTCTACATCTAGTGAGAGGGGAGAGTGAATATGTGAAGTGAAGATTGAGTGAATGAATGTATTTGACAAACTAGTGGGGGTTATTTATAGTAGATGAAGAGTTAGGGTGTCTCTTGGGAATAGGCACAATTGGTGTCTGGTGGATTCTGGACCATTGGATCAGATCTAGATGGAGGGAGGAGATCTGCTGGGTCGACCCAACACCCTTGACCCGCCTATTTGAAAAGGTATGGGTCACACCCACCTTTTCAAGAACCATCACAACCATTACTCCATTCTGGATCCGCCCCATTTGCTGAACCCCGGCCCAAACCAAGCCACCCCAAGCGGCCCACTCGCCCAAGCCCAACAGATTTCCTAAGTGCTTGCCTTGATCAATTCTGGGCCACGGCCCAACTGCCAACCTTAACCCATTTCACTTGGAATGGACCGAACCACCACGAGCCCACTCGCCCTAAGCCTGAACCGCCATCGAACCATGAACCGAGCCAACTTTTGTCAAAAGTTTAAGGCTCCAAGCGACGATGCGATCGTGCGCCCTAAACCGCCCATTCCGCCTTTCGCGGGTTGTGGGTCCATTTTGAGCTAGAACAAAACTAGCTCAATAGCCCACTTGGATGCATGGTTGGCCTAATGGTCCAACTAGGTTGGCCCAAGGAGATCAACTTGATGTCTCCTTCCTTGGATGGATCCATTTATAAACTATCATTGCTTTACATCTTTAAGCAATGTGGGATAACTATTCCATATCCCATAAACTCTTCATAAACCCATTTCATTTTGCATACTTTGAGCATTAATTTCTCATTCACCACTAATTGGTTTTGAGAAAGTAAATATATCAAATTAATCTACTCCAAATGTAGATTATTAATATGCAATCAATTTCCATTTTCCTAAGATGGAACCCAATGGAATTCTTGGTCAAAAGTCGGTCAAACCTCACTTTTACAAAACCAAAATTCCAACAGAGATCAAATGCATTTGAATTATCAACATATTCGGAATCGAGAAAGCATCAAACGGAATGAGTTAACATAAACTATGACTCATGTTCAATTGGACATCGTGAACAAAGGGGTTGTGACATTTGATTATCAAGGAATCAAGCTTTGATGTTATATTTAATTGGGTGGACATAATGATTTGCTATGTCTTGTGAGGTTGATGTTTCAACTCACTACCAACATAAAATATAATTCCTAAAGGGTCACACACAAAAAACGGATTGAAAAATGGCTCTCAATATGAAAATCAGTTTCTGGACTAGGGGAGCGTCCGCTCCCAAAAAGGGGGAGCGTCCGCTCCCAATTGATCAAAACCGGGGAATAGTTTCTGGAAATTGGGAGCGTCCGCTCCCAAAGGAGGGGAGCGTCCGCTCCCAAGGTCCGACAGATTTCGTGTTGGCTTTGTATTAGGGCTTTTCTCCCCAAGTGTTAGGGAGATTTATAAAGTATAAAAAGCCCCTTTTAGCTCAGTCAACATACACGTTTTTAGAGGTTTTTGAAACACTAAAACATAGATTTTGATTGAGAATCAAAGATCTAAAACACCCCAAATCAATTCCATTGAACAGCCATTGATTGTTGAATATTGATTCAACAATCGGAGATCATCTAGCAATCAAATCAAGAATTGTTCTTGGTCCGTTCGCGTGTGGATTATCGATAGAGGGTGATAGGTTAATCACCAAAAGCTTGGAGCCTTCATCCATCGATTCTTCACAAGGTAAAAGACAAGGAGAAGATCAAAACCTAAAATCAACTGTTTTGAGATTCGTTTTGAGATCTGAATTTCAGATTCGATTTCAAGCAAACTTAATCGCATTCAAGGTATGTAAATTCTATTTCGTATATATTTCTATTCTCTTCATGCTAGACGGATTTAGGGCTAGGGTTTTGATGTTAATGTTAAATCTTCCGTTGCGTTTGTAACCCCAAAACCCAACAGTGGTATCAGAGCCCTGTCTTGCCATGATTAGGATTGAAATTGCATGCTAGATTTAATATGATTATTTGCTACCATGTGATATGAAATAGATCTAGATCCTATGTGTTTTGTTTCTATGAAAAACAAGTACTCCCTCCGTCCCACTTCAAATGGTCCCTTGAAGTGGGACACGGTTTTTAAGAAAAAAATGAATAAAGTGGGTAGAAATTAGAGGAGAGAGAATGTAAAAGTTAAATGTGTGGTAGGGAATAGGAGAGAGAATGTAAAAATTAAAAATATTTAATAGGAGAGAGAATGAGTGGGAGGAATAGTAAGTTAATGATTGGTTATTTTGTAAATATGTGGAGATGATAAGGGTATAAATATATGGAAAACTTTCCATTTATGGAAGGGATCAATTGAAGTGGGACGTCCCAAAAAGGAAATTGGACCATTTGAAGTGGGACGGAGGGAGTATATGTGATATACCATGATTTATGATTAATGATAAATTAATTAGATTAGTTTATCACATAGGTTATTAATCTTTTAATATGATTATTTAGATTTGTAATTTCTCAAAATTGAATCAAATTGTTTGTATGATATTTTGTGAAACCCTATGTTCATGATTATGTTTACATGAGATCTATGTTACAACCATGCGATGTTTGTTACATGTTGAAAACCTTCTAAATATTTAAGTCTTATGCCATTCCTTGATTAGAACACTTGTGAAATTTAGGGTATTTTGATGTAGTTTCAGCCATAGTTGGGTGCATCATTATATCTTAGTTTGTGATCAAGATAAGATTATGGTTGATGTAGTTTTGGCCATAGTCAAGTGCATCGTTCCATGTCTTATATGTTTGAAAAAGGTTTTGACTTAATTGGTGCTTTCAAATAAGATTTGACCCAAGGCATATATGAGATTTAAAACATGTTTTGATATATGATATCTATTGAAATCTCATAAAAGATCTAAGAGTCATATAGTGATATGATTGATGTTTCTACCTAAATAGCTTGATTTCGGGTATTAGCTCAGTTAAACCGGAATTAAGTGAAATATGGATCTTAGCCTACTATGAATATATGATACATGTTTGTATTTGAAGGTGTATAATTTAGTGGGAGTATTTGTGAAATACATGATTTGCTCTTAGATGATAAATGTGTTGATATTGATATGTGTTCATATAGTTTGCATATTTTGTTGTAGAAATAGCATTACACAATAAATTGCGATTCGTCCTTATGAAGGACAAAGTTCGAAAAGAACGGTACAAGTTATTCTGATTTGATCAGATGCTCAAGAATTGTTCTTAGGCAAATGTGTACGTTCTTGACGAATCCATTCCTGCTGAACCCACTGCAAATGTTGCAAAGGGAAGATAAGGAGCAACATTAGAAACATGTTGATGATTCTAATAATATTGCTTGCCTTATACTTGCCACCATGTTTAAAAGGCTCTTGAGAAGGACCTTGAACACATGAAAGTTACTTTTGTTCTAGCACAACGCACAAAGAAAATATTCCAAGTCCAAGCTAGGCAAAAGATTATGTTGTGGTGAAGGCTCTTAATGCATGAAATGCAAAAAGAGCAATCCGCAAGTGTGTTAATAGTTAGCACAAGAAAGGGGTTCATAAAGGAAGGTAAAGAAGGTAAAGCAAAAGTTGCTAAACCTAGGGCAAAAAGTTGCCAAAGCCGAAGAGGCTAAACCCAAAGTGTCTCAAAAGGATGCAATTTGCTACCATTGCAATGAGATTGATCATTGGAAGCAAAGTTGCAGGGCTTAAAAGGAAGGCCTAAAAGGTGAAGAAGGGCAATATGATTGCTACTACTTCAAGTATCTATATGATAGATATTTTTCTTTCGACTTCTTGTTCTTGGGTATATGATACCGGACTGGATCCCACATTTGTTTAAATGTGCAAGAAAGAAAGAACAGAAAGCTACTCAAAGAAGGTGAATTAAACTTATACGTGGAGCAAGAGTTGCTACATTAACCATAGGGACTTATGAAGTCACTTTTACCGAATGGACTAGTACTTGTTTTGAACAAAGTGTTACTACGTTCCAGATTTGAGTATGAGTATTATTTCGTTTCTTATATGGATGATGAACGATATAATTTTCTTATTGAGAATAATAAGTTTTATATTTATTTAATGATATGCCTTATTGTATTGCATATGTCATTGAATGGTCTTCATATCCTTGATGTTAAGAAACAAAATAATATTGAAGATATCTATAATATAAGTGAGAAATCTAAACCGAATGATATGAACAACACGTTCATATGGCATTGCCAGCTTGGTCAGATAAATAAGAAACGTATACCTAAACTCCATTAACATGGACTTTTAGACTCATGTGACTATAAATCATTTGAGGAAGGTGGATCTTGTTTATTGGGATTATTGACCAAACCACCCTACACTAAGAGTAGTGGGAGGGCTAGTGACTTATTGGTCCTTATACATGAGATGTATGTAGACTATTAAGCAGCATTGCTAGGAGAGGATTTCGGTATTTCATCACATTCATCGGTGACTTATCTAGATATGGCTATGTCTATCTGATGAAGTCCAAAGGTGAATCATTTGAGATGTTTCGAACATTTCAAGATGAAGTACAAAACCACTTGGCAAAATTATTAAAATACTTCGATTAGATCGAAGTGGAGAATATTTGAGCCAAGAGTTTGATAATCATCTCAAAACTATGAAATCGTTTCAGAGTTGACTCCACCCGGAATACCACATTGTATGGTATGTCTGAGAGGAGGAATTGAACCTTGTAGGGCATGGTTCGTTTGATGATGTGTCAAGTTGACTTTCCTATTTCCTTTTGAGGATATGCATTAGAAATAATGGGGTTACACTGAATTGAGTCCTTACTAAATCGGTTCCTAAGGCCCCACATGAGATGTGGTATGAAAGAAAAACTTAGTTTGTCTTTCATGAAGATTTGGGGTTGCGAATCTTATGTAAAGAGACATGTCTCTTATAAGTTAGCACCAAATCTGACAAGGTTATTTTCGGATATTAATTTTACAATTGCAAAGAGAACAAAATGTTTGTTGCTCTATATGATTCGTTTCTTGAGAAAAGCTTCTCAATAAAGAATCTAGTGGGAGTAAAATTAATCTTGAAGGAGTTCAAGAACCTGAAAATGACATGGAACCAAGAGTAAAGACGGAACCAAGTTCACAAAGAGTTGTGGAACCGGTTCAAGTTACACAAGTCCATCGTAGAATAGATAGGTTACGATCCGAACCCGAGAAATATTGATCACTCATACCGAAAAGTAATGAAGTGGAAGTCATTGAGAATGACGGACCTACTTCCTATCTAGAGGCGATGTCCAATCCTAATTCGAATAAATGGTTAGGAACCATGGAATCCGAGTTACAATCCATGTTTGATAAATCAAGTTTAGAACTTGATTGATCTACCTGAAGGTGTAAAAACTAAAGGGTGCAAGTAGGTCTTCATGACCAACATGGATGGAAAGGTGTATACTTTCATGACTAAGGATTGTAGCAAAGGGATTTAGACAAATTCATAGTATTGACTATGTTGAAACCTTTTTGCCAGTTACAATGCTGAAGTCTGTTAGAGTTTCAATTGCCATAATTGCATATTGTGACTATGTGATATGACAAATGGATGTCAAACGGCTTTCTTAAAATGGAAAGATTCTTAAGGATGTGCATAGTACACAACCCGAAGTTTTGTCGATCCAAGAAATTTTAATAAAGTATGCATGTTGCAAAGATCCATAAGATGGATTGAAGCAAGCTTCGAGGAATTGGAATCTTCATTTTGATGAATCGGTCAAAGAGTTTGATTTCATCAAGTATGAAGATGAACCTTGTGTATGCATAAAATTCAGTGGGAGCGTAGTATTATTTCTATTGTCTTATTACAAAGATATCTTACGCATTGAAAAACGAAGTTCCAACACTCAAGACTATCAAGTCTTGGTCAAGGAAAAGTTTCTCAATGAAAGATATGGGTGAAGCCGCTTACGTCCTTGGCATCAAGATCTATAGAGATAGATCTAAAAGGATAAATTGGTTTGAGTCAAAATACTCACATTGACAAGGTTCTTAGAAGATTCTAAGAAAAGTAACTTGTCAATGGGTCATGGTGTTTCTCTTAGCAATACTCATTGTCTCATGACAACTGGTGAGCAAAAGGGAATAAATGAAGTTCCATATGCTCCGGCATTTGGATCTGTCATGTATGCCATGATTTGTATTAGACCCGACGTCTCGTATGCTCTAAGCATGACGAGTCGATACCAATCTGATCCTGATGAGAACCATTAGATGGGAGTTAAGACGATCCTTAAGTACTTGAGAAGAGCTAAGGATACGTTCTTGGTATGTGAAAGGTTGGAAGTTAATCTTGTTGTAAGGGTTACACAGATTCTAGCTTCCAAACTGACAAAGTTAATTTAAAATCGCAATTAGGATTTGTGTTTATGCTTATTGGAGGTGTGGTTTTTGTTGTAAGAGTTCCAAGCAGAAAAATCGTAGCCGATTCTACAACTAAGGCCAAATTTTAGCAACATAAGATGTAGCTAAAGAGACTGTTTGGATCAAAAGTTCATTTAGTAATTTTGGAAATGTTCCAAGTATCACTAATTGGTGGAACTTTTGTTGTAACAATTGTGGTGCCATTTGTGCAAGCAATGGAAGGTCACAACAGCGATCCAAACACATACTTAGACGTTTTTCAAGAATTCATTAGAATGAGAAGACGTTAAGATATGCAAAGTATCAACTGATGATGACATTAGGGATTCACTTACAAAGACCCTCGCACAGGCAGAATCATGATGGTCATGTTAGGTCATTGGGTATTAGATACATAGATGGAGCCTAGTGCAAGTGGGAGATTGTTGGTGTAGTGCCCTAGGCGTTTAGTTATGATTGACTTATTATCTAAACCACTATGTAATCATCTTTATCATTTATTATAGAGAAAGTATTATTTGGTTCATTATATGTTTTGCATGTTTATTATATTGAACTGCGTCCCTAGTTGTTGAGAACAACTAGTATAAGTTGGTAGTGAATAATCATGGAGATGATTGTATGCATGTGATGCACATTACACTTATGGATACTTGCTAGAGAACAAGTATTGGACATGACCTACCGATGAGATTTATGACATGGTCAATAGTCATATGTGTCATGAATAAATCTCATGATAGTCGTGTTATTGAATCCTTAGTACCTGAGATTATCATCGTCTTCCACATGACGAAGATCGTGTTTGATATATTCTAGCACTATCTTTAATCGGATAGCAATAAGGGCTATGTTAGCACGATTGGACTCATGTAGGGAAGAATGATAAGTCAAGACGGGATTTGTCCCTCTTATGAAGAGAGATGTTTGCTTGGGCCCCTCGATGAATGATGTTGATGAAATGTGTTGCCACACTCAAAGTGATTTGATAGAGATCAAATGCATTTGAATTATCAACATATTCGAAATCGAGAAAGCATTGAACGGAACGAGTTGACATAAACCATGACTCATGTTCAATTGGACATCGTGGACAAAGGGGTTGTGACATTTTATTATCAATGAATCAAGTTTTGATGTTATATTTAATTGGGTGGACATAATGATTTGCTAGAAGTCACTTATGTCTTGTGAGGTTGATGTTTCAACTCACTACCAACATAAAATATAATTCCTAAAGGGTCACACACAAAGAACGGATTGAAAAATGGCTCTCAATATGAAAATCAGTTTCTGGACTAGGGGAGCATCCGCTCCCAAAAAGGGGGAGCGTCCGCTCCCAATTGATCAAAACCGGGGAATAGTTTCTGGAAATTGGGAGCGTCCGCTCCCTAGGTCCGACAGATTCCGTGTTGGCTTTGTATTAGGGCTTTTCTCCCTAAGTGTTAGGGAGATTTATAAAGTATAAAAAGCCCCTTTTAGCTCAGTCAACATACACGTTTTTAGAGGTTTTTGAAACACTAAAACATAGATTTTGATTGAGAATCAAAGATCTAAAACACCCCAAATCAATTCCATTGAACAACCATTGATTGTTGAATATTGATTCAACAATCGGAGATCATCTAGCAATCAAATCAAGAATTGTTCTTGGTCCGTTCGCGTGTGGATTACCGATATAGGGTGATAGGTTAATCACTAAAAGCTTGGAGCCTTCATCCATCGATTCTTCACAAGGTAAAAGACAAGGAGAAGATCAAAACCTAAAATCAACGGTTTTGAGATTCGTTTTGAGATCTGAATTTCAGATTCGATTTCAAGCAAACTTAATCGCATTCAAGGTATGTAAATTCTATTTCGTATATATTTCTAATCTCTTCATGCTAGACGGATTTAGGGCTAGGGTTTTGATATTAATGTTAAATCTTTCGCTGCGTTTGTAACCCCAAAACCCAACAGTATTGACTTAGTGGTTAAGATTTAGATTATACATGTTTGATCCCAAGTTCAACTCTCACACTCTTCATATTTAAGTTGATATTTTCTTTTAATTTTCTGGAATTGGCGATGATCAGCAAACGGGTTGGGGGCGGGCCTGGATGTGGCTGTGGGCTGGGGCGGGATATGGGTGGGAGTTAATGGAATAGTTGGAGGGTATTGTTGTCCTTTCACTTGCAATGGGTTTATATGGTATTTTCGAAATAGGGTGGGCTCTTATGTGATTTTGATATCGCCCAGGGGGCCTAGAGTCCAAGCCCCTCTCGACAATCAATATGGGCGAGTTTCAGACCAATAAAGATGGGTCTTTGTTGTATCATGGCGGGGAAGCCTATGCTGTGGATCTTGGTGAAGATGCACAGCTAACTGAACTCAAACAGGAGTTAGCTGAGAATTATGGTTGCAGTGTTGATCAATTACCTTCTCCTGGGAAATAAAAAGGCTCTTAATACCATATCGAAAGATAGAGATATGAAGTTCATGGTTAACTTTTTTAATGATTCTGACGAAGTCGAGGTCTTTGTGATGTCCAACAAAGGTGTTGTTGCTGCTGCTGTGAATGGTTCTAATTGCCTGCTAGAAGGTATTTTACCATTGGGTTTATCTATATTTCAAAAAATATGTTTTTCTGTAGTCTCCCTGTACTTGACAATGAGTTTCAGTTTAATTTACATTTTCAAGTTATTGTTAACAATCTGATCTTCTTGCATGTTAGCCACTTGAGAATGAAGTACTCATGCAGTTAAGGACCTATTTGGATGCGGAGTTTCAGTTATTTTCACATTTGTAGTACTCCCTCCATCCCAAAAAAAAAGTGTCGCATTTGACATGTCAAACTTCTTGATATTGTACTTTTGATGTCTATATTTCTTTTCAGTTGTGCTAAAGTGATGTTTTTTCTTTGTATCACACGTAAGACAATCACCATGTCTTTGCAAAGGAACATAGAAAATTGAAAAATGATGAAGGTTTAACTTTGAAACTGGGACTTTCTTTGATGAAAAAAAAAAAAAGAAAAGATTTGTGGCTCTGATATGACATAATTTATACTATCTATTTCCTATGTTTTCGTCCCTATAATTCTTTATTTTCATTTATTTAGTATAGGTTTGATGTAATTTGAGTGAAATATGTATTGAGAGGATTTGGTGAGATTTTATTGTAATTCAGGGACCAAACTGCAATTATGCAAAACTGGGGAATAAGCTGGAAATATAAAGTTCAGGGGCTAAAGTGCAAAGCTGGAAAGTTCAGTGACCAAAGTGAAAAACCAAGAAGTTGGAAAAGTTTAAACAAGCACCTGTCGTGGCCATATGCACGATTCGTTTGTACATTCAGCATGATTGATTTTTTTTACACGATTCGTGCAACGAGTGTCCTTGGTCCAAGTTGACTTTGATTTGACCGTGCAGTTGTTTGTTTTGGAAAGACTTTTTATTTTTTCGTTTTAATTTAGGTTTTTAGGGTATATATACTTCCTTTTAGAACAATTTGGGGGTTCCAACTTTTATTTGTCTTAGAGAGATTTTATTATTGTTCATGGAGAACTAAACCCTTTTGCTTTGGATTTAATTATTGGAACCGTTCTTGAATTCAATTGAGGTTAATTTCTTTTCATATCTTTTGTCCTATTTATATTTTCTTCTGTATTGATTGATTGAATTGATTTCTAGGGTTTTACAATCAAGCCAATTGTTGAATCTTGGTTATTGATTTATTGCTAGAATCCCCTAAGATTTTGTTAATTTAGGATTTCATAAGTAGCAACTTTATAGTGCATGCATGTGTCATGTTGGATTGTGAAGTAGGAGAAAATAAACAAGTATCTAATTGAAATAACATTAGAACGTGTTCTCGATCTTAATCTCTTAAATCGATAATCAATTGGTATTGTGAATCTAGACTGTGTCAGTTAGGTTTAAATATCGATTATGGTTATTAGTGAGTGTGTCACTGCTTTTAACTAATATCAAAGAAAGGGATAGAGATTGAAATATATCTCGTGATCGAGTGAATAGGATAAAAGTGAAAAGAGTTAACCGATGATATTTGAATGATGGACAGGGAAAATAATTGATCCAAAGTGTTTTCCTTTAATTGTTTACAACGTAGTTTTTATTCCCGTATTAGGAATTAATAAAAATCAAGCTTAGACCCCCAATCTTGTCAAGTGAGAATTACATAAACAAATAACCGTTCTTTAGTGGATCGACCCTGGACTTGTCATTGCTGCAGTTTTGTAGCTGAGTCTTGATAATTAATTTGTAGGCTTGCGACTTTAGCCTATCAAACTTTGGCGCCGTTGCCGGGGAACGGTGTTTATTTGTTTGTGTTCTTATTTTAATTTCGGTATTTTTCTTTTATTTGTTTTCTTATTTATCTTTTATCTCTTTATTAGTTTCACCCTTATCCCTTCGTGGTGTGGATCATCGTATTGTCCATACCCGTTCAACTAATAATCTTCTTGAGCTTCGTGATCCAGAATTAGAAAGGACTTTCAGGAAGAGAAGGAAAAATTTATTGGTGGATAAGATGGAGATTGAGGGTCCACCGCCGCTTCCACCCCAGACCCTAAGGCAAAGAGTAGCTCTTAATTGGGGGGAGCAACCACACACAGTCGTATTTCCAGCTTTGCCTGATGGTGTCACTTTTGAGCTGAAGTCAGGATTATTGAATCAGCTGTCTCATTTTCATGGTCTGTCGGGCGAGATTCTGAATCAGCACATTTCTCAGTTTGTGCAAATCTGTCAAAGTATGAAGCCGGCTTCCCTCTCGATTGAGCAGCTTTTGTTGAGAGCGTTCTCTTTCACCTTGAAAGACAATGCCAACACCTGGTATTATCACTTGCCGCCAAACAGTATCACTACATGGCAACAGATGAAGGAGGTGTTTCTTGAAGAGTTCTTTCCACCTGACCAAATTAATGTGATGTAGCGGGATATTAGTAATATGGAACAGAGAGCAGATGAATCGTTATATGAGTATTACAACAGGTTCCATAGGCTTTGTAGGAGTTGCCCATATCATGATTTTTCTGGGGAGCAATTGGTAGTGTACTTCTATGGTGGGTTGACTGTTTTGGATAAGAGGCTAGTGGACTCCTGTTGTGGAGGCAGTATCTTGAATAAGACAACTGAGGAGGCACATAAATTGCTAGAGGATTTGGCTAAGAGCACTAGAACACAGGGCAAGATGTCCTGTATTAGACAGGTCAGTGCAGCAGATTCTAGCAGGGATTCTCCAAGTAAGCTTGAGACGGATGTGAAGGAACTGAAAGACATGGTGAAGGCTATGGTGTTGAGCAAACAGCCTAAGCAGTGTGGTATTTGTTATAATTTCTCTCATGCGACTGATGCATGTCCTTCGTTGCAAAGTGGAGAGTTTGAAGAAGTTAAGACAGCAGGATTTGGACAACCTCAAGCGTGGGTGAATTCTCAGGGTTCTAAGTGGGGTAATCCACATGCTTTTACACCTTACAAGTCATCTTATGGGCCACCACCATAGGCTAATTCTCCTAAATCATCTACAGAGGATCTACTTAATTCTCTAGCACAGTCGCTAAGTACTATGAATGTGAACATGCAGCAGTATCAACAGAGGACCGATGCGAGCATTAGTAATTTGGAGAGGCAAATGGGTCAGATTGTAGAGGCAGTGGTAAGAATTGAGGCTAGAGAGGCAACAAAGACTGAGCAACCTCCGAAGCATAATGTAAGTGCAGTATATGTGAGGAGGAAGAAGAAAGTGGATGGGTAGATGGTGTTTATAGAGCCTGAACAGAAGGTTGAGAAGAGATTTGAGCCAGAGTTGGAGGTGGAGAAGAAGGTGGAAGAGAAAATCCCTGAAGAGAAGTATATTCCACCAGTGTTTTCTGTTTATGATCCAGTCCCTCCGTTTCCTTATGCATTGAGGGATGATAGAAAATCGGAGCCTAACAAGGCTATCTTTGACACATTCAAGAGACTAGAGGTAAATATTCCATTTTTAGATTTTCTTCAGACAGTTCCGAGATATGCAAAATTTTTGAAGGAATTGTGCACTATGAAGAGAAATCAAAAGGAAAGGAGTCAGAAAAAAGTGAAAGTGTTTAAGCATGTTAGTGCGATTTATCAGAAAAAGATGCCCAAGAAGTGTAGTGATCCGGGCATGTTCGTGGTTCCTGTTTCATTTGGAGGTGGTCATGTTCATAATGCTATGCTCGATTTAGGAGCTTCAATCAATGTGATGCCTAATGCATGAGGATAATGTCTAGTTTAAGCGTGGGAGGGGGGAAGGATGAATGTTGTAGTATGTTTTTATATTCCAAAAAAAAAAAAAGAGTTGCTAGGTGAAAACCGGAAACGGCACCTAGGCAAAAGGTGAGAAAGTGAAATGTTTACTATCTTTTATATCAATGGAGTTGGAGACATAAGGGAGGTTTGGAGTGTTGGGTAGGATCACTATGGAGTAGGAGGTTTGGATAGTGGTGCCTAGAATTTAGAAACCCTCGTTCATTTTTGGAGTTATAAGGGGTGTTGGTGCTTTTCACGAGGTAAATCTTTGTTTAAGGATCGTAACCTTAACAATGATTTCTTTTTATGAGGGTGTATGTAGTGTGAGCCAAGCGTGGGGGAAACATAGGACATATTTAGTTCCCCTTAGCTTTTATTTGTGTGGACCTTAGTTTGGATACCGTTTTATCATGGGAGTTGGTATGGGAGTTGGCATCAAACTAAGGTCATTATTTTCATTGTTTATATTTTTGTGGTATAAGGAGACGGAGTTGCTATTACTCTGATGGTTATTATTTTTCATTGACTTGTGTTGGCGGATTAGAGCAGACTAGGAATCATTTACCCTCCATGCATCTGTTTTAGACCGGTGTTAGATTGGAGTTTATGATATTATTCAGGGACGAGTAATGGTATAAGCGTGGGGGTATTTGATATGACATAATTTATACTATCTATTTCCTATGTTTTCGTCCATATAATTCTTTATTTTCAAGTATTTAGTATATGTTTGATGTAATTTGAGTGAAATATCTATTGAGAGGATTTAGTGAGATTTTATTGTAATTCAGGGACCAAACTGTAATTATGCAAAACTGGGGAATAAGCTGGAAATATAAAGTTCAGGGGTTAAAGTGCAAAGCTGGAAAGTTCAGTGACCAAAGTGAAAAACCAAGAAGTTGGAAAAGTTTAAACAAGCACCAGTCGTGGCCATATGCATGATTCGTTTGTACATTCAGCACGATTGATTTTTTTACACGATTCGTGCAACGAGTGTCCTTGGTCCAAGTTGACTTTGATTTGACCGTGCAGTTGTTTGTTTTGGAAAGACTTTTTATTTTCCCTTTTTCTTTTTCTTTTTCTTTTCCTTTTTAATTTAGGTTTTTAGGGTGGAAGTATATATACTTTCTTTTAGAACAATTTGAGGGTTCCAACTTTTATTTGTCTTAGAGAGATTTTATTATTGTTCATGGAGAACTAAACCCTTTTGCTTTGGATTTAATTATTGGAACCGTTCTTGACTTCAATTGAGGTTAATTTCTTTTCATATCTTTTGTCCTATTTATATTTTATTCTGTATTGATTGATTGAATTGATTTATAGAGTTTTACAATTAGGCCAATTGTTGAATCTTGGTTATTGATTTATTGCTAGAATCCCCTAAGATTGTGTCAATTTAGGGTTTTATAAGTAGCAACTTTATAGTGCATGCATGTGTCATGATGGATTGTGAAGTAGGAGAAAATAAACAAGTATCTAATTGAAATAACATTAGAACCTGTTCTCGATCTTAATCTCTTAAATCGGTAATAAATTGGTATTGTGAATCTAGACTGTGTCAGTTAGGTTTAAATATCGATTAGGGTTATTAGTGAGTGTGCCACTGCTTTTAACTAATATCAAAGGAAGGGATAGAGATTGAAATATATCTCGTGATCGAGTGAATAGGATAAAAGTGAAAAGAGTTAACCGATGATATTTGAATGATAGACGGGGAAAATAATTGATCCAAAGTGCTTTCCTTTAATTGTTTACAACGTAGTTTTTATTCCCGTCTTAGGAATTAATAAAAATCAAGCTTAGACCCCCAGTCTTGTCAAGTGACAGACAATTACATAAACAAATAACCGTTCTTTAGTGGATCGACCCTGGACTTGTCATTGCTGCAGTTTTGTAGCCGAGTCTTGGTAATTAATTTGTAGGCGCACGACTTTAGCCTATCAGACTCTTTTTATGTTATCCCAAGATTTTGTTTTTCACTTTAGTCCCCTTTTTGATACTTCAAGGATAAAGATTTGTGGCTCTTTGATGTTATGTGTCCAATATATTTAATGTTGTAGTTTCATGCCCCCTTTACATTTGTGTGGTTCTTATTTGACACTGATTCATAGAAGTCCATTAGTTTTAGCCTCACTCAGTGTCCTGAAAAGAAATGTGTGCTCTCTGATGGAGCATAGGCACAACTTATTTTACTGAAAACCATGAATCGAAAATGCTCTCTCCTTTCGAAAAAGATTACTTCTTATGGTTGATGCTTTACTTGTACATTCTTGAAATTGCATTATAATATAAAAGGGCAATTTGGTGCTGCAAGAGCTCCCACTACGCGTGGGGTATAGGGAACGGTTGAGCCCACATATAGTTATTGTAGTTTTAGAAATGGTGTTATAACAGATCTACGTAGAAGATAGAAAATAAATCAATCACACAACATAATGATATACGTGGTTCACCAACTTGGCCACGTCCACGGGCAAAGGGCAAGAATATTATTATCGACCGGCAATCACCAAATACAATCTCTAATCTAATGCACAAATTCTTGATCACAAGAATTCATAACTGTGCAAACCCTAGATCTAGAGAAACAGAGAGACATGAAAACCCTTGGAACACCTAGAATTATTGATATCTATCACACTAGGAATTACAACACATAAAACTGCTAGGGAATGTGGCTTTATTTATACTGCTAATCCTACAGGGTTTTAGAGTGTTGCACCAATTCTGCCACTGATTAGGCTTGAAACCGCCTCGGGCGCGATCGCGCCTTCCGCCCAAACATGCACCGCGCGATCGGCCCCTACAGGCGCGCGATCGCCCCAAAATTCCAGAAACTCCGTGGGTCGCGCCCCTTGTACGACGCGGTCGCTTCCTCGGTGTTGTCACAGGAATTACCGATTTGCCCTTTGTTCGATCCCCTGAGTTGTTCCCAAGTTAGATGGCATCAAACTTAACAAATCTCCACCTTGACATCTAACCTCCCGATCACAAACAAGAACTCCCCTCTGCCACAGATGTGTTATGCCAAACACTAAACTTGTCCTCCGGATAACCAAAACTGTTTCTTCCTAGACACCCAAAACCGTGTTACGCCGAACACCAAAACACTTGGTGCAACAGTTGATCAGACCCGTTCAACAAGTAAACAAACGTGTCTACCTAACACCCAAATGTATCCCCCTGGATACCCAAACTGTGTTGCACCGAGCACACCAATATGTCTCTAAGATACCCAAATGTGCCACTGCAGTAGGGACTCAAAATTGCCCCAACCGGCAATTGGGCATATCCATTCGACATTGGATCTTGCCGACCCAAAAAAATGAAACGTCGATATCTGTGGAATCCTCAACAGTACGTACCTTTTCCTTGATTCTTTCCTCGCTTCCCAATTGTGTGCGTTGACCTACTAACCCTGGCTTATCCAGTTCAACTCCACCTTGAGTAACTTGCTGCTCCACCTATTTGTCAACCACCCCATGCGAAGCCATGCAACATGCTTCATTCAGATGTGTCTTTACCATACCCTATGTTGTACGATGCTCGACAACCGAACCCAAAAACGTAGAACCTTGTAGGACGTATAAGGAACCTTGTTTGACCCCTTTCAGAATTACATTCGAACCCCTGCAGACATTTACTGCTCCACCTTCACCTTTGAAACTGTATCCCATCTTGTCTAGCCGACTAAGCGATATCAGATTCTTCGTTACCTCAAGAACACGTTTGACCTTGTTCAATGTACAAAACTTACTACCCAAAGTTCGCACCCTGATGGAACCCATACCAACTACCTTGCAGATGATAAATGGCTATTTTATAGTCATTTATAGCATTTTAATTGCATCATTACCTTAGTTTTAGTACCATTTCGTCTAATTTGGCTTCTTTTATTTTATTATACGAATTTTATGCTTGGTTGGGGTATTTGTGTGGTTGTACAGGACTTAGGGACAATTTTGGTACAAATAATGCTTGGGAAGTGATCATTCAAATGAAAGGATCAAAGGAAAACGAGAAGGGACAGCTTGGAAAAATGAGCAACCAGACCAGAACAGGGCATGTACGGCCGCATGTTAGGAGTGCACGGCCGTGCATCACGGGCATTCACAAATGTTGACGCGGCCGTGCCAAACTCACCGTTTCCGAAAAATTACTCCAAGACCACTTGCATGGCCGTGCAGTTTATAAGACGCGGCCATGCACTTGTAGTTGCCAAATTCTAAAGGTGCCTTTTGGAAGAAGCTTCTTGAAGAGTCTCAACTCTTGGCTCTTATGCCTATAAATAAACATTGTTAGGGCCAGTTTTAGGCATCCAAATTTTGTTGTAATCATACTCTAGCAATATTTATATTCAATAAATATCATTACTTTCAAGATTTTGAAGATTAATTGTTGTTCTTGTTCAAAAATTTTGAAGTTGAAGAAATAAAGCATTCTGAGGTTTATTTTTCAGCCATTGTCTTCTATATTCCCTGAATAAGTACCCTTTACTCCTTCTCTTTTTATTTTTAATGTCTTATTCTTATTCTTGTGTTATCATAATCACCATGGCTAGTGAGTAATCCCCTTAATTCTTGGGGTTGGAAACTCAACCTCATAGTTCATCTTTATAATCATGCTTCTCTTTTCATCTTCATCTTAAAACAATTTTCTTCATATCATTCTTAAAGCTTACATTTTGGAGACGTCCTTACTTGTATGATTTTAGTTAATCGAGAGAAGTACTTAGCCGTGAATCTCGATTAACGAAACCATATGAAGTAAACTAGGTACTATTAATCACGAAAGTAGATTAATTGCCTAGGGATGATCCTTAATTGGAAAGTACGTGGATTTTTATAAACTTAATGAATTCTTACTAATGTATGGATCATCGAGAAATAAGCTGTGATTAGTATAGAATACGAGTATTACTTGCTTGATCGTGAGAAGTAGTACAAACATAATGTATCATCCTTGATTTTTTATGAAACTTTTATTTAATATATGATTACTTGATGAATACATGTTGTTCGAGTTCCAATCCCGAGAAATCCTTTAACATAAGAATTTTCACCCAAAATTAGAGTAGTTTGCATATTCTTTCTAGATAAATGATAAAACAAATTTTCTCCCAATCATTTTATTTATTTATTTCATTATTTTTACATAAAAGCAAGTATTATACATAGTAACTTTGTCTCTGTGAGATTCGACCCGCATTTGCCTAATCTATATTACAATCACACTGTGCACTTGCAGTTTATAAATTAAGCCGTTCATTTTGGCTTAACAAGTTTTTGGTGCCGTTGCCGGGGACAACGGTTTATTAATTTGGTAATTGCTTTTAGTTTTATTTTATTTTCTTTTATTTATATATAACATCTCCTGCAAAGATTTTCTGTCTTTAATACTTTATTAGGTATTCTCGGCGTATATGAAAAGAACCCAGACATTTCTTGAAGAATTTGATCCGGAACCCGAAAGAACTTTTCACGAGAGGCTAAGAAGGCTAAAAGAAGTGCTAGAACGAAAGATGGCAGAAAATAATAGAAAAGAACCAGCAACACCACCTAGAATCCTACGGGACTTTGTTAAACCAAATATCTCGGGTACTAGATCACCAATAGTTGTGCCGAATGCCGATGAGCCAACTTTGAGATCAAGCCGCAATTACTACACATGGTTATGAACAACCAATTCAGCGGATCGGCTTTCGAAGACCCCTATCTCCATGTTCAGTCATTCTTGGAATATTATGACACCACCCGAATTCAAGGTTTCACATCGGAGGCAATAAGGATGCACATTTTCCCCCTTTCTTTGAAGGATAAGGCAAAATCATGGTTGAATTCGGTCCCCCAAAACTCCTTGCTGATTTGCAAGAAGCCGACACCTCGCATAGACCGCAAGGAAGTTTTCTTGGTCAACCACAAAGGCCCGAAGAGCATGTTAAGGCAATAATAACTAGGAGCGGGAAATAATTAGTAGACCCCCTCCCAAGGGGATTATTGAGCCTAGTGAGGAGAATCCTAGTCCAATCCCACCGTTGGTTGAGACTAATGAAGAGGATGAAAAGGGGACGGAATCCCCTAGAGTTTCAAGAAATTTTGATTCGCCAATATCATACCCCCAATGGTTGGTAAAGGCAAAACTTGACAAACAATTTGCAAACTTTTTAGAAGTTTTAAAGTCTATTTACATCAACATTTCTTTTACTGACGCTTTACAACAAATGCCCCCTTATGCTAAATTTTTAAAGGACATTCTTTCTAATAAGAGGAAACGTGAAGAATATGAGTCCGTTGCATTAACGAAAGAGGTAAGTACCGTTTTACAAAGAAAATTACCTCCTAAATTGAAAGATCTGACACTTTCTCTATTCCTTGCAACATAGTTAAATTTGATGTAGATTATGCCATGCTTGATCTTGGGGCAAGTGTAAGCCTCATTCCGCTTTCGGTAAGTAAGAAAATGGGTGTGGGGGAACTCAAGCCCACCACCATATCTTTACAATTAGCGGACCGCTCCATTATGTACTCGGTGGGTATTATGGAGGATGTTCCTTGTCGAGTCGGGAAATTAATCATCCCGGTCGACTTTGTAGTTCTTGAGATGGAAGAGGACCATCGCATTCCCGTTATTTTAGGTAGACCATTTCTTGCCACCGCTGGGGCAATCATTGACGTTAAAAATGGTAACCTTTCTTTAAATGTAAGGAATGAGAAAGTGGAATTTAATTTTTCAAAATTAATGAAAAGTCCTAATCTTGAGAACCCTTGCTTCGGTGTTAATATGTTGAAAAGTATAAGCAAGGAGTTTGAAAAACCACAATCTAGAGACCCACTTGAAAAATGTCTTATAGATTTCAGGTGTTTGCATGATAATGATGATAATGAGATATACAATTATGCTATGTATCTTGATGCTAACCATGCAACGAAATTTAATGGCAACACTAAGTTTGAGAAGTTGGAGGCTAAAGCGGAGCCATCCAACAAGAAGGTATTTGAGGCAAATAAGGCACCTCAACTTGAATTGAAACCTCTCCCTCCGAATCTAAGGTATGAATTTCTTGGGCCTAATTCTACATATCCTATGATTATAAATGCCAATCTAAGTCCTCTTGAGACAGAAAAGTTATTAAGAGAACTTAGATTACATCAAAAAGCCATCGGATATACAATTGAAGATTTAAAGGGATTTCATCCTAAAATTTGCATGAATAGGATTGACTTGGAGGAGGATCATAAGCCCTCCATAAAACATCAAAGAAGACTAAATCCTAACATGAAAGATGTTGTAAAAAAGGAAGTTCTTAAGTTACTTGATGCGGGCATTATCTATCCAATCTCGGATAGTAAATGGGTTAGACCCGTACAAGTTGTCCCTAAGAAGGGAGGAATGACGGTCATAAAAAATGATAAGGATGAATTAATCCCAACTAGAACCATCACGGGTTGGCGTATGTGCATTGACTAAAGAAAATTAAATAAGGCCACTCGAAAAGATCATTTTCCCTTCCCTTTATAGATCAAATGTTAGGAAGGTTGGCGAAACACTCTTATTTTTGTTACTTGGACGGGTATTCCAGATTTTTCCAAATACCTATCCATCCAAGTGACCAAGCAAAAACAACTTTTACTTGTCCATATGACACTTTCACTTATATGAGAATGCCATTTGAACTTTCCAATGCTCCCGCCACTTTTCAACGTTGTATGATGACCATATTTTCAGATTCTATAGAAAATATATTGAAAGTATTTATGGATGATTTTTCTGTCTATGGATGCTCATTCGACGAATGTTTGAAAAACTTGTCTAAAGTTTTACAACATTGTGAAGAAGTCAACCTTGTGCTAAATTGGGAAAAATGTCATGTTATGGTCAATGAGGAAATTGTTTTAGGACACATGGTGTTCGAAAAGGGGATAGAAATAGTAGGGCAAAGGTTGAAGTCATTGAAATATTTCCTCCACCCACAGATGTTAAGGGTGTGAGAAGCTTTTTGGGTTTCGAAAATTTCTAAACCTTTAACTCATCTACAAATGAAAGATGCTTCATTTTTGTTCGATAGTTCTTGCCTTGAAGCTTTTAATAGGTTAAAGAAAGCTTTGGTGTCCGCTCCCATAGTACAACCACCGGATTGGGATCTCCCTTTCGAGATTATGTGCGATGCAAGTGACTATGCGGTGGGACACTACCAGAAAAACAGGTTTTAGCGACGGAAATTTCAGTCGCTAAATCCAAATTTCCGTCGCTAAAATTAAACACCGACGAAATTAATTCAGCCGGTGATTTATTGACATCAGCGACGGAAATTTCCGCCGTTAAATCAATTTAATTTAATTAAATTTTCATTTCAACGACGAAAATTTCCGTCACTGGAATAAAAATTAATTAAAATAAATTAGGGGTTAGGGGTTAGGGGTTAGGGGTTAGGGTTTAGGGTTTAGGGGTTAGGGTTTAGGGGTTAGGGTTTAGGGTTTAGGGGTTAGGGGTTAGGGTTTAGGATTTAGGGTTTAGGGGTTATTAGGGGTTAGGGGTTACGATTTAGGGTTTAGGGGTTAGGGGTTAGGGTTTAGGGGTTAGGGTTTAGGGTTTAGGATTTAGGGTTTAGGGGTTATTAGGGGTTAGGGTTTAGGGTTTATGGGTTATGGGTTAGGGTTTAGGGTTTAGGGTTTAGGGGTTAGGGTTTAGGGTTTAGGGTTTAACGTTTCCAGTTAGTTTTCTAACGTTTTCAGTTAGTTTTTCAAAATTTCAGTTAGTTTTTTGAAATTCCAGTCAATTTTCTAACGTTTCAGTTAAATATTTTAATGTTTTTCAGTTGGTTATTTTGTTAATCCGTTCTAAAAATAATCAAAAATTACATTTTATTATCAGCGACGGAATAATTCCATCGCTGATAAATTAAAAAAAAATTAATTTATCAGCGGCGGAAATATTCCGTCGGTGTTTAATTTAAAAAAAATAAAAAAACATTTAATTTCACCGACGAAATATTTCCGCTGCTGATAAATTAAAAAAAATTAATTATTCAGCGGTGGAAATATTCCGTCGGTGTAATATTTCAAAAAAAAATAAAAAATATTTTATTTTCACCGTCGGAATATTTCCGACGCTGATAAATTAATTTTTTTTAATTTATCAGTGGCGAAAATATTCCATCGGTGTATTATTTTTTTTTTTAATTTTCACAGACGAAATAATTCCGTCGCTGATAAATAAAAAAAAAAACAATAACTTTTCACCATCGGAATAATTCCGTCGTTGATAAAGAAGTAGCGACGGAATATTCCGGCGGTAAATCAAGCGCCAAAATAGTGGCGGTAATAAAACGAATATTCGAGGAATATTCGTTTTAGCGACGGAATATAGCGGCAGAATTAAATTCCGTCGCTAAATTTGACGCCAAAATAATTCCGTCGCTAAAGCTTAATTTCCGTCGCTAAATAGCGACGGAATGAGTCCGTCGATGTTTATTCCGTCGCTAAAACACCTGTTTCTGGTAGTGGGAGCCATTTTGGGGCAGCGAAAAGATAAGAAAGTACATGTCATATACTATGCAAGCCAAACACTAGATGAAGCACAAGTCAATTATGTCACCACAGAAAAGGAACTATTGGCCGTAGTCTTCGCAATAGGCAAATTTCGGTCATGTTTGGTGAGGTCTAAGGTGATAGTCTACACAGATCATGCGGCAATAAGGTATTTGTTGGCTAAGAAGGATGCCAAACCAAGACTAATTAGGTGGATCCTTCTTCTCCAAAAATTCGATTTGGAGATCCGTGATAAAAAGGGGACGAAAAATTTAGTAGTCGATCATTTGTCCCGCCTCCCCAAAAGTTTGGAAGACTCCGGTAAAGAAGAGCTTCCTATTGATGATTCATTCCCGGATGATCATCTACTAGCCATAAGCAATGTCGAAACCCCTTGGTTTGCGGACATTGTAAATTATTTGGCTTGTACAATTATTCCTTCGGAAATGAGTTATCAACAAAGGAAGAAATTCTTTTCGGAAGTCAAGAATTATTTTTGAGAGGATCCGCTCTAGACCGCAAGCTAAACCAAACCATGTGGTTTGTTAGTTTTTCAAACCGAGCTAAACCACTCATGCCTAAAAGCCAAGCCAAACCAAACTAAACCGTGTGGTTTGGTTCGGTTCGGTTCCAAACCGCGGTTTGAACCAAACCACTGACACCCTTAACTTCAGTGGTACACCAAGCAGTCATCCACATCAGACAGGTGCATCATGAGTCTTCTGCGCAGTTGCAGAAGTACACTTGGGTCATCCGCAACCTAGTTGTACACTAATGGTTATCTACAGTGATACACTACGGTTATTCACACTTTTCAGTGGTACACCAAGCTGTCATCCACATTGGACAGGCATAACGTGGGTCTTCCGAGTAGTTTCAACGGTACAATTCAGTCCTTAACCTAGTGGTACACTAACGGTCATCTACAGCTGTACACTACGGCCATCCACACTCTTCATTATGACGGTACACGAACGAGTCACCATCACCAGACAGGCACAACATGAGTCTTCCGAGCAGTTGCAACGATACACTTCGGTCATCCGCAACCTATGTGGTACACTCTCGGTCCTCTACAATAGTATACTTCAATCATCCGCACCCTTCACAATGGTACACTTCGGTCATTTATCTACATCTTCGAATTAAGAAAAATTGCATACACAGGAGGCGTTCTCTTACCTTCTCCTCTTCCCTTACTTAGTCCTTCTCTTGACTTACAAGGCGGATGTTGAATAATCGTCAGCTTGTTTTGTTCGCAATCCATGCCGCCTAAAGGCTCTATAGACACCCCTCATTGGACCTCTCACCTCCATTAACATACATGATCTCCTCTTTGCCACTTTTTATTGGTTTTCTTTAACTTCTATCCAATTTGTTAAGTTCCTGACTGATTTTGTTAGTTTCAGGACTAAACTGAATAACAATGTTAATATTTTGGGTCATTTCTGTCATTTCTCTACTCATCCAACTAAGACGAATCACAACATTATCCTAGAATTTGTGTGAGTTACACACCCCTTACAAGACTCGCACGAGTTTCATTCTCAGTGACTGATTTTCCTCCAAATATCTCTCACTTTTTGATTTGTAATTCCCATCCCTATTACTACTAGCCTGATCCGGGAAAACTTCCCTTAATTGAAATATTTTTCCCCTATCTTCATCTTCTTCACCTATAAAAGGAGGGTCAAACCTCCTTTGAAAAAGGGTAAGCACCTTTGAGCCAAAATTACATTCTAAAACTCTCTCAAACAAATACACACACACACACACACACACACACATATTCTCTCTCTTAAAAAAAAAAAAACAAGCAAGCAAGCAAGCTTTTGGAAGGAAACAAGTTTTAAATTGTAAGGCATTCCCGGATAGCTCAAAGAATAAGGTATTTTCTTGTCTTTTCTATTTATCTTCTTTTGTTATCTACCCCCATGTATGCAATCACCATTAAAAAGGAAATCCTTTTGAAGGCTTCTTTACATTATTGAAGTTAGCCATAAACGGTCTCCCTTATATTCCAACTACTCCAAAACTCCCCCGTTATGCGCTATTTTCTAGAATAAGCTTAAATTAGAGGACAATTAGAATAGAACACCTAAAGTAGACAGATCGGCCTCAAGGCCGGGCGGAGCGGGTGCTTAACACATTCCCGTGACGTAACCTAACCCCGAACCCCTTCTTGAATCTTTGATTTCATATTAATTAAATCAACTATGAAATTGTCAATGGCTTAGACAAGTGAGAAAAACTCACAAGTGTTGTTAATAGTATTGCCAACACTAATAACAACACAGTTCACACCAATCCAAAAATAAAATAATTGAGATTTTTAAAGCAACGGAAATAATAAAAATGAACACAAGAGAATAAATTTTTCTCAAGTTATATATATAAATGAATACTCCCTCCGTCCCAGCCATCTTAGGAAATTTTGAAATGGCACGGGGATTAAGGAATATTATTATAGTATTAGGAGAGAGAATGAGTGGAAGAAGTGTTGTGAGTGTGAAAAATTAAATAGGAGAGAGAATGAGTGGGATGAATAGTTAGGAGAGAGAATGTTGTGAGTGCAAAAGTAAAGTAGGAGAGAGAATGAGTGGGGTAGAAAGAGTATAAAAATAATAAAAACTTTCCATTTTTGGAATTCTTAAGATCGGCGGGACGCCCAAAATGGAAAGTTTTCTTAAGATCGGTGGGACGGAGGGAGTATATAACTTGAGGGGTGCCCGGATGACAAGACCTTTCTTAAGAATAAACGATTGTTACAAGGTCGAAAAGTTCCCTAATGATTTTCTATCAATAGCTTAGTGGAACAACTATTCTAGAAAACACTCTTTACAAGAAATCACTATTTAACACTCAGAAATACTCTAGGAATGAAAGTTATTCGTGATAACTCACTGGTGTTGGACAGTGTGTTGCCAACACATGGGACAACACTGAAGAGCTGTGTTCTTGACTTGTGCAAATCTCAACTTCTGAATTGGGTGATTGAAGCTGTCGAATGCTTGCACTATTTATAGGCTCCTAGAACTTGGAGCCTACTCAAACTAACCAGAAAAACAGCCACGAGAGAGAATCATTCTTTTAAGCTCACCTTCCTTGTTTGTAGAAGACTAAGTCTTCCTAGGCTTCAACACTTGTACCACCAAGCTGTATCATCCTTGTACGCCTTATCTCCAGTCCCCCTAAGTAGATAACCCCCTAACAATATTTACTTGGTCTCTACATTTACACATAAATAATAATTTATGTGTAACTTTTCTTTTCTCCCTCATTGTCACGCCTTGCAGCCATGCCTGGACCTGTTCAACTATAAATACAACAAACTAATAGCAGACATATAAACAATTAATAATCACTTTGTAATTTATGAATAACATGTAGTAACTATTCTCATTTTAAACTGCCAGCACAACGGCAACACATGAGGCAACACCTGAGACAACACTGGTATAGCAACACATGAGACAACACCAATGACAACACTGGTGTAACACTAACAAACTAGACTTAGGTTTCTTATGTTCCCTCATAAAATATAGACTGCGACTCCAAAAGACAAATAAAATGAATTAGACGTCACTAAAAAGCATGAGATCTGATGTCAATTTTGATAAGACAAAAGGCATAGTAAACATACAAATCTCCATAATTAGAAGATAATCCATTCAACTTATCGTTTTCTTAATTTGGTCTTCTGAATATTATGTGTACTTACTTGTAATAATTTTAATGATTATCCACCTAAAATTATGGATTTTATGTTTTTTCCTACTTTAGAATGTCTATTCCATCTATATATAGCAGAAGACATCCAACTGGTCTTTAAAAATTGGGTGCAAATGACAACCACCATGAGATATTTTGTTGGACTTTTTCTCTTGAGTCTACTCACCGGAGGTAATCAATCTAGCTATTTTTATTTGATTATCCTTCAGTACATATTACTTATTTAAAACTAAAATATATCAATTTTTGAGTGTGACACTAATTCAACTAACTGCAGGGATGTCCCAACCGATTTATCCAACATCTTCTAAATTAAAGAGGCGTATTAGATCTGATCCGTGCAACCTTTATGATATATCATATGTAACATTTCCGGGTGGAAGAAGGATACAAGGAAAACCAGAATGGAATGTGACTCTAGCTAATGCTTGCATATGTCCCCAAGAAAATGTAATTTTATCTTGTCCGGGATTTCAAACGGTAGAACCAATCAACCCTACAATTTTCAAACCAATTGGTGGAAATAAGTGTCTTGTCAACAATGGCTCTTTGTTAGGAGGTTATGGTGTTCTTCATTTCAGTTATGCGTGGGATACTTCCTTTATATTTCAACCTATTTCATCTAAAGTAACTCCTTGTCAAAATTAGTTTAGTTTAGTTGATTGATGAGATATCATTTTCATATTCTCAAAAATGTTAATTAATGCAATATCTATAGTATAAATCACAACTGTCCGTGAACAGTTGTATGAACAGTTTCAAATGCCAAATTTTCCATTTTGCCCTCACTAAGTTGTCCCTTTCCCATTTTGCCCTTTAAATTTTTTTTTTTTAAATTTAAAAAAAAAAAAAACGTATCTCGGACAGAACTTTTACTAGTTTGTTATACGAAAGAAGAAGTATTTGAAGACATCTGATTGCCCAATAAATTAGTGATTTCATTTCAAAATAGTAATCAGTGAAAATTATATATAGTATATAATATAGGTCAAAATACGTTTACCCCTAAAGTATACATGCAATTTCACTTTGCACTTTGGCGTCAATTTTACATCATATTCCTTAGAAAGAAAGAAAATGAATGTCAATTTGCTATTGAAGCCACCATCACTCCCCCACCACCACCACTATTCTCAAAATCCGACAGCCTCCTAAATTAAATCCGATCAAATCCAACAATTTAGGCAACCACAAAAAATCCCCAATAAAATTGTATACCCTTGTTCACAAATTGGATTCGCATTCCCATTCAAAAGCATGCAAATTGAACCCACCATAAAATTTTTATAACAGAGATTTTCTTAATAATTTTTAGGTTCCGTTTGTTTGGGGGAAAATGTTTTTCGGAAAATATTTTCCCCATTTTTCGGTGTTTGTTTAGCAACGAAAAATGGGAAAAATGTTTTCCGAAAAATATTTTCCTCACTTTTCTAAGTAAATTGATTTACGAATTTTTCCTAAGTAAAACATTTTCCGAAAAATGATAACACCCTCTACTCTGGTACACACACCCATGTTACCCACCCCACATCAACCACCCCTACCCAATCCCCATCCCCATCACCCCCCCCCCCCCGCCGAGTGAAAAAAAATCATTTGAAATTTATTTTTAACAACTCCTCCCTCAATCCACTCACCATCCCCCTGCCACCCCACCCCACCCCACCCCCGTTAAGTCAAAAAAAAAAATTAATCATTTTAAATTTATTTTTAACAACTCCTCTCCCACCCCACTCATCACCACCTGCCACCCCCCCTCAACCCCCCCCTCAACCCGCCGAGTCAAAAAAAAATTGATCATTTTAAATTTATTTTTAACAACTCCTCCCCCACACCACTCGACTATCTTGGTCATCTCTTTCCCCGCCGTTCGTTGTCCGGCTCGGGATTCTCATTTTGTCGACGACCCCACTTCTTGCGGAAGTGACGCCGCCGAGGGGCTCTGTGAGTACCCCGACCCGAACTCGTGTTTTTGGGTCCGCTTTCCATGGTTGGCATTAATTTTGGGCTCATTTATTTGCTAAAGTGCATTTTGAGCCTGAATTATCCAAGCCATGCTTGATCCATTGGGCCTGCCTTCCTGCGGCCCAAGTTGTCATAAAGTTGACCGGTGTCGTCCGACATAGGGCGACCCAAAGGCGGTTAACGCCCTATGTCGTCCGACATAAGACCTCCCATCAGCATGCCTATAAATAAAGGGCTTGGCTGATCATTTTAAGGGGGACTTTGGCAAGTAAAGGCACTCTGCTAAAATAGAGGCTCACTCTCTCTCACACATACACACACTCACCTCCCTCCTCACACACACACATCCAAGCTAAGGACCAAAGAAGGAGCTCCTTTGTTGGTGTTTTGAAGGGGTGAACACCATACTATTGGTGCTTCTACCTTATGGACTACAACAGGTAGCCACTAAACCCTCTCTCTCTCTTATTACTTCTTGCATACTCATCCATTTTACCTTGCATGCTTTATTGTTCAATAATATGTGAATATTTGGGATTTTGCATGACAAGGGTGGTGGAGATGTGAATCTTCCATATTCACATCTCCTCACCTCAGATCTGAACATTTGGTAGCCTTAGTTGCATTAAAGTTTGCATCTTGTTTACTTGTGTTTGAGTTAGGAGGTAATGGCTACATGTTAATGGCCACAAACATGTGATTTATCACATTTGGCCATTAAAGCCATGTGATCCTCCCATAATACTCACGTAATATTGTTATTATACTGTTTCCAGTTAGTATTATAGCTTAGATTCATGTTAGAGAGCAAGGTGGGATCAGTCTGCTGAAGGCACTGAAATAGGACACCTATGTCGGACGACATAGGACTCCTCAAGGGGTCCTGTGTCATACGACATAGAGCTTCCAGAAAGCTGTTTGGCTTTCAGTGACTTCAGATCTGCTCAGACCGATCTCCTTTGTGATTTAAAGCTGTGTTTAAATAATGCTTAGTTTATTTACCACTATTTGGGAAGTCTAAGATCTGTTTGGGTGTAACCCATTGATGGAGGCGGTTTGTCGTGTGTCATGGATAGCCTTTGGCGTCCTACGTCATACGACATCCGTATCATTAAAAGTCAATCTTGACTTTGCTCACTCCGATCAACCCCAAACTGGTCTTAGACCCTGAATAGTGTCTCTCTTTAATTAAAATAGCATTGTTTTAATTCTAGAATAGCTTTGGTGTTGTAAGAGACAACCTGACCAGGATGTCTTATGTCGTCCGACATCCCTCTTCTGAAGAGTCCTGTGTCGGACGACATCCGAGTTCCCTGGACAGTTTGTCTCATCTCCTGCCTTGTAATGCAAGTCATTATTTGTAAGGTTGTGGCCCCCTTTCATGGTTCACAAGTTGTATCCAGTTTCAATGCCATCAATGAAATCCAAATTTGCATGCCTTGATTGATTGACACAAATTGCACACACTTTGAATGATTATAATTGTCCAATGTTTGATTGAAAGTCTCGAAAGAGGCGATGTGGGCAAGGTTCTAAAAAGCGCTAGGCGGATGCTAGGCGGCGGAGCCGGGCCTAGCGCCTAGGTGGGGACTAGTCGGGATTAGTTGGAATTAGTCGGGACCTAGGCGGGGCTTAGAACTAGGCGTTGGAGAGGGGCCTAGCGCCTAGGCGGGACCTAGGAGCCCTTAGGCGAGGTCTTTTAGAACACTGGATGTGGGTGAGCTCCATATTCTCTTCCCACATCGTAACTTGACCCCCGAACCCATTTTCTCATTTCCGAAGGTTTTTCAATGTTTTCCTTAAAAAGGCGTGGCGACTCCCAAAAACAAAGAAAGAAAAGATCAAAACAAATTAAATTACGAATATTTTCGGAGGGCGTTCATTCAGTGGCGACTCCGCTGGGGAAAAAGTTGAAAAGCTTTTATTTTAATGAAAAGAGTGATGTTTGGTATATAGGTGGAAACCACTAAATTTCCTGTATCGCTTTCTAACCCGGGGCTTGGGATAAATTGTGGTCTAACAATCCCACGTACTGGTATCATTCCTCTTTTTTGAAAAAGAAAAGGCTTTTCCTAAGAGGGTCTAACTTTCTTTAAATCAACTTGGACAATTTCTTCATTCTCCTTGTGTGTGATTTGTGTCATTATGTGTGCTCCTATGTGCCTTGCCATGCTTTTGTGCCTACATGCTTTATATGCCTTGGTATGATGGTATTTTGGTGTTGGGGCTTCCCCCTTGCTATTTTCTTGGTTCTGTTGGTGAGAATCCCTATGTCGGACAACATCCCCTCTCTGGGAAGTCATGTGTCGGACGACATAGGAAGGAAGTGCAGAACCAATTTCAGTTGATCATTTGGACAGGGCAGAGCAATTCTGAGATGCAGTTGCTGGTGATTTCTTGGCATTTGGGGCAGTCCCCTTTTGTCGTGCTTTGGACTCGTTCTTTTTCCTTTTTGCATACTTATTGCATTTTGAAAAAAAAAAGAGAAAAAAATCGTTTTTACAAAAAAAAAGCAAAAAAAATATATATACATTTTCATAGAAGATACCTTCACACTAATCGCACGCTACCCGCACATAGAGTTATAACCCAGGAGTGTACGGACGGCATCGCGGACATTGACGTGTTTCGCTTACGCTTGAGCGCCTAAAGTCCTCCCAGCCTATAGAGTAGGAGACAACACTTGTCCGTGACACACTTTCTACCGTGACCGGTTGGTTTTTGGCAAAATACTTTTCAAAACATTTTTCAAACTCGGTTTTCAAAATTTTCTCACAAAGTCCGAGTCATACTTCGTCTCCAAGGTCTTGGCATACTCTCCTTCTTCATGACGAAATTACGACGTAACCCGACGTGAGTACATGTCAAAGCTTTGACATGTCTCGACGTAGGTACAAGTCGATTTCTCGACTTGGCTTCGCAAGAGGTCATGACACGTTTTCGACATGTGATAACGCGAGATCATGTCGAATTCTTGACACGTACTAATGGGAGGCTATGCCGAAATTTCGCCATAAAGCGACGAGAGGATATGCTGGATTTTCGACTCGAAATGAGGAGAGGTCATACCGAATTTTTTTCCAGGATTTTACTTGCAAATTGCGGTCTCGTACATTCAATCGTACTTTCGACCCTCTCTCCTCCCGAGTCTAGACGTTTTGACTTGGACTTGGTTTTGAAAATCTTGAGTTTGACTTGTTTTGACTTGTATGCCCATAGGTCCGTTTTGCCTTTTGATTGGTGGGTTCCACGTGCCCTATAGGACCTCTGCCGGGATTGTCCGTCCCGGAGGTGCAATACAGGTGGAATACAGGGGGTCTATAGACGTAGTGATGGAATCCACTAGTCCAGGAATAGTGTAGACTCCGAAAAAGAAGGTGTCCCCCTTTTCCAACCATTCTTAGGATTAATAAAAATCATTTTTATTTAAATCCTTTAAATAAAGAATATGCATGAGTCCGTCCTAAGCCTATCCTCTCCCCTACCTAAAACAGTTCTCTCCCCCTTTCAGCGAGCAAGTATTGGGTCAGGGTTCCGGGTGGTCGGTTAATCAGTTTCTCTCCGATCAGGGATTCGTTTCCAGCAGTCTCAGAGATGGCAGATTCGCAAGCTTCAGTGGGTTTGGGTCCGAATGCGGGTGTTGATCCAGCTCAAGGTCAGAATGTCAGTCAAGGTGTGGGGCCGAACCAAGGTCAGAATGTGGGGCTGAATGTGGGTTTGAATGCCTCTCCTACCAGTGGTTATGGCATGGGTCCTCATATATATGACACCCCCGGGAAGTCCGTTTGTTAACCCTCACCCAGGTTTTAACTTCTCTCAGGAGGCTTCTCTTCGTGCTGCTCTTGAAGCCTCTCGTGCCCGTGAGGAGGCTGGTTGGGCCCGCTATGTCGAAGTGATGCGTATGCAAGGCATTTCCGTAATCCGTCGCCCCGATGGATCATATGAAGAAATTAGGGAGGAGCCCGATGTTACTATCACCGGCACTGGCTTTGTTCCCCCGTCCTCACCTAGGCAAGGCTTTCACAATGTGCTCCCGCCAATCTCCTATGGTGTGCTTAGCTCTTTTCCGATGCCGACTCATGGGAGTGTGTCAAGACCTCCCCCCATCCCAGTGTCTACTTATGGCGGGCAATACGGACTGAGAGGCGAATCAAGCTCCTTCCCGAGGGTTAGTGCTCAGGACTAGTTTGTGTTTTATCCCCGGAATCAGTTTGGGCCGAATCAACACAATGGTGTCAACCAGGAGCAGTTTGGGTTTGTTCAGAATCAGTTTGGGTCTCAAGGTCAAGGTCAGTATAGCAGCGCGGGTCAGCCTTTCAACCCAGCTTTTGATGGTAAGTTTGTTGCTCCTCATGATCAGTCCAATCAGCAGCAGAGCGGTCAGTATCGTCTGTCAGGAAGTCAGATTTGTCAGGATCAGCTCCCGCAGTATCCTCAGCCCCAATTTCCAAAGCAACTTCTCTCAGCCTGCAGTTTGTTCTCCTCTCACCCAGCATCTGTATGGTTCCACCCCGTATTCAGCTCCATGCATCAGTACCAGGTTTTCTACCCATGGTCGGGCTAGAAGTCAATCGGTGCAGTTTGGTCCCCGGAATCCCGACATTCAGTTTAATGGTTACGACATGTACGAGAATAGAATCCCCAGCTAGGTTGGTTTATTGGACAGCAATGTCAGCATGACCAGTACTTTTGGTCTTCCTTCGGCTGCCTTGCCTATCAGATCCACGCCAGAATTTACAGTGCCATCTTCGACGGTAGCTCCAACTGTAGGGCAACCCCCATCTTCCGAGGTTTCAAGTTTAAAGGAAGAATTGAAGTATGTGAAAGAACAATTGCACAAGATGACTTTTGGGTCCAGCGTGGTCAACTCTGTAGAGCTCAAGGACTCCAAGGCCCTCCCAAAGAACTTCAAGATGCCCCCTATAACTAAGTTTGAAGGCTCCACATGCCCTAAAACTCACATGAATAGCTATATCATGTCCATGGGTGCCAAAGGGGCCACCGAGGAGATGCTAGCCCTCTACTTTCATTTATCCCTCGACGACTCTCCTTTGAGATGGTTTTTAGGCCTTAAGTCGGAGGCAAGGGCTACGTGGTCCCAGATCAGTGATGCCTATTTGGACAAATACAAAGGAAGTGTCGAGTGGTACACCACTCGTAGTGACTGATCGGCACCATCCAGAGGCACGATGAGTCCGTAAAAGACTTCTATAAGAGGTGGAACAAGAAGCTTAATGAGTTGGTTCATCCAATTTCCCTCTCTGACGAGAAGTCCATCTTCCTTTCATGTGTCAAGCCAGCTGTCAGGGAAGCCATTGGCCGAGGGTATTACCCGAATCTGCGAGAAATGGTGAGTGCAGGGGCCGAAAGCGAGAATGCTACCTATTCCATCGTTCCAACTCCTGTTCTTGGTAATGCTCCAGCTCCCCGCTATCGAGTTCCAAGCTCTACCCCAGTTGCTTCGAAGGGCAAGGACACTGCTGTCTCTAACACCGTCAACTACATTCAAGGGGAGAAGAATCAATCACCCGGTCACGGTGGAGGACGACCTCAGAGGCAGAAATTTGATGATTTAGGGATGCCGCTCGAAGAGGTGTTTGACGGTTTGATGAGGACAGGAATGATCAAGCCTTTGGAGAACTACCCTACTCCTAACATCCTGGGATTGGATCATAGTTTGAAGTGCCGTTACCACCAAAGCTCGGGCCATACCACCAACAATTGCTTTACACTCAAGAGGATCATTCAGGATTTGATCGACCAACGCAAGATTGAGAAGCCGAACGTCATCACCAATCCTCTTCCCAACAACAACAACAGGGTCAACATGATTGACTTTGAGAAGATTGAGTTTGTCAATGTCATAGAGTTTGGTGAGGAAGTCTGTAACGAGAGTAAGCTTGTTGTAGGTGAGGCTAGTCTCCATGAAAGTGTGAATGAATTTGAGGCGATCGTGCCCGTGAACAACGATGTAACCAATGTTGATGGTGAAATGAATGCTTATTTATGCTATATGTTGTCTTGGGATGATGTCCGAGCCGCAGCAAAATCGGCGAATGATGTCCAGCATGATAGTATTTCTCCCGATTCTCGATCCACTCCCCTCACTTGGGAAGAGATTAAGCGCGCCACTAATTCAAGCTCGGCAATCACTGTTAATCAATTGAGACAGGCGGCTTGGCCATACGCTACGCAGGGACCTCCGTTGAGTTGGTCCGAGTTAAAGGCGGCTGGTGCAGATCACGACAAGGACCAGGAAGCTGAGGTCAATTTGCTTACTAGGTCAGGTAAAATGTTGGGAACTGATGTTGCCGGGTCATCAGGAAAAGACAAAGAAGCAGCTGTTCCGGAAGTTGGAGCTAATAAGGGCCCGTACGCCAAGGGGGTAGTCGAAGAGGATTTGATAAGGGACGATCCAATTCTCGCACAGTTGAAGCGAACCCAGTCCAACATTTCTCTCTGGTCTCTCTTGACTTCTTCTTATCCTCACAAGTTGAAATTGGAGGAAGCCCTATCTAAGACAATGGTGTCCGTAAACTCCACCCCTGACAAAGCGTGCCAATTGATAGGTACTGCCCAGTACGGAAATATAATCACCTTTACGGAATTGGATTTGCCAAAGTTTGGAACCAGCCATAACGAGTCATTGCACATCACTGTTCAGTTAGATGGACGTCGGCTTCCCCACGTGATGGTAGACAACGGCTCGGCTATGAATGTATTGCCTACCAGAATGATGAGTCTGTTGGACATTAAAGCCACCGATTTAAAACCATCCAATCAGACTATAAAGGCATATGACTCCACGTCTAGGAAAGTTTTGGGTGTGATACCGTTGACCCTGTGGTTCGGCAAGAAGCCCATGGTAGTAGAATTTTAGGTGATAGACATTCCGGTCAGTTTCTCTGCTTTGCTAGGAAGGCCGTGGCTTCATCAAATTGGAGGGGTCGCTTCAACCCTGCACCAGTGTGTCAAGTTTGTTCAAGACGGCGAGTTGACCATCATTTATGGGGATAGTTTACCATCGAGGGCACCGATGATGAAGGGAGGCCGATAATGGAAATTAAGCATGATGAAGCTAACTTGATGTTGAGCGGTTTCAGGGTCGAGAGCCCAAAAGCCCATATCTGCACGATTGACTTAACAACTTCCTCTGATAAGATTCCTCCAGCTATGGTAATGATGAGGCGCATGAACTACATTACAAGGCTTGGTCTGGGTAGACGACATCAAGGTACCCACAAGTTTGAGGAGTTGAAGCCGAAGAGAGATGAGGAAGGTTTGGGATATGTCGAGAAGACCCCCAAAGACAAGGAGGCCGACAGGATTGAAGCCGCAGAAAAGAGAAAGGCTAGTGCTGCTGGAAAGCCTTATGTCAAACCTAATCTCCGTCCTTACCACCCCTCTTTGAAAAAGTACTTTGTTAAAGAAAAGGGCGATGATTTTGTGTGCCCCGAAGGTCGATTCGAGAAGATGAAAGAGGGGCTGGCGGTCATCAAGGACCTTACTTTGAAGGACAACCCTGTCAAGGAGTTTATCATCAACAAGCCTAACATTCCAGGGGCTGTGACCACTTTCAAGAGCCAGTATCATTTCTGGGTAAGTCCTGATTTCACCGACCAGTTCAAGAAGTTGTCTATGGTCGAGCCTATGATTGGGAAAGTTGACGAAGCCACTGAGTTCGATGTGGGCGAAGATGTCGCAACCTTATTCGAGGAGGCAGATTTATCAGAAACTGCCGAGGCTGATCCGCTGATTGAAGCACCGTTGATTGATTTATGTGAGGAGGCACCGCCGATGGCCGGGGCTGTTGCTAAGGATCCTTTTGGTTTGGTTGACCTTCTGACCGGGGATGATTATGTACCTGTAGTTGATCTTCTGACTGGGGATGATTACGTATCAGTGATCGAGATTGATGGAGGCCAAGAGATTGATCCGCGCACCTTCGTCAGCACTTCAGAGATGCCGCTCCGGAATTGGACTTCCTTCAAGGGACCGATCGCCAGCCGGGAATTTATGATTGAAAAGCTCGGGCTGACCCCTCGTCCTGGTGTGTCTGAGTCTAAGTCTATCCCTGTAATCTTAAGTCAATCCTCAGAGTCTCTTGTTATCGAGTTCGAGTCTCTAGATAGGTCTGATTTTCTCACGGCTGATGATCATCGCCGTGTCCTTGACTCTGTTTTCCCTTTCGTGTTGAATGAAATGGTTGACCTTTCTGCGTATCCCTTAATTGCCACCTTAACAAATGATAATTTAACTAAAACAAATCTTAATGACTTAAAAGTGGTTAATAATGATTCATTTGAAGAGGACACAGACCTTTTAGACGAAAATTTTTTAAATGATAATACAAAGCAGGTTTTTGAGCGAGAGGACAATCGGGCCCAAGCTGCCGATGAAGTATTAACTACGGTGAATTTGAGAACTACTGAAGAGCCCAAAGAGACACAAATTGGCAGTTTCTTCACCGGGGAAGAGCGGGAAGCCCTCATTGAGTTGCTCAAGGAGTACGTGGATGTGTTTTCCTGGTCCTACAAGGACATGCCCGGGTTGGATACTTCAACTGTTGAGCACCGAATACCCCTGGATCCAGAAGCCAGGCCTGTCAAGCAGAAGCTTCGCCGGATTAAGCCAAAATGGTCTCTCCAGGTTAAAGATGAAATAGAGAAGCTGCTCAGGGTGGGTTTCATTAGAGTGGACGAGTACCCGAAGTGGTTGGCCAACATAGTGACGGTGACCAAGTCAAATGGCAAAGTCAGGGTTTGTGTAGACTTCAGGAACCTAAACAAGGCTAGCCCGAAGGATGATTTTCCCTTGCCCAATATCGATCTGTTGGTGGATACTACTGCCAGTTACGAAGTCAAGTCCTGTGTGGAAGGCTTTGCGGGTTACAATCAGATTAAGGTCGCCGAGAAGGATCAGGAAAAGACTGCCTTCACCAGCCCTTGGGGAACCTTTTGTTATACGGTTATGCCCTTTGGTCTGAAGAATGACGACGCCACTTATCAGCGAGCAGTCACCGCGCTTTTTCATGATATGATCCATAAGGAGATCGAGGTTTATGTTGATGATATGATTATCCATTCCAAGGGATCAGATGGTCAACACTTGGTCGACTTGAGGAAGTTCTTTAACCGGCTGCGGGAACATGACATGAGATTGAACCCGGCAAAATGTACTTTTGGCATAGTCCGAGGAAAAGTTCTGGGATATATGGTCACGGAACGGGGAATTGAAGCCGATCCGAGAAAGATTAAAGCCATCATGGAGATGAAGCCACCAACGACAGTCACGGAGGTGAAGGCTTTCATGGGCCGTCTCCAATATATCAGCCGATTCATCCACCAGTTGACCTCTATTTGTGAGCCGATCTTTAAGCTACTCAAGAAGAATCAGGAGGTTGAATGTAACGAGCAGTGTCAGATCGCCTTTGAGACAATCAAGGCCTACTTGGTCCATCCCCCGATCCTTTGTCCTCCTCATAAGGACAAGCCCTTGCTGCTATATTTGACAGGTACAGATACGGCTGTCGGCGCCATGCTTGCACAAGAAAAGTCAGATTCAAAAGTGGAGAATGCCATCTACTTCGTCAGCCGGAAGCTTCAGGGCAGCGAGTTGAACTATTCAGCTTTAGAGAAAACCTGTGCAGGGTGGTCAGCAAATTGAGACATTATCTGTTGGCGCATACCGTACACCTGGTGTCAAAGATGGACCCCATCAAATGCCTTTTCAATAAGCCTTCTCTGTCGTCGAGGTTTGCGAAGTGGTCCTTCTTCTTAGTCGAGTTTGATATCAAGTTCGTGACCCGCAAGGCAATCCAAGGCCAAGCTTTGTCAGATCATTTGGTAGATTTCCCGAGCTCAGAAGCGCGTGGACTCGAGCCCCAGTTTCCGGATGATGGAATTTTCATGGTAGAGGGTACAGACCGTTGGCAGTTGTTCTTTGATGGTGCCGCCAATAAGAGGGGCAATGGTATCGGTATGGTGTTGGTTTATCTGAAGGATGTGCACACCCCCATCGCTATCAAGTTGAACTTCCCGGCTACTAACAATGCCGCGGAATACGAAGATTGTATATCCGGCCTCAAGGCAGCTTTGGAGCGAAATGTCGAAGAGTTGGAGGTATATGGAGACTCCCAGCTAATCATCAATCAGGTGTCCAATAAGTGGAGAACCGTGGACCAGTACTTGCAAATGTACTATGATTATATGGAGGATCTGATCAACCAATTTAAGGAGGTCACGTTCCATTACCTACCTTGGGACAAGAACAGGTTCGCGGACGCCCTGGCCACCTTAGCCTCTTTGGTAGAGATTTCGGAGGGAAAGTCAGTAAAGCCGTTCAGAATTGGGAGGCGCGAGAACCCTGCCTATTGTTGTCAGATAGAACTAGAGAAGGTCGATGACTTGTGGTATAGCCAGATTTTCCAGTATCTTAAGCATGGCGAAGCCTCATTCCCGACAGAAGAGGACGGCAAGCTGAAAGAGGGTCTTCACGCCAAAAGCTTGCAAGCTTTGAAGAGGTTGTCTGCACAGTATGTTATTCTGGGAGATGACTTATGGAAGAAAACACACCAAGGACCACTTTTGCTCTGTATCAGCAGGTCTAAAGCTAGAAAGGTCATGGAGGAAGTCCATGGTGGCTGTGATGATGTGCCATTCGCGGAAAATTTGATTTTTTCGTTTCTTTGAAAACCAAATAAAACCGGGAAACGGAGTCGCCACGCCATTTTTGTTTTAAGGGCCAAAACTTTGAAAAATGCCCGGAATCAAGAGATTCGAGTTCGGAGGTCACGTTACATGCCGGGAAGAACGTTAGTGTTCACCCGGAATGCCTCGTAAAAACGAGTCTTCCAAGCATTAAAAACCATTTGTGTGTGTGTGTGTGTGTGAGTGTGTTTCTTTGGCCAAAATAACTTCAAACTGAAAAGTAAAAATTGGGAACTCTTTATAAGGCATTAAAAAAGTTCCATGATTTTTTTGGATGATTTTAGGGTTGAGATTTGGTACTCAAAGGACCTTTTGAAGTTGAAAACCATTTCTGCCAGAATGAAAAAGGCAGTGGACACTTGAATTTGAAATGGACTTTAGAGCTTTAAAACTTCAAAATCTTGGGAAAGTCCGAGAATGAAAGTTGTTCAAAAAACCTTGAATAAGATTTCTACAAAAGGATTTTCATTTTGGAGATTATTTGAGGGACCAAAACCTTCTGGAAATCTCAGATATGAAATCTGGATTTCCAGAGACTGATGAACTGACCTTTAAAAGATAATTTGAAAAAGGGAGTTTTACTCACGAAAAAATAAAGTAAAAATATATCTGGAAAGCTCTGGATGTTGGCTAAAAAAAGTATTTTGTAGTCAACACCAAATTCCAAGTTTCTGTATGTCCAAAAAATTAGACCATGGACAGAGGTCTTAGAGAAAGGCTACTGGACAGCAACTTTCTCTTGAAGAAAAATGTGATTTAAAGGGGGTTTTGCATCCATGCTTATCCCCATTTCCCTAGGCTTTGATTAGTGATCACTAAACATTTAGTGGTGATCTACTATATCAAACCATCCTTGGGGTACATTAGGACTTTAAGCATTTCATTTGCTTAGGAAGGGGAATTTTATCATTTGAAAGAAAGATTTGATGTATGAAAATGATTTTTAGGGTTTTGAAAATGTGTTTGCAAGTAAGTAAAGACACTTTAAAAGGAATGTTGACCCTTGTAGAGGATCATCCATGGAGATGAACTTCCATGGTGATCCTCTTGGATCTAGGGCAAGAAAATGAACAAACTACATTTTGGAGTTTGAAAATGCATGCATGGATGAGAGAGATTTAGGGTAGGGAGAGGGAGGTTATACCTATCTTCCCTTGTGTTTGTGTTTGAAAGGATTCAAGGCTTGAATGTGTTTAGGGTTTGAATGTGTTTAGGGTTTGAATGTGTTTAGGGTTTGTGATTAGAGTTGGTCAAAGAGAAAACAAGTAGATAACACTTAAGTCCTCTATGTTTTCTCTCTAATCCTCCTCTTAAGGGGTGATTGAAGCTTGGGCTTGTGTATGAATGGTAGTGATTTAAGAATATTTGGAGTGAGTGGGATTTGGGAAAGATTCAAGAGAAAATGGTGGCAATTCAAGTGAATTCCCACTGTTTTCTCCCTATTTTTCGCCAGAGTACAGCTTCTGTGAGCCAATTATGTTGTGTAAACTGAGAGAGGAGGGTTCAATTTATAGGCCACTGTGAGATGCAATAGGATCCGCGCGGACATGTCTGAGGCGTGCACTGTTCATTAAATGCTGCTCCAGGCTTTAGAAAGGAAGAATATTTTTTAAATTAAGCAACCAGGCTGTTGACTGCAGCTTCCCATTTCGGGTTTTTACAATTCTTTTGCTTTTTTGAGATTCTTTTCTTGGTTTAACTTTAAATAGCAATGCCTACTTTACCCTTGCTTTGTTAGAGAAGTTAGGAATTGTTAGAAATGTTAGGAATGTTAAAACTTTCGTTAATTTTCTAACGAAAATACTAACAACTCAAATTGGAGCACTTGCAGTAGCCCCTCGGCGATGGTGCTTTCGAAGGAAGCGGGGTCGTCGATAAGAGTAAGGCTCCATATTTGACAGGATGATCAAGTGATCGAGTGGCTGAACCTAGCGATAGGCTACCTACGTATTCCGAATGGAAATCAAGCCGACCGTAGTTCGGGTCTTTCGACTATCTTCAGACGTTGACCCTAGAGTGACTGTTTTAGGATGTCAACCTGGCGAGCGAGTTCTGCATTCGATTGCTGGAAGAAACTCTGATGGGGGTAGGAATGACCATTTCGGTCTAATGGCTAGAGTCGCATTTTCGCTCTGCTGGGGATAGAGTGACCATTTTGGTCTGGTGGCTGAACCTAGCGATAGGCTACCTACGTATCCTTAAGAGGAATCAAGCCGGTCGTAGTTCGGGTCTTTCGACTATCTTCAGACGTCGACCCTAGAGGGACTATTTTAGGAAAGTCGCCCTAAGATTTGACTATTTTTGGGAAGTCACCCTAAGATTTGACTATTTTTGGGAAGTTGCCCTAAGATCTGACTATTTTTGGGAAGTCACCCTATGATTTGACTATTTTTGGGAAGTCGCCCTATGATCTGACTATTTTTGGGAAGTCGCCCTATGATCTGACTATTTTTGGGAAGTCACCCTATGATCTGACTATTTTTGGGAAGTCGCCCTATGATCTGACTATTTTTGGGAAGTCGCCCTATGATCTGACTATTTTTGGGAAGTCGCCCTATGATCTGACTATTTTTGGGAAGTCACCCTATGATTTGACTATTTTTGGGAAGTCGCCCTATGATCTGACTATTTTTGGGAAGTCGCCCTATGATCTGACTATTTTTGGGAAGTCGCCCTATGATTTGACTATTTTTGGGAAGTCGCCCTATGATCTGACTATTTTTGGGAAGTCGCCCTATGATCTGACTATTTTTGGGAAGTCGCCCTATGATCTGACTATTTTTGGAAAGTCGCCCTAAGATTTGACTATTTTGGGGAAGTCGCCCTATGATTTGACTATTTTGGGAAGTCGCCCTATGATCTGACTATTTTTGGGAAGTCGCCCTATGATCTGACTATTTTTGGAAAGTCGCCCTAAGATTTGACTATTTTGGGGAAGTCGCCCTATGATTTGACTATTTTGGGAAGTCGCCCTATGATTTGACTATTTTGGGGAAGTCGCCCTATGATTTGACTATTTTTGGGGAAGTCTCCCTATGATTTGACTATTTTTGGGGAAGTCGCCCTATGATTTGACTATTTTTGGGAAGTCGCCCTGGTAATGATTTCGGTTTGTCGAATTAGGGGATGATTGCTTTCCTCGTGTTGTGTGTGATAGCGTTTTAGGTGCCTCAAACCTTAATGATGGCGTCTTAGGTGCCTCGAACCTTGATGATGGCGTCTCAGGTCCCTCGAACCTTGGTGATGGCGTCTTAGGCGCCTCGAACCTTGATGATGGCGTCTTAGGTGCCTCGAACCTCGGTGATGGCGTCTTAGGTGCCTTGAACCTTGATGATGGCGTCTTAGGTGCCTCGAATCTTAATGATGGCGTTTTTAGGTGCCTCGAACCCTGATGATGGCGTCTTAGGTGCCTCGAACCTTGATGATGGCGTCTTAGGTGCCTTGAACCTCGGTGATGGCGTCTTAGGTGCCTCGAATCTTAATGATGGCATTTTTAGGTGCCTCGAACCCTGATGATGGCGTCTTAGGTGCCTCGAACCTTGATGATGGCGTCTTAGGTGCCTTGAACCTTGATGATGGCATTTTTAGGTGCCTCGAACCTTGGCAAAGGGTGATCTGGAGGTATCGACTTGTTTTGAAATGATTTCCTTCGATGTTCGTATCCTTTCGTTGGGGACGGACTCTGAGGGGATAGACAGTCTTTTGGTGGACTTCATTTGAAGGGATCGATCTTACGTTTGCTGCCGGAGGTGAAAGAGACGGAATTCCGTTGGCTTTCATCAGGGATGAACCTAAGTTGAGGTTTAGTTCAGGAGTATGAACCTAAATGGGGACCTAGTTCAGGAGTATGAACCTCAGTTGGGGTTTAGTTCAGGAATATGAACCTAAATGGGGGCTTAGTTCAGGAGTATGAGCCTAAGTTGAGATTTTAGTTCAGGAGTATGACCCTAAATCAAGATTTTGTACCTGAGGGAGACTATTTGAGGGCGTTCTCGCTGGGGAAGATTAGGGCTTACGATGATTATCGGGGAAAAGGGTGACCGTGTTGGTCAAGCGGCTGGACCTATGATAGGCTACCTACGTATCCCGAGCGGGAATCAAGCCTGGGCGTAGTTCAAAATCCACTGGACAGTTAGGAACAGGTCTGGGATCCTGGGCCTTTTGATAATTCGGAGGTTGTCACCTTAAGGAACTAAAGCTTACGTCGCTATTGGCGGAGATAGAGATAGCTAAAGCTATGGGCAATCATGCAACATTTGTGAATGTATGCATATTTTTGAGATAGGTTGAGGGACTAACGTACCTTTGCTGTGCTTACCTGCAGGAGAGCAAGTCGCGGGGGCTGTATGGTAGTTGATAGTATTGAGAGCCTTGATGTATCTGATCGAGATGTTGAAACATTTAGGGGCGTGAGGTACCTCTAACCGATTGGCATTTGAAAACTTGGCGTCCCTGACCTACTTGCCTTTGAGAACTTGGTGTCTCTGATCGAATTGCATTTGAGAACTTGGCGTCCCTGACCGATTTGCATTTTGATTTGCATTTGAGGACTTGGCGTCCCTGACCGATTTGCATTTGAGAACTTGGCGTCCCTGACCGATTTGTATCTTGAGAACTTGGCATCCCTGACCGTCTCTAACCAAATTGTATTTGAGAACTTGGCGTCCCTGACCGATTTGCATTTTGAGAACTTGGCGTCCCTGACCGATTTGCATTTTGAGAACTTGGCGTCCCTGACCCAATTGCATTTTGAGAACTTGGCGTCCCTGATCGATTTGCATTTGAGAACTTGGCGTCTCTGACCGAATTGTATTTGAGAACTTGGCATCCCTGACCGATTTGCATTTGAGAACTTGGCGTCTCTGACCGAATTGTAGACACTGGAGGCGGTCTTCATATATTTGTGGATGTTGGGGGTTGTCTCTACCAAGTTGCAGGAGTCGGAGCTTGTCTTTGCCAAGCTATAGACATGGGGACTATCTTTGCCAAACTGTAGATGCCGGAGGCTGTCTTCATCCATTTGTGGACATTGGAGGTCATCTTTAGCAAGTTGCAGACGCCGGAGCTTGTCTTTGGGGACTATCTTTGCCAAACTGTAGATGCCGGAGGCTGTCTTCATCCATTTGTGGACATTGGAGGTCGTCTTTAGCAAGTTGCAGACGCCGGAGCTTGTCTTTGGGGACTATCTTTGCCAAACTGTAGATGCTGGAGGCTGTCTTCATCCATTTGTGGACATTGGAGGTCGCCTTTGCCTAACTGGAGATGTGTGAAGATGTCTTCACGGACTTGATGCACTGTAGACCTGGAGCCAAGGCGGTGTTGTCCTAATGTGTCTGAGGCTAAAATGGTGCAGGATTGAGGTGTCTGAATCAGGCTGATGTCAACTTTAGGTGTCCGAGCACAAGCTGTCGTGGGCTTGAGGGGTTTGAACCAAGAGGGTGTTGACTTGAGGTATCCGTCATTTGGGTAGTTCCGTTGAAGTCATTGGAATTACGCTTCGGTGGAGACCATCCTTGCTGCGAGGAGGCTTCGGGTAGTGACGGAAGACTGGTCTTTCGTGCTTGAATTGCTACATTTGTTAGTAGAGGGACAAATGCACATATGACATTTATGATGATGGATGCATGCATAGAACTAAAATGATTCACAATCGCTTAGGTTTTTTTGTTTTTGTTTTTTTTTATTGATTAGTGTTTTGCATGCTACATGAGCCCATGGGAGATTTTTGTGGGGATGCATGTGGGTGTTTGGGACAAGCTTTGTGCGGGTGGGGTGATATCCTTTGGTCGCGGGTGAATTGCATGTCATTGATGAGGTTTTGTTGTAGGTCAGCAGTATCATCTTGGGATGAAGTTGGATTTGAACCCCGGGTCTCGATTGAAATTTCTTTTAGTCTCGGACATTTGAAGGCGTCTTTGACAGGCTCTAGAATCAAAGTATGTTGATATGAATGAACCCTCTCTCGCTTGGGTTAGTTGTGACTTGACATAAATTTGGAGAATGACTTGGCGAAATGCTGATATGAAGAGATTCCCAGTTCTCAACCTTTGATGATGCAGGGAGTTGCCATATACCAAGTTCTAAAGCTGAAACTCCAAGATAGTTGTTGAGGTGACTAGGCCTTTCTTCTGAAGATAGGTATGACTTGATAAAGCCCCATTCTGTGGAAGAGACATGGCGAAAGCCACAGAAGCTTTCTGTGAATGATTTGATGAAGCTCCAGGTTCGACAAAGCGTCACTACAGGGGTCCAGTCAAAGGTTTGACTGTAAAACCGATCGATCAACGTGAGAGACCTCGAGGTGAAGTTGATGTGACCCCAGACTCGTTGCAGCATTACGTCATGGAGTGAGAAACCCATCTTTGATAACAACTATGCAACTAGAATCCTCCCTTCGAAGGGTGTTTTCCATATGGGAACTGTTAGCCATAGTGGCACTTGGCTTGTTCATGGCTTCAATCATATTCACCCTATGGTTTTTCTTAGGGAATGGATTGTTGATTGTGTTGGGCCCTTGGGGTATCCTTTTCGATCAGTTCTCACACCGCCCTTCTTCGTGCCCATGATAATAGTGGGAAGCACAGAGTTTAGTTGTGTCTATCGGGATCCATGGGCTGATGGTTGTCCAAAGGTCTGGTCAGACCTTCCTTCACAAGTCCTTGAAAGACTTTGCTCAGAGGCATTCCGAAATCTTCGAGCTTAAGGCTCCGCGGGTTGGGCACATCACCTTTCCTTGGCATGAGAGGAGTGGCATTGTTGCAATCCTGGCCCGCATAGTTAATTGCTTCCTTGCCTTTTGGGTAGGGCAGGAGCTGAGTTAGGGGCAGAAGCTTGGTACCGATAAGTAGGAGCAGTGGCTTGCTGTTGGTCAAACTTTAGCCCCAGAACTGACCGTCGCATGCAGATCTGGATAGGGGAAGTTACTGAGGGACTTTCTCAAATGAGGCTTCCAGGTATGATTGAAAGATGTCCAATTGTTCCTCATTAGAAGGAGGGTTGGTCATTTTACTCAAATTGAGGTTTCAATGCTTATAAAAGTCACCGATATTCTCCTTGGAACGCTGCACTGTTGTCTGCAGGTCAACTCTATTTGTTTCCCACTCCAAATTAGCTTTATGCTTCTCTGTAAAGGCACTGGTGATCTGGTCCCATGTAGCCCTGGCCTCGGGTTTTAAGCGGAAGAACCATTTTAAAGCACTGGATTTCAAAGAGAGTCTGAAATAGTCAGCCAACTGCTGATTGGTGCACCCTTTGGCCTTCATTGCCAAGGTATATGTGTCCAGATGAGTCTTCGGGCATGCAGTCCCGTCAAAGAGGTCCAGATTAGGCATTACGAATTTGTGGGGCAGGGGAACATGGAGTCCGGGCCCGTAGGCCGGAAGGCAGATTTCTTAGCGGTCAATTCGGCAATCTGCGCTTTCATTTCCTTGTGTTGTTCCATGAACCAAGCCAGATGAGGGTCTTGTGGTGGAACCATGGCATTTAAACCAGCGACTGAGCTAGAGAGAGGGGCTACCACTGGCGGCAGACTGGTGGAGGGAACGGCCGGTCCGGGGGTGTAGGTGAAAACCTGTCCTTGGCCCAAATTAACCGGGGGAGTATGAGTAGGAGCCTGGGCGAAGGGATAGAACCTTGCGGCTTGCTTTTGATTTTCAATTGGCAAGGAGGGTGGAGGCAAGCCTGATGTAGTCGGGTAGCTCGGGTTTCCAGAGTGAGACCCATGAGTAGGCTTAAATGGGGGCTGTTGTCCCTGGTTGTTGAGTTGCATGGCTGGCTGAGGTGATGGTGTATAATCGGGAGGATACTGTGGTCCCAGTGATTCTGATGAGACGAGGATTAGGGGCTTGGTGGTCCATTGATCCCTGAGTGAGAAATGGGTTTGTGGAAACCGTGTTAGGAGCAGCTGAACTAGCATCATTCTGAGGAGGGGCTCCCGGCGTTGCCGAACCAAAGCGTGGTGTCATTCCAAAGCTATTCTTGTGGCACTTTTAACTGTTGCTACGAAGGTCCGGATTGATCGATTCCAAACTGAGGCGGGATCCCAATTCGCTGTGGGATTCCGAGGTATCCCCAACCATGAGAAGACATTCCGTGCTGATTTTGCCCCCACGGAGGAACTGCGAACTGATTGATCACGTCAGACTGCATGGGTCCAGTAGTCTGTATTTGGGGTTTGCTGTCCCGTTGAGACGGTCATGAAGGGATCTTGTGAGACTTGTTGCGGTGCCGGGGATTGGATATCTTGAGCTAGGTTGCTGTCAAGGCATTCCAAACTACTGGGACTGAGAGGTTCAAACTGATGTAACTGAGAAGCTCCTGATTGATCTGTACCGAACTGCTGAGGCATACCAAACTGCTGTGACATACCGAGCTGACCCCGACTGCTTTGAGGTATACCATACTGGCCCAAATCGGACTGAAGTCAATTTGTTTCCCCAAACGGCTGTCCCAGACTGAACTGTGAATGTATACCAGACCGAGGCTGAAAGGATGGCTGATTCGCAGGCTGAGAAGAGTGTGGCCCGGTGGAGGTTCCATTCGAGGAAGGTGGTGGCATTCCGCGGTAGTCTGTCTGGCCAAGATAGGGATGGGGATCCTCTTCCTCTTCTACCGTGAAAGTCCCATCGGGGTTGAGGGCAATGGTCAAACCAAAATTCCTGACACCTTCCAAGAACGAACATCGAAACCTCATTCTGATTGGCACAAGGAGTTTTATGGACTCGGATTCCAATATCAGCCATAGAAATATGATGAATCTCTGGTTCTGGTTAAAATTTCGTTCTCATCCTTGGACGTCAAAGAACTGCGCTTGACAAGCCCATGACCAACATGGCGATCAAATCTCACTTTGCTTAGTGGAGCCTTGGTCTGAAGAGATGTATTTGCGAAGTCTTGATTTTGAAGAAGTGACTTGGCGAAGCCTCAGTCTCATGATTGTGAATCTGACACAATTAGAGAGGCTTCAACCTGGTAGGCATTGCAGACTGATACTGAACAGAGACCCAACCCATCTTGTATCAAAGTGAAGAACCAGCGTGGACCCGGCGTGACCAGAGAAGCCCCACTCTAAAGAAATGGCTTGACGAAAGTCCTCCCTTAGAGAGTACAGTGCAGCTCTAATGCAAATTGAATTGTCATGTAGCAAAAGAGGCAACCCATCCTTCTATATTTACTTTATTATTTTCTTTAGTCAATTAGTCAACCGGAAGAAAATGTAAAAGAAAGACAATTTAGGAATGTATACCTGCAGGGACATATTTTTCGAAAAGTGGGGATGAATCCCCGATTTGTATTATTTGATGGCCTCATTTGATGAAGGCACAAAAGAACTCGCTTTGGGTTTGACTCTTTTGAGAGAGCATAAATTTAGAAAGGTTTGTAAAAGTGTATGGAAGCCCCTGCTGACAGAAAATTAGTGTTTAGCTCTATTTTTCCTATAATGTAGAAAAAGAAGACTTGTCGAGACATCTGAAAACATGTTTTATTCAAAATGATCACAAGATTGCTTAAAATCCTTTATTAATGTTCGGGTTACTCACACCCCTAATCTCGATATAAACATTTTGATTAATTATGAGGAGAAAGTCGACCAATACCAAGGGTAAAGTTGGCGAATTGTGAAGAAAGATTGTGTATAGGAGAGGCCATTGATGAGACCAAATTTTCTTGGGATTTGGATGTGTTTATGACCGGACCATTTCTGGTTGCCTACGTTCCCCTTATTATAAGGAGCTCAGGTCGCCGTAGTTCGGGCTTGAACTGTGTTTGGCTTTGGAAAAGGGGTATGAACATTTGTGGTACTTTTGGTGAAAAGGTTCGGATAGGATGTTTGGATGATAAGGTACGGGCCTTGAGGTGATTCCTCGACAAATCAGTTTGACAGGTATTTTGACGATTCTGTTGCTTCTTAATCGTCGTCCTTCATCGGGGGAGAAAGATTTTGAATGCAGCTTATGATATGTCTTTGCCGTTGCTTTAACTGCTCCCCTGTTGTCGACAACTTCCGTTCTTCGGGCTTTAATTTTGCCCATAGGTCAAGCCTCTGATTGGAGGTGTTGGGTCCTTGGCCTCATTTTTTTTTGAAGCTTTTGCTTTTGCTTTCCTTTTTTTTTTTAAGGCAAGCCTCTGCTCGAACTTTCTTGATGCACGTGAGGCGAAGGCAAGCCCCTGTTTTTTTTGTCGACATGGGGTCAATCTTCCGATACTGAGTGACCTGTTGTTGTTCTTCGATGCCGCCGCCGTCGTTGACTTGGTCAAGGTGATGATGGGGACATGTTTTGGAAAGTGTATGGCTTGAGGAGGCCTTTGTGAGGTGAGGAAAGTGTATAGAGAGGGCATTAGTTGACTTTCTCGCACCAATTAATTAAAATCTTAATCATTTCCAGAGATTATTTGTTGAATAATGCGAGTGATCATTCAAAATAAAACCATTTCATTAAATGTAGGTGTGCAAATAATGTCTCAATTCTAGCAAGAAAAGAAAAAGACTCTTTTATAGAAAATTTAAGATTAACTACAATGTCCAAGGGGGACTTGATTGAACGAAGAAAGTACTAGAACCTACGAAGGTTGACTAAAAGACTGTTTTAATATTAAAGGATGGGTAGCCCCTAGTCTAGCTACTCTTTGTTGTTGGACCACGTCTCTACCCTTCAGCGAATTCCTCATGAGACTATGACAGACTATGCTCGCCTTTGGTAACTTTAGGAATTCCTCGCTCACCGGCCCTGACGGTTGCCTTATCTACCATCAGATTATTATCCTCCCATTTACCCTTGGCGTCAGTTGTGAACTTATCGGAGGGCGAGAGTTTAAAGCATTTCACCAAATCCAGCTTTGCCATGGTCACATGCTTGTTGCACTCAAACCAGCCATTCTTAACATTTTTTGCGACTAAATCATCTGGCTTGCCAAAGTCTATTGAATTCACAGAGCTTGAATCATGAAACTCAATCATGTTTACACTCGTGTTGTTTGAGAAATGATCATTGGCAGGGTTGAGATCACCGAGGCGCTCGAGTTTGCCCTTCTTAATTAACCCCCGAATTGCCTTTCTCAAAGCTGTACAGTTATCAGTTACATGACCGTGATACTGGTGGAAAGCACAATGCTTGGTGGTGTCCAAAAGGACTTTGGGATCCTTGGGCTGATAGTTCCTTATGGGTTCGAGGAGACCCTGCTTTAGCAAGCTATTTAAAACTTTGCTTAAGGGAACACCCAAATCCTTGGGATGTGATTTCTCCTTTGGGGGAGAATAAACTCTTAATGCTCTTTGATTCCAGATTTGGTCATTGACTTGGGCACCATTGTGAACAGGGTTTGCCGGTTTTGGTCCATTGGGGCGCTCAAGCTTGCCCGCCTCGATTAACCCTTGAACCGCTCTCTTCAAGACTGTGCAGTTGTCGGTCGTGTGGCCATAATGATCATGGAAGGCGCAGTGCTTACTCATGTCGAGGGGTGCATTTGAGCTCCTTGGATGGTAGTCCCTGAGAGGCTCCAAAAGGCCTTCCCTTACTAAACCCTTGAAAACTAAGCCCATGGGCATCCCAAAATCATCAAAATTTTCTCGTTGCCTTAGAGGACCACCATTTCTTGGTTGCTTTTGGATGCCGTCAATTGTACACAATGCCTTCTTTCCTTTACTGGATGTCGGAGCCGTGTTGGAAGGGTAAGGTTTATAGCGGTGAGACATGTTCAGACTCATAGTGTTTCCCGGCCCGTGCACGAACCCTTTTGATGTAATCATCGATGTAATCGTCGAGATTTGACCTTTTGTAAAACTCATTCGTGTCAGATACACAAGATTGGTATGGTGAGATGGCCCGAGTCGAGCGATCGTCGATACTCTCGTTGCTAGGCTTTTCTTGTACCTTCTTAATTGATTCTATCAATAATCCATTGGACGAGTCAATAGGAACACTAGGACTGCACGACCCCGCCACAAGATTGGCATTAGTAAATGAAACCATAGTAGGAAGTACTTTGGTGGGAGGGATGACAGTCTGAGCATTAAAATCGTGACCGTAACCCTCTTCATAAGGCACAGCGATTCTTGAAGATGAGGATATATGGCTCGTAATGGGTGGATACCAGGGAGCAGTGAGTGCGGATCCAAAAGGCTGCTGAAAACATGAGGTTTGAGGCATCGTAACAGTAGGACTGAACGTGTCTTGACCACACTGAGGAACGTGACTACAAGGGTAATGTGCATACTATACTTGATAAGCAGGAGCAGCTTGCGTAATGGAGGTGGAGAATTTGATGAGGAGCATTTGACCTTGTCGGACTTCCCAACCGGAGGGCGGGGTAGAGCCTCGATGAAGTGGTGATAAAAGCACGGTGGCCCATGTGATCTTGCGGTATCATAGGGGCAAGTGTGCTTCGAGAATTGGAGGAAGCAAGGCCGGCCCCCTCTCGAACCATGGAGCCCGAGAAGCGAACTGTCCCAAAATGGCTTGAGGAGCCATGTCAAGCTGCCGGGCTTGATAAGTAGCGAACCGACCCATTCCGAGATGATGACCCGAACCAGGTGATGTTGTGAAGTAGTAAACCGACCCTTTCCAAGTGATGACCCGAACGGTGATGTTGTGAAGTAGTAAACTGACCCCTTCCAAGCTGTGGGGCGAAAGCCAACTGATTCAATTCTAGTGGTGAGACTTGAGAGGCACTGGGGGCAGGTTGACCTAGATCGGACTGTTGATGAGTATCGAGTGTAGGGCCGAGATGTCTTGACCGACCAATTCCAGGCCCGATGGCACAGGCCGGGCGAGGTTTTGGAGTAGCGGCCCGACCCATTCCAAGCCGGGGCAGAAACAGACTGATTGAAACCCAAAGGTGAAAACTGAGAGGCGCCAGGGGGAAGTTGACCAAGATCGGACTGTTGAGGAGTATCGATACGATGAGGCCGAGAGGCAGGCTGAGTGATAGGCTGGGGGATGCTTGGCCCATTAGTAGTTCCACACGAAAGGGAACAGGGCATTTGACGATATTTGGCATGCCCGGGAGGGTAATTAGCTCCAATCTCCGCATCAACCGTAAAGGTTCCATTAGGGTTGCGAACAATCGCTAGCCCCTGGGTTCTGATATTTTCCAATAACTGACTGATCTGAGCCTCTTGATGTTGTCTTATCTGTTCCAACATCTGATTCCACTGCTCGGCATTTTGCAGATTTTCGGGGTGCGGAGCTGTACGTCCCCCACCGTTCTCCTCTGAGTTGGCCATTCAGAAACTTTGAGCTGAAGCAAAGGAGGAAACCGATGAAGTATCTGACTCCGGAATGACTGAGCTGAACAAACGATGACCCGGGGTCTTGATCCAAACTTTGCTTACTGTGGAAGGCATATAAGGGTGTGGTTCAGACTCGGGAAAGTGAAACAGGTTGGTGTTTGGGCTTAGGGCTCATGCAACATGCAGTTATTTGTTCTTGTTTACTTAAAACATGTTTTATTAACCTAAGTGGTTGGAAAAGATTGCTCTTGTTTTTCGCAAACTACTCTGGATCCTGGATCAGTGGGCCCCATCACTACGCCTGCGGACCCTCAACCTGTAACCTTGAACAAGGGTTTCGTAGGGCAAGCAGGTCCCACCGACCGAAAAGAAAAACGATCCTAAAGTCTGGCGGGTAATCTAGTCTTAACGAGCATTCGATGTAAATTACGGACAAAGCTGACGTCAAAGTCAAGATCATGTCTGAGGGATCGACAAAAAGTCGGCATGGTTTTGACTGATAAATTTCCACAATTGATCTTGACCCGTCGTCAGTTAGGCCGTAATTAGGCATGGAATAATCGTTAATTCTTGATGACTCAGTGTCATGCTGGGAGTCAGTGTATAATTTGTGCCAGTCAGAGTCAAAGTCAAGGCGCCAGTCAATATCTGGTCAAAGCCCGTGACGGATAACCGGCAGGACTTCGACTGATTACGGTCCCGAAAGATATTGACTTGGTAGGCCGACTAAGGCTTGAAAGGAAAGGTCTATACACAGACAGGGCATGACACGGACCAGACTAAAAACCAACCGGGTCTCGGACAAAGTGTGTCACGGACAAGTGCATGGTCGACACGAGGCTCCATGGGATGTTTGGGTAGTCCCGTGCTTGCACCGAGAGGCGTAATAAGACCAAACGGGCCGCTACAGGGATTTCCCCGGGTTAGGGACGTAGTGTGCAGTGTAAGGCCAAGTGCGCGTAGTGTGCAAGCAGTCTATCTTCTTTTTCTGAGTAAAATAGAAATTTTCCATGTGTCTTAAAAAAGTATGATGCATGATTTTTTTTTTGAAAGTTTTCTTTTTTTTGAAAAATCCCCCTCTTTTTTTTTTTGAAAGATTTTCTTTTGAAATTCTTTTTTTTTTTTTTTGAAAAATCCCTTTTTTTTTTTGAAAGGAAATGAACACATAAGCACATAATTCAAAATTCAAACAGTTCAAGGCAACGGGTCCAACAGTCAAAATTTTGACTTTTCCGAGGCGGCCAAAACAACACGAGATGTGCAAAATCAACACACACACACAAAACAAATGGTTTTAAATGCCGGGACGGAAGCTTGACCCACAAAAGTTTTTCTTTTTTTTTTTAAAAGATAAAACTCGTTCGTCCCCAGCGGAGTCGCCACTGTGATGATGTGTCATTCGCGGAAAATTTGATTTTTTCGTTTCTTTGAAAACCAAATAAAACCGGGAAACGGAGTCGCCACGCCATTTTTGTTTTATGGGCCAAAACTTTGAAAAATGCCCGGAATCAAGAGATTCGAGTTCGGAGGTCACGTTACACGCCGGGAAGAACGTTAGTGTTCACCCGGAATGCCTCGTAAAAACGAGTCTTCCAAGCATTAAAAACCATTTTTGTGTGTGTGTGTGTGTGAGTGTGTTTCTTTGGCCAAAATAACTTCAAACTGAAAAGTAAAAATTGGGAACTCTTTATAAGGCATTAAACAAGTCCCATGATTTTTTTGGATGATTTTAGGGTTGAGATTTGGTACTCAAAGGACCTTTTGAAGTTGAAAACCATTTCTGCCAGAATGAAAAAGGCAGTGGACACTTGATTTTGAAATGGACTTTAGAGCTTTAAAACTTCAAAATCTTGGGAAAGTCCGAGAATGAAAGTTGTTCAAAACACCTTAAATAAGGTTTCTACAAAAGTATTTTCATTTTGGAGATGATTTGAGGGACCAAAACCTTCTGGAAATCTCAGATATGAAATCTGGATTTCCAGAGACTGATGAACTGACCTTTAAAAGATAATTTGAAAAAGGTAGTTTACTCACGCAAAACATAAAGTAAAAATATTTCTGGAAATCTCTGGATGTTGGCTACAAAAAGTATTTTATAGTCAACACCAAATTCTAAGTTTCTGTATGTCCAAAAAATTAGACCATGGACAGAGGTCTTAGAGAAAGGCTACTGGACAGCAACTTTCTCTTGAAGAAAAATGTGATTTAAAGGGGGGTTTTTCATCCATGCTTGTCCCCATTTTCCTAGGCTTTGATTAGTGATCACTAAACATTTAGTGGTGATCTACTATATCAAACCATCCTTGGGGTACATTAGGACTTTAAGCATTTCATTTGCTTAGGAAGGGGAATTTTATCCTTTGAAAGAAAGATTTGATGTATGAAAATGATTTTTAGGGTTTTGAAAATGTGTTTGCAAGTAAGTAAAGACACTTTAAAAGGAATGTTGACCCTTGTAGAGGATCATCCATGGAGATGAACTTCCATGGTGATCCTCTTGGATCTAGGGCAAGAAAATGAACAAACTACATTTTGGAGTTTGAAAATGCATGCATGGATGAGAGAGATTTAGGGTAGGGAGAGGGAGGTTATACCTATCTTTCCTTGTGTTTGTGTTTGAAAGGATTCAAGGCTTGAATGTGTTTAGGGTTTGAATGTGTTTAGGGTTTGAATGTGTTTAGGGTTTGTGATTAGAGTTGGTCAAAGAGAAAACAAGTAGATAACACTTAAGTCCTCTATGTTTTCTCTCTAATCCTCCTCTTAAGGGGTGATTGAAGCTTGGGCTTGTGTATGAATGAGAGTGATTTAAGAATATTTGGAGTGAGTGGGATTTGGGAAAGATTCAAGAGAAAATGGTGGCAATTCAAGTGAATTCCCACTGTTTTCTCCCTATTTTTCGCCAGAGTACAGCTTCTGTGAGCCAATTGTGTTGTGTAAACTGAGAGAGGAGGGTTCAATTTATAGGCCACTGTGAGATGCAATAGGATCCGCGCGGACATGTCTGAGGCGTGCACTGTTCATTAAATGCTGCTCCAGGCTTTGGACAGGAAGTATATTTTTCAAATTAAGCAACCAGGCTGTTGACTGCAGCTTCCCATTTCGGGTTTTTACAATTCTTTTGCTTTTTTGAGATTATTTTCTTGGTTTAACTTTAAATAGAAATGCCTACTTTACCCTTGCTTTGTTAGAGAAGTTAGGAATTGTTAGAAATGTTTGGAATGTTAAAACTTTCGTTAATTTTCTAACGAAAATACTAACAACTCAAATTGGAGCACTTACAGTGGCGCATGTGGACCACATATGAACGCCCGAGCTTTGATGTTCAGCATACTCAGGATGGGCTATTATTGGATCTCCATGGAGACTGACTGTATTCAGTTTGTGCGGACTTGTGACAAATGTCAGCGGTTCTCCAATCTCAACCATATACCTCCCCATGATCTCTACTGTATGAGCACTCCTTGGCCGTTCGCGACTTGGGGAATCAATGTTATTGGAAAGATAACTCCTGCCGGTAGTAATGGGCACGAATTTGTGTTGGTTGCTGTCGATTATTTCACCAAGTGGGTTGAAGCAGCATCCTACAAGGTCCTCAACTCCAAAAAGGTGGCCCGTTTCATAAAGGAGAACATTCTGTGCCGGTATGGAGTTCCAAATGAGATTGTTTCCGACAACGGGTCACACTTCGAGGGAGATGCCGACAGATTGCTCGCAGAATTCAGGATCAAGCGACATAAGTCCTCCCCTTATCGCCCTCAAACCAATGGTGCTGTCGAGGCCGCAAATAAGAACCTAAAGAGGATCATCCGAAAAATGGCCGAAAGGAGCCGGGATTGGCCTGAAAAGCTTCATTTAGCATTATGGGGCTATCCCCTTCAGTAAGAACAGCCACCGGTGAAACCCCGTTCGCTTTGACATATGGGATGGATGCCGTCTTACCCATTGAATTAGAGATACCCTCTCTTCGGGTTCTGCTAGAAAATGAGGTCAATGAAATAGACTGGCTTCAAAGTCGGCATGACGAGTTAGCTCTTCTAGATGAGCGAAGGATCAAGGCAATGGAGCACATCCGGGCTTATCAGAAGCGTATGGCTAGGGCCTTTGACAAGAAGGTGCATCCCCGCAGCATTAAGGTGGGTGATTTGGTCTTAAAAGAAAAGTCGTCGAATCAATTCAGTCCATTGGGCAAGTGGGCGCCAGTCTGGGTGGGCCCGTATTTGGTGAAGGAGATCTTTTCTGGTGGAGCAATGAAGTTGACAGATTTGGATGGAAACCCCTTCATGCACCTGGTGAACGGTGACAAGCTGCGCCGCTATTATGTTTGAATCGAGTCTCCCCCTCTCTAAAAAAAAAAAGAAAAAGAGAAAAGAAAAAATAATAATAATAAAAGCGCGAAAATAATGTACCCAGACGAGACTGAAAACCTCTCAAAAGGCAGTCCGTGCAAAACAAAGGGCGCGCTCGATGCTAAAGAATATACCCAACTAGACTGAAAACCCTAAAAATGGGCGGTCTAGGTAAAAAACAGGGTTCCACCACTTGTCCCCCTTCTATCTATCCCTTTCTTAAACACAAAGTTAATTGGGTCGAACTACGGAGACCTGAGCCCCTTAGTCCTCCTTTTGTAAAAGGGGAACGTAGGCAGCCGCTTGCAGTTCAGTCTAAGAATTATAAAAATCACCAAATCCTGTCAATAGTTATATTTGTGAATGCCAAGATGTGTCTTGATTAAGTTCTGAAGTAATTTCAACTTTCACTACATTAATGCACTCATTGATGAGTTCAAGAACGATCTACTCTCGACTCATTAACATTAGCAAAAGTACATCTTTTAAAAGTACGTCTAGACTGTCTGTGTCGGCAATAAGGGATACAAAGACCGGTCACCTAATCCTAGTCGCTCGTTCCCGCTCCCGAACTAGCACTCTTCTTCTTCCTCTTCCTCGGTCCTCGGGAGGTCTTTGGCCTAGCTATCCCAAACAGTTTTGTCTCCCGTCGTCCCGACTCAGGAATGATATGAGTCGGTGAGTCAACCAATTCGGCAGCTCTCAGTGCCGCCTGGGCAGCCCTCTCCTCTCTCAAGGCTGTCCTCCGGGCCATAACCTCAGGGTCATCCCTCATTTTGGCCCTCCTCTCTACGAGTCTCTCAAAATCTGCTGCCGGATCATCGGTCATGTTGTCTGGGTCAGTCAGCGCCTCAGCATCACGTAACTCCCGGCTAGTCTGGTCTCCTCCTCGGGTCCCTTGGCAATGTGCCTCGATGGTGATCTGAACCGGCCCCATCTGCTCCCCGTACCAAATGAGATACAAGGTGGACAGATATGTGATGCCCCGGGTCTTCCGTATCAATGTGTGAGCGGGAAAAGCTGCTCCCGAAAAGGCCCTGGTGAAAAATCTGATAGTCTGGCCATCAATCATGTCAAGAGGAACGGTATACCGGGCCATCTGCTCTATGAACCTGCCAATAACCTGCTGTGGGCACCCATACTGCCTCAGAACGAGTAAGGGGATGCTAAATGATGAAAAGTGCAATCCCGACAGCCTCACGACAATAGAGTCATCCTGTCTGCCGCTCATAGTCTCGAGCCTCCATCCGGGAACCCAATACTGAATATCCGTGGAAGTATACCTGGTCAATCGTCTCTGCCAGCTCTCCTGCAAAGCCTCCGGAGCCACTCGCCTCTGCTGTGTAACCCAGGGTGCTGCAGTTTGCCCTGCGGGTAATGGGGAAATAAGTCCCAACCGCTCAAAGAGCCACAATGATAAGAGACTGGGGCTGCTGCGTCCCATGTATAATGACCTTCCATCCAGTCGGTCCATCCCATGATATGTCTCTGCCAGCAAAATGGGTACTATGTCTCTCTCTCCCTGCCCGGGCCGAATCTCAGTCAGTGTGGTGCCTCGGTAAACCCGCATCAGCCTGACAACCCCTAGCAGCAAACCGGAGTACCCCATCATACTCACAGAAGCAGTATAGGGAGATCATAATCAGCATGAAAATGTCCATGGCCGTGGATAGGTCAAACAACTCTGGACGTGATACAGCTAATCGGGCTATCTGGGCCAGGTTAATGAAAGACAGGTCGAGAATCAGATCGGATACCTGCTCTACGTGAAAACCCAAGAAATCGGCCAGCTGCTCAGTCAAGGGTCGTGAATCTCGTGGGAAGACTGCATCTCTGAGCTCAGCTCCCCCAGTCAGTGCACGAAACTCTTCAATGGTGGGTGTAAGGTCGTTGTACGAGAGGGTAAAGACATGCCTCTCGTGGTCCCAATATCTGGACGCGGCCCGGAGAAGATTCCAATCTACCGCCCATTCCTTTAGTGTCCAAAGGCATCTCAACCCATACCGTTGGTCGATAACCCTCCTATTGTTGCTATGATGGTGGTGGGTTAGATTGATGAGATCGGAGTGAAATTGGCGCTCTTTGATCTTGGATCTTTCATTGTAATGCTCCATTTTGGGCCAAAAGTCGAATCTTGAAGTTGATCTTGGGGTGGAAGACCAGTTTGGAGTCTGCTGTGACTACTGGAATGTGTTATTTACGAGTCTGCCTTTTATAAAATGATGAGGTTTGCTGCCCAAGAAACTGTCTCTTAGACTTTCCATGTGGGACGACATGGGACTAGCCCATGATGTCCTGTGTCGGACGACATGGGAAGTCCCATCAGACACCAGCAGCAGCTGCAACTGCAGCAATCCCTTAGCGACCCAATACTTGCTCAAAGCCTGTCCAAACCTGTCCAAAACATCCAAAAACCGTACATATACAATCCCCTTCACTTATCAAGCACATGGGAGAGGATCTGGCATACCCAACACCCCCGCAGACACATAAACATCGCCCAATACATGCAAAATCGCAAAAAAAAATACCCAACCACATCAAAAGCCATCATTTTGTGCCTTTCTTGGGACGGACTTGTGCATATAAACAAGCAAATATACAATTAAGCAAGTACTTTAGTTGTTAAGTTACAAAATGCAAAAAAAAATACTTGTTTTACAATTCAAAAGCAATGAAAATAGTGCATGCATTGTTCTTCTCCCTCTCTATCCCTAAGAGTCATGAAAGCACGACAAAAGGGGACCGCCATGATCACTCCGACTCGGAGTCATCCTCCTCACCCTCCTCGGAGCCGCTCTCGTCCTGGCCGCTACCTACTTGCTCCTCAGAGCCGCTCTGCTCCTGGCCATCGCCGCCGCCCTCCTGTACCTCATGAATCTCGCCATCAGAATCATCATCATCCTCATATAGAGCTCAAGGCCGAGGCTCGCCATAATATCCGTGCCGCTCGGGCACCGTGGAAGAAGGGGGCTGGTAAGGGTCGTCCTCATCATCACCATCGTCAGGCTGGGGCTGCTGACTCGAACCACCCGCCTGTGAGCTAGAAGGAGCCAAAGTCGGCCTATGCCTCTTCTTGGGAGGCACGACGTCACTAGGCTGGGAGCTGCATCTCCCCTTCCAATGCTCTGTGCTCTTCTGAAACTGGCGCAACATCTTTACGGCCCCGGTGAGCGCCTTGGCCACCACCCTGTAGGTCTTGGCTGGAACCTGTTGAATGGAAACAAAAAAGACAGTCAGGAGTAATGAATACAGGCAGTAAAAACAGTAAAAGACTTGAATAAAGCAGAAAAGAAAAGAATGCTCACAGAGGTAGTCCCGCGGGGAAGCCGTAAATAGGGATGAGTCTCAGACATGTCGAACGAAGAGCGGCGAATGACACCCTCGGTCTCATACTCGAAGAATCGGGGAGGCATTGGTATATGTACCCCCGCTGCCCTCCTGGCAGCCATGACCTGAGGAGTCACTAGCCGAGTAAAGACAAACTGGCCATAGTCTCCATCAACCGACAGCTCAACAGCATCAATACCTGTCCACAAGCGCTCTAAGTCAGGCAGAGCCCGGGTATACCAAATCCCCACAGGAGGATCGTGAGGGACGCGAGCGGCTGCACCATGTCCATGCTGCCTGCAGACTCTCTCTCCCAAATACAAGGCATCGCCCTCCAGGCCGATCAGAAGCCTCCTGGTGCCAGTCATCAAAGCAGCCTCCCCAACAACACCCTCATCATACCTACCATGCCATGGAAACAGCCTCAACCTAGCCGGGGTGCCCCTCAGGGAAATCATCGTATCCTCATAATAAGCGGTCTTCCGGGGCTTCACCCCGTCTACCCTCCTGCTCTCCCTAGCCTGAAAGGTCCACCGGCGGATGGCAGGGAACAGATCGGCAGCAATCCTATCAGCCACAGCCCAAGCGTAACAGCCGAAGACCTCATAGGCCCACACCTGAAAATCAGAGACAAGAAGCTCTCAGTGTGCAGCAGCAGTGATACAATGATGACAGAAAAGGCAATGCAGCAGTAAATGTACGAAGAGTAAAAGAGCATACCTCCAGAACTGTCTGGTAGCAATCCAAAGAGGTCACCATGCCCCTGCTCACCTCATCCAAGGCTTTATACACCTGATCCAAGCCGACCTCACCCCACGAAAAGGTGAAGACCTGGCTCCAGTCCCGAAGAGGCTCCAGCAGAAGAGTCAATGTTGTAGTGGAGGCATTACAGAACAGGGTATCGGAGAAGCCAGCCCAGGCAAATGCTCTCGCCAACTGCTCAGCTGTGACTGCAGCCTCGCCCTCAGAATAGAGACGGCACTACTGCGTCAAAGTGGAATGCAGCTCCGCAAGTGGGACCCCATTGCCCTTCAAGCGAAGGGTCAGGCCAGTCAACCCCCTAATGGCATCCGGGCTCAGGACACCAGGATCCTCAAAAAAGATGGGTCTGCCCGTGAACCGCAGACCAGTGATGGCGGTGAAATCATAGGGAGTAATGGTGAACTCTCCCCAAGACAGATGAAAAGTGTGGGTAGTGTCCCACCAGTACTGCCTAAAGGCCCTCACAAGCTCCACACTCCTAGGCGTGTCCCCAAACTCTCCGACAGCAGTGAAGAACGGACCAAGACCAGCAGCGTATATCAAGCCCTTGGGACTGTCAGACAGGTCAGGGGAACCAGGAAGAATGCCCCAAATCGTAGCTATCGCCTCAGGGGACCCCTTGGTCCCCAGAACCTGCAGGTAAGCACATCACAGATATCAGAACATACTCGTGATAATGTGTTGCACTCTTTCACTTGTGTGCATTTTCGATTTCTAAAATCACATAATTCCTCTTTTCAACAAAATCTTTTTGGATTTCAACTTAATGCATTTCATTCCAAGCATGCAATCTCTTTTGGGTACAATTTTCCCAAATTCTACCTTGAGCCCTAGAAATCCAACTTCGAAAAAAAAAGGGAAGGGTTGATGGTTTAGAATCCTTACCGCCATTTGCTCCGTGGTAGTATTGTGGAAATCGAGGCTCAGATAGAACCCATCCCCCTCCGAAAATTTCTTCCGCTTGTTCCGTTCGACAAGCCTCCTCTTCTCGGACAAAGCTCGTTGCACTTGCCTTCTTGATTGCGCTCGCGGAGGCATTGTTGATTTGATTTTGATCAAGATTGTGGAAAGAAAATTTGAATTTTCTCTTCTCTGCTCTCTCAAACTCGGCGGCTGTTTTTGCTGTGAAACCCTCTGTCTTACAACTGAATGGTTTTAATTAAAACTGCTTGGGGAAAGCCCCATGTCGTACGATATCCGTGTTCCAGAAAGGGGGTGATCTTCCTTTTTTGCCCCTGGTCCTTCTGTCCATCCCACACAGCTGTTTATCATCATCATTTATCATTTCTCTCGGGGTGACTCCCCAAAGAAACAGTCAAACCAGGGTACAAAGCCCGTGGCCTTCCATTAGCTCCACCCCTTTGTTGAACTACGATTCAGCTTGATTCCCTCACGGGATACGTAGGAATCCTTTTCGTAAAAGGTCCAGCCACTTGACCATCTTGGTCATCCCTTTTTCCCGCCGTTCGTTGTCCGACTCGGGATTCTCAACTCCTCGGGTGACTCCCCAAAGAAACAGTCAACTCCTCGGGTGACTCCCCAAAGAAATAGTCAACTCCTCGGGTAACTCCCCAAAGAAACAGTTAACTCCTCGGGTGACTCTCCAAAGAAACAGTCAAATCCTCGGGTGACTCCCCAAAGAAACAGTCAACTCCTCGGGTGCACTCCCCAAAGAAACAGTCAACTCCTCGGGTGACTCCCAAAAGAAACAGTCAAATCCTCGGGTGACTCCCCAAAGAAACAGTCAACTCCTCGAGTGACTCCCCAAAGAAACAGTCAACTCCTCGGGTGACTCCCCAAAGAAACAGTCAACTCCTCGGGTGACTCCCCTAAGAAACAGTCAAACCTTGGGTACAAATCCCGTGGCCTTTCATTAGCGCCACCCCTTTGTTGAACTACGATTCGGCTTGATTCCCTCACGGGATACGTAGGAATCCTTTTCATAAAAGGTCCAGCCACTCGACCATCTTGGTCATCTCTTTCCCCGCCGTTCGTTGTTCGGCTCGAGATTCTCATTTTGTCGACGACCCCACTTCTCGCAAAAGTGACGACGCCGAGGGGCTCTATGAATACCCCGACCCGAACTCGTGTTTTTGGGTCCGCTTTCCATGGTTGGCATTAATTTTGGGCTCATTTATTTGCTAAAGTGCATTTTGAGCCTGAATTATCCAAGCCATGCTTGATCCATTGGGCCTGCCTTCCTGCGGCCCAAGTTGTCATAAAGTTGACCGGTGTCGTCCGACATAGGGCGACCCAAAGGCGGTTAACGCCCTATGTCGTCCGACATAAGACCTCCCATCAGCATGCCTATAAATAAAGGGCTTGGCTGATCATTTTAAGGGGGACTTTGGCAAGTAAAGGCATTCTGCTAAAATAGAGGCTCACTCTCTCTCTCACACACACAGACTCACCTCCCTCCTCACACACACACACATCCAAGCTAAGGACGAAAGAAGGAGCTCATTTGTTGGTGTTTTGAAGGGGTGAACACCATACTATTGGTGCTTCTACCTTGTGGACTACAATAGGTAGCTACTAAACCCTCTCTCTCTCTGATTACTTCTTGCATACTCATCCATTTTACCTTGCATGCTTTATTGTTCAATAATATGTGAATATTTGGGATTTTGCATGACAAAGGTGGTGGAGATGTGAATCTTCCATATTCACATCTCCTCACCTCAGATCTGGACATTTGGTAGCCTTAGTTTCATTAAAGTTTGCATCTTGTTTACTTGTGTTTGAGTTAGGAGGTGATGGCTACATGATAATGACCATAAACATGTGATTTATCACATTTGGCCATTAAAGCCATGTGATCCTCCCATAATACTCACGTAATATTGTTATTATACTGTTTCCAGTTAGTATTATAGCTTAGATTCATGTTAGAGAGCAAGGTGGGATCAGTCTGCTGAAGGCACTGAAATAGGACACCTATGTCGGACGACATAGGACTCCTCAAGGGGTCCTGTGTCATACGACATAGAGCTCCCAGAAATCTGTTTGGCTTTCAGTGACTTCAGATCTGCTCAGACCGATCTCCTTTGTGATTTAAAGTTGTGTTTAAATAATGCTTAGTTTATTTACCACTATTTGGGAAGTCTAAGATCTGTTTGGGTGTAACCCGGATTGTCGTGTGTCATGGATAGCCTTTGGCGTCCTACGTCATACGACATCCGTATCATTAAAAGTCAATCTTGACTTTGCTCACTCCGATCAACCCCAAACTGGTCTTAGACCCTGAATAGTGTCTCTCTTTAATTAAAATAGCATTGTTTTAATTATAGAATAGCTTTGGTGTTGTAAGAGACAACCTGACCAGGATGTCTTATGTCGTCCGACATCCCTCTTCTGAGGAAGTCCTGTGTCGGACGACATCCGAGTTCCCTGAACAGATTGTCTCATCTCCTGCCTTGTAATGCAAGTCATTGTTTGTAAGGGTGTGGCCCCCTTTCATGGTTCACAAGTTGTATCCAGTTTCAATGCCATCAATGAAATCCAAATTTGCATGCCTTGTTTGATTGACACAAATTGCACACACTTTGAATGATTATAATTGTCCAATGTTTGATTGAAAGTCTCGAAAGAGGTGATGTGGGTGAGCTCCATTTTCTCTTCCCACATCGTAACTTGACCCCCGAACCCATTTTCTCATTTTCGAAGGTTTTTCAATGTTTTCCTTAAAAATAGCGTGGCGACTCCCAAAAACAAAGAAAGAAAAGATCGAAACAAATTAAATTACGAATTTTTTTCGGAGGGCGTTCATTCACAAAGGGAGAAGTGAGGGGGTCAAAATATAAACTAATTAAAGTACTAACTTCCTACGTACAAAAATCCATTCATTTAAAATTAAAAAAAATACTCCCTCTATTCCATTCGACTTAGGACAATTTGTCGGACGTCTCACTCGATTTAGGACGTTCCAAATTGACAAGTTTATATTATTTTTATATTCAATGAGACTCACTAATCATATTCACAACAAAATTTCCTTACTATTTCTCTCAATCATTCTCTCTCTTATTTTACTTTTCATACTCACAATACCTCCTCCACTCAATTTCTCTCCTCTTATAATATTAGTATTTTTTAATCTCTTGTCGGGAGAGAAAATCCTAAGTGGACGAAACATAGGGAGTATCTATAGTATAAATCACAACTGTCGACCTCAGCCATGTGAACAGTACAATGAATAGTGCAAAAAAAAAAAATTCCATTTTGTCCTCACTAAGTTGACCCTTTCCCATTTTGCCATTTTTTTAATAAAAATAAAAATAAAATATCACGTGTCCTCGGACACGGGCTTTTACTAGTATTTTATAAAACATGCATGTTATTTGCTTATTCCTTATTAAACACTATATTAATTTATTGTTATATTTAGAAAAGTATGAGAGATAATTGATGAGTAATTGAGAGAAATAATACAAACTAACCACTATATAATAGACATTCGACGATACTATATTAGATTTATTCCATTTTAGCTTGAATAAATGGATACTTAATTTGGAATGATAATGAATTGCATTAAACTTTATTTCATTTTAGCTTGAATAAATGGACATTTATTTTTTATTTAAGGTGATAATGCATTGCATTGGAATTTATTCCATTTTAGCTTGAATGCATTCAAAGTATAAACTCATGCCTCTTTAGTAGATATCTTTACTTTTAGCATAATCTCCTATAATAAATAAATACAAACAAGTCTTAAAAGAGTAATCTCCATAAACTTACCATATTATCTCAAAGCCGGAGTGTATAAAAAGTCGTCTACATGGACAAGAAGTACAATTTAGTTTCATTATTTATCTCAAATCAATCAAAATGGTTACTTCATGTAAACACTTTGTTGTATTCTTTGTCATTCTCCTTGCTCTCATCAACCACAAATGTTAGTCCTCTCTCTCCCCTCCCCTCCCCTCCCCTCCCCTCCCATCCCCCACCTTATGAATTAGGGATGTACGTACGCATTCCCAATACATAAAATTCGGATGGAATTAATAGTCCTGAGTCGTATCTCCACACCCCCTTGGTTCTCTCACGAGATCCTAGTCATCAATTTCAAAATCAATGGCATTGAGGGAATTACATATTTCATGCGATTCTTGGTTTGGCTAAATATGCTTTATTTGTCCTTCAAAAATATATGCTTTCAGTGTGCAATAGCAAATCACACACATTTTTCAATAAAACGACAAATATATTTTGATTAGGTATCCGGAGAAACGCGTTTCTCCATAAGTTATGGAGAAACGCATTTCTCCATAAGTTATGGAGAAACGTGTTTTTCCAAAGGTTCTGGATATTCAGAACCCTTTGATCATGATATCCAGAACTTATGTTAGAATGGAACCAACACATACCAACTTTTTGGATATCAACTTAAATAGATTCTGGATATCACTTTCAAAGAGTTCCTGATATCCAGAACATTTAATATTGATATCCAGAAGCCTTTCAAAAGGTTCTGGATTTCTAATACAAAAATTTCTGAATATCCTTTCAAAAGGTTCTGGATATCCAGAAACTTTCAAAATGAATAATCAGAAATTTAGAATTGCCCAAGCCAAGGCCATGGGCCAAGGTCATGGCCAATACAAAATTTCTGGATATCCTTTCATAAGGTTCTGGATACCAGTTTCTCCATAACTTATGGAGAAACGCGTTTCTACCTAAATTTTGGCATATATTTTTTGTAATTCTCTCCCCACCCTAAATATATTGAAAAATATATGCTTTATTTGTCCTTCAAAAAATTTATTGGTTTGGCTAAATATATTGAAAAATGTCATTTTATTTATAATTCTCTCCCCACCCTAAAAACGACACCAATAGCAGCCACACACATTTTTCAATGTTGCTAGACATTGTTTGTTCTCATCCCTACATGTACTTAAAAATTATTCAAATAAAATGGTTGTTATTAATAAACAAAAATCTATTTTTTTTTACGTTTTTTTTTTATCTACTTTCAGGTGCAGGCAACAGTAATGTGAATGATGAAATCACCCCAGACTATGTCAATTCAAAAGTAAGAGTCAACGACTATTTTCGAGTTTGTCAACCAGATTTAAGCGCATATGGATTACAATGGTGTTGCTCCAGAAACGGATATGTCGGATATGTCAGTTGCTTTAAAACAAAGGAACAATGCCGAGCAAATTGTTATTAGTCAAGGAAATTGTTGATTATTGCATTCAACTTCTTAATGCTTGTAGTTGGATTGTGCTATATTATCCCTATCTCAAATAAAAAAAATAGTTACATTTTATTCTAAATACTCATTCTAATTGAAACTGGATCAATAATACTCCCTCCGTCCCGTCCGAAAGGGCACAAATTTCCTTTTTGGGCGTCCCATTTAAAAGGGCACAACCCCAAAAAGGAAAGTTTTTATTATTTTTATACTCTTCCTACCCCACTCATTCTCTCTCCTACTTTACTTTTACACTCACAACATTTTCTCTCCTAACTATTCCTCCCACTCATTCTCTCTCCTATTTAATTTTTCATACTCACAACATTTAACCTTTTTCTCTTTCTTACATCACTTTCCTTATTCATTTCTTAATTTTCGTGCTAGGAGACAAAATTGCCCTTTCGGGCGGGACGGAGAGAGTATGTAAAGTTAATAATTACAGTATGTTATAAATTATAAAAATACTCCTGGAATTTAATATTCGCACAACGTATCAGATTAAACATATTAATCAAGGGACAATAATGAATTTAGCAGTTTAACAATAATATCAGATTATAGCCAAAAGCAGAACAAAATAGCCAATAATGCCTACCAGAAAACAACAATGTAAAAACAAAAGAGAGTTAGTAACTTAACGGATCGAGTCGCTATGCGTAATTTTCTCGTAAATTATTGCCCCATTACCGTTTTGGCAAAAGGTTTCAAAGAAATTCCTACGAAGATAAAACGATCTTAAAATGTACCAAGATATCTCACACGAACATGTATAGATCAACTTGCTACTGTGTCTCACTTTACCTAAATCCTTCGCTCACATCAACCCCAAAAACAAGATAAAGAAGAACATATTTTCGAGTTGCAAATCGGAGATTATATGATTGTGCGAAATCGAATCTTGAGCCGTTATTTATACTCATATAAAGTCTCTAAGTTCATGACGCAAAGACGGAGTGCGATAGATTTCGTGTTTAGCGCACTAAACACAAGAATTCTTCAAGCGAAGAACCCTCAAACACAATAACTGGAATCCACCAGATATTAACTGAAATCCACCAGAAAATAAAGAGAAAACTCTTCAAATTATCATTCAAAAGCTAATTTTCGGATTACACCACTAGGCCTATTTTATAGTGCCCATAAAACATGAAAAACAATCCTAAACCTTCTAGAATTACTCCTAACCTATATGGTAACTAAATAGGACTCAAAAACTAGTAAATCTCCTCAAAATCTACTCTAAAATCATCTCTAATCAACCTATTAAAATTAATGACGAAAATAAGAAATAAAATATAAACTAAAACAAATTAAGTCCTAAGATAGTAATTAAAATACAAAAATAATTGATATATTTGACTTCGTCAAATATCCTTCCTTGGTGCAGATTCCTTCCTCGGCTCCTCCTACATCAGTCACCCATTCTTCAAAAGAACTCGACCCCGAGTTCATATCCGATATTTGACAAGATCCGCCCCAGAAGAACAAATACTTTGAATAAATCAATGCTTTTCTCATCCTTGGAAAAAAAAAAATTAATACTTTTCCGTCCCAATGGAACAAATATTTGGAATAAATTTGACAACGAAGCATAAATATAGGCATGGAAATTTCCTCCAGAAACATTATACTATCTTCCGTATCAATCCCATTATCTCTCGGCCGATCTGCTTCCCCATCTTCCCCATGATCAATCATAATAAAATTACCAACAAAAATATCGCTCCATACAAAATTCGATTTTGCAACAAACCAATTAATTCTGACTTCATCCTTCACTTTGGACTCAATAGGGGCATGAACAGGTATGAAAACATCTGCAGTAACAATAGGACTACATACCTTAACTACGTCACCTGTTGCAGCTTCAACCATAGCATCTTCTGTCGCTTCAACAAAACTGAAAACATCTGCGGTGCACCAACAACCTTCTTTTCAACAGCTTCGTCATTGACATCAGCAATAATCTTGTCGTTAATAGGAACTATTTGGACAGTAATTTTGTCAACAACAAGGCAGTTTTCGTCCTCAAGACGCTTCAATTCAGCCTCCCTTCGTGCCTCCAAATGTTGAATTCTTTTCGTATAAAGATCGATTTGGACACCACATCGTTCGGCTTCTGCCCAAACAAAGATCTCTTTCGTCGCGATACCTATCCACCCAAAACTGATGACTTGCCTGAAGTCGGCCGCTTTGAATCTCTGATTCAAAATAAAGCATCAAGTCATTCTTATCTTCGGCCTCCTTATCAAGTTTATAAAACTTTATAGAAAATCTTCTTACCTGACAACGATCATGCTTTAGACGCATATCGATCTTCTCAAGAAGTGAATTTTCTCCTCCACCATTGTTGGTCTTCTTTTCCATGGATCGAACTTTTCCTAATACCAACTGATGTAAACAGAAGTATAACGAATCAGTGATGAAAGCCAGATAAAGCCTCGCTTCGATACCAACCGACGCAAAGACGGAGCGCGATAGATTCGTGTTTAGCGCACTAAACACAAGAGTTCTCAAGCGAAGAACCCTAAAAACACAATAACTGGAATCCACCAGAAATTAACTGGAATCCACCGTAAAATAAAGAGAAAACTCTTCAAATTATCATTCAAAAGCTAATTTTCGGATTACACCACTAGGCCTATTTTATAGTGCCCATAAAACTTGAAAAACAATCCTAAACCTTCTAGAATTACTCCTAACCTATATGGTAACTAAATAGGACTCAAAAACTAGTAAATCTCCTCAAAATCTACTCTAAAATCATCTCTAATCAACCTATTAAAATTAATGACGAAAATAAGAAATAAAATATAAACTAAAACAAATTAAGTCCTAAGATAGTAATTAAAATACAAAAATAATTGATATATTTGACTTCGTCAAATATCCTTCCTTGGTGCAGATTCCTTCCTCGGCTCCTCCTACATCAGTTCATGTAGAAGACAGACTTCTAAACATGATCGACTTCGGTCTTTATCAATAAAGGATAATGACTGCACAATTAGAGTCCCCTCAGGAAGGAAACTGACATACTTAATTGATTTCCATTAGCAAAAAGAAAACCTCAAATAAACTTTGACTAAAAAGAAAAGGTTGCCCCGAACTGAATCAATTTGCCCACGTCCGAGCCGAAGCTGAGCCGATCGTGCGAGCGCTTGGTATTGGGGTTCAAGTCACCTAACATTATGCTTGAAAAAGGGACTTCACGATGTCAATTAATTTAAGACACTTCAACTTCCTTTTAAATTCCCATGTGGGATGGAACACTAAAACCTTTTACATGACCGATAAAAGGGGTTGGTTTCTTTCTTTCACCCACGTGGGATAACAACCAACCCCATTTTATCATCTATAACTATATAATGAGGCAAGTGCAAGAACATGTTTTCCCGCCTAAACATGAACAAGTGACAGTAAAAGTACCTGAGTACACCCATCAATTCATTTTCGAAATAACCCTTCTAATTTTTATGAAATTCCAAAAATACCTCAAAAGTGTAAAAGTATATCAGTTTTTTAAGAGTCACTAATTAATAACCGGAACATAATCATTTCGGCTAAGGTGATTCTACTTTACTCAAAAAGTAATACTCCCTCCGTCCCACAAAACTTTACACCTTTACTGTTGAGAACGGAAAATAAGAAATAATGTTATTAAAGTTGGTATTGTGAGTGGGAGGAGAGAGAATGAGTGGAGAGAATAGTAAATTTGAAAAGTGTTGTAAGTATGACAAGTGGGTCCCATGAATAAAGAAGTATTAAAAAATTTCCTTTTTAGGAAAGTGGGACTTTAAAGTGGGACGCCCAAAATAGCAAAAGGGGTAATGTTTTATGGGACGGAGAGAGTAATTACTACACAACTGAAATTAATTACAGTTTACAAAATAGAATACCGAAAATTATTTGGAAATAAAAAATCAATCTAATTATTACCTCCCGATTTAATATTTACAAGCCAACCGAAATGATAACCATCAGGCTTTGGCCTGGTGGCCAGAGCTCATGGCTTCCAACCTGGAGGTCATGGGTTCGATCCCTCCAGAAGTTAGAGGGAAGGCTTTCTCTCCCTAGAATTTTCTAGGCGCTTCTATGTGTGTATGTGTATGAGTAGTGAAAAAAAAAAACCCAACCGAAATGAAATACAAATAATATTATATAGTCCTTTTTTGTCCATATAACCATCTTAAAAATGAATACTCCCTCCGTCCCGCCAAGAGTGTCACCCTTTTAGGGGTGGCACGCAAATTAAGAAAAAGTGTGGGAAGAAAAAATAATGTGAGTGTAATTTGAAAATAGGAGAGAGAATTAGTGGAGGAAATAGTGAATTTAAAATGTGTTGTGAGTGTAGAGGAGAGAGAATTAGTGGAGAAAATAGTGGATGGGATAATAGAATATTAATAAAATATTTCCTTTTTAGGAAAGGTGACACTATAAATGGGACACCCTTTTGGGTAAAAAGTGACACTTCGAATGGGACGGAGGGAGTATAAGTTGAGGAAATTTGAAGAGTTCCGAGGTATATGAACAGTCAGTAATCGGTCTGTTTAAAAGTGGCTGATTTCTTCATTGTGCAAGTTTTACTCATCCTCTTTTCACCCAACTGTATTTTCATCAGTTATGTCTGTCCCAAGCCTAATCTCTCTCTTCAATGAACTCAAGAAAGGTAGGTCAAATTGGTCCGTGAAGGTTCGCATTGCCCGAAAATGAAAGATTACCTTAGAAAACACCATGAAGCTTGTAATTTTTCTTCTCATCAGTGTCTATCATTTTATACAAAAGGCATGGATATCTTATTTATCAATTAATTAAGGGTTATTTTTGTCACCCGTTTTATTGTTTTAATTTCTTCTATACCCGGCCTAATTCCTGAAGTGAAGAAGTTTCCCTTTTTCTTTTTCCGTCTTAAACAGAAAGTTAACTTTTGTTAGTGTAAGTGGGAATAGTGGGAGTGAAGAGGGACAACTGTTTTCAAGCTTGGTGATAATGTCGATGCTGCAATGCTGTTTGTTGACTGTTGTTTTGGTTTTCTCGTGTCGTTTGGGATGTTTTATCTATTTTCTTGATTTTGTATTGTATGAGTGGTTGAGTTGAGGAGTTTTTGTAATTCTTGTGGCTGTTGTGTATGATGTATTCTGGTGTCCTCAACTGCTCATTATCTTGTAATGTGCTTGTTTTCTTACTAACAAATTCTTGTTGGCTGTTAAAGAGAGAAGAAAAAGAGCAGACGACACACCGGGTGTCTCCATAAACCAATCTTGGTTTGTTGGGTGAGGTGTTGCACTACAAGAAAACTGGCCTTTCGCGATTGCTTTTGGTGATGGCAAAAAAAGCAGTCGCGTTTGAGTATATAAGGAGACGGCCTTTATGACTGCATTTAGTGCGGTCACAGTAGGCTAGCGTGATGGCTAAGCAGTCACGGATGCCATCACATATATAGTTTTCCCTCTAGTGCCAATAATGTAGTTCAGGCGGGAATGTGAAATTCTAATTTTTATCAAAGGCGATGGCTTTAGCAATTGCGTTTTATAAAAATATTAAATTAAACAATTTTAAAATTGGAATTTTAATTTTTTTTAAAGGCGACTGCTTTTGCAATCGCGTTATATGAAGAAAAAAATTAAAGTTATTCAATTAAACAATTAAAAAGCCCTTTTCTTTTTCTGATAGCATTCCACGGTTTAGAAAACCCTTTCTTTTCTTTCCTCTCTCATTCCTCTTCTTCTTCCTCACTCTCCACCGGCGTTATTCCAGCGGCAGCGATTCCAGCGGCGATTCTTCCTCCAGCGCTTATTCTTCTGATTCGAAGGTACAAGGTGACTCTCTCTCTCTCTCTCTCTCTCTCTCTCTCGCTCTCGCTCGCTCTCTCTCTCTCTCTCTCTCTCTCTCTCTCTATTATGAACTGAAGGGAGTGTGTGAATTTCAATTTTATTTTCCATCTTTAAAGTTTTTTCTTGTTCTTGTATTGTACATGTAGGAGTCCGCACATTTGCATAGCAGAAGTAAATTTGTTCGTAACGGGTACAAATGTATCATAGGGGGCCGTCGTTCTGTCATCTTCTTGTTTGCTACAATTAATTTTTTTTTATCTGTGTGATTATGGAACTGACTTGTCATTTAGAATTGATGGATGGATAAGTTACATCACCATCATGATTTTTTCATAACATTAGCATTGTTGTCATTTAAGGAATGCAGTATTAGAACTTTTGGTCACACAAGAAATAACTGTTTTCAGATAGTTGTATTTTAGATGTTCATTTTTTAACTAAGCGATTCCATAATATCTACAGCTTTGAGCAATTTTGCATCAATTTGACCAATGAGAAACTTCAGCAGCACTTCAATCAGGTTTGTGTGTGATGACGCCAAGCTTTTCAGGGTCAAGAGCGGTTCAAGGATATCTGGCTTGATATATTTAGTGGGTTGTTTGTACCTAGATCACAACACAAAGAAGCACCGTTAAGGTCAAAGTTGGATGTTACTCCAACTCAGGCCCACGGGTGTGAGAGTAAGAATACTGAGATAATAAGGCTTTGAATACCTTGGAGTGTGTGTGTGTTTAGGGTTTAAGAGTTGTAACGACCCCAACCCTAGGCATCAATTTTTAATATTAAATTAAATGCTTTTAATATTTATATTTATTTTATGTGTTCAATTATGTCTTTAAATTCTTAATTTAAGATAATTCGGGTGAGAAGTAAATTTAGAATCTTCTATGAAATTATTGGACATTAATTAAGAAACTTGGGGAAATAATAATAATGGAAATATGATAAATAGTATAGGGAGGTTAAATGAGTAGAATGAATTAATGGGATAAGGATTTATTTTAATTTGGGAAGGAAGCCTTTGCTAGTTTTAATGGGGGGCCAAAAAGGAGTCTTGCTCTCTCCCTAGTTGACAAGTGGCCTTCCCTAACCCCTCCTCTTACTCCCTCATACCCGGCCCCTCCCCTCTATTATCTCCCTCACTTTCCTTCTTCCTCCTTCTTCATTTTCTTCATACTCCCTCTTCATTCTAAAACCATGGAAGCTCCCTTCTCCCAAGCTTGAGTCCAAGGCAATCCTCCACCAAAATCAAGTCTAGAAGCACCATTGAAGTTGGATCATCTTGGGGAATTCTTCAAGCTAGAAAGATTAACCTCCCATCGAAAAATCCTAGGTGAGTTGTTATGACCTCTTTTCATTTATGTGCTCATGAACTATCTATTGTTGTTCTTGATGTTGTAATTGTTGTTATATGTTTTGGAAGTCTTCTTGAAGTAAAGAAATGGGTTAATGATTTAAAGGAATGTAGTGGTTATGGAAGTTGACTTGAATTGATTATGAAATGGGTGGAGTTAGATTAGGAGATGTTAGCTTGAATGGAGATAATGAAATGGGTTGGAAATTAAGTGGTAGTTGATTTGGGTTTAGATTTTATTGGGGTTTAAAGGAAGTAGTATAAAGTGTATAAATTTTAGGAAGTTCTTCTAAGTTCACAAACAAAGGAAAAATCAGTTTGGGACAAAGTTGGTTTGGGTTATTTGAAAGATTGTATTCTGTTCTGAATTCTGGGTTCAGGGCACGAGTCGTGCCCTGGGGCACGAGTCGTGCCTTGGATGGGGACGAGTCGTGCCTTGGAGAAAAGGGAAGTCGTGACCTTTAGGGGGACGCTGTCGGGGCTGGGGTTAAATGGGCACGAGTCGTGCCTGGGGCACGAGTCGTGCCCCGGCCTCGGTTTCTTGCATCAATTTCTAAGCTGTTTAAACCAAATCAAACTAGAACCAAAATGAAATCTCTTTAACCTAGATTAAAGTAGAATACTTTGGCTATACAATGACATCTTAAGGGATCAAAATGGAATTGTGGAAGTAGTTTAATTATTGTCCCGAAAATGGTTGATAGGTTTGATTTGTAACTTCATCAAAATAGTTCCAACTTGGGAAATAGATCTTGAACTTTTATTAAGGTTGTTCGAGGTGGTATAATAATTATGTAAGAATGGTTTACGATTCATAGTGGCCTTACTTACTCCATATCTTTGGTGAGTAGTTCGAATTGGTGTAGAAGCTATAGGTTTCACTATTAAGCTAATTGGTAATGGGTGTGTACCACCTTGTGACATTGTGTCCAAGTTATGGAAATATTGATATTATGGTTATCTTAATATCCTCAAGTATGAACTATTTGGCAAGTTGTTATGTGGCATCCCATTGTGTGGATTATGTGTTATATGGTGGTGTGATATCCCAATTGTGGATTATGTGGCATGTTGATTATATTGTTATCCCAATATGTGGATATGTTTATTATGTGGTTGTATGGTTATTCCATTTGTGGATTTATTTGTTATCATTCATATTTGTTGATGATACTATGCATAGTGTATTACTTAAATGTTGCATTATGGCATTGATTGGCATGAGTATACATTACCATGTTGTTATATTACTATCCCGGTTTGTGGATTTATCTCAAGTATCTATCATGTGCTTGAGCGTGTTTATGTTCGGGTGGGTATGATGGATGCCAATCAATTATGGATTTGTTCTATAAGTGATTGAAGGTACATCATACCGGTGACCCTTCCCCACTCTGTGGCCACGGGGTGGGGGTGTGCTAACGGCTGTATTGACCCACAAAGCTTTACAGATCTGTTGCAACCGTTGTAAGGAGGGACGATATTATTTTTGGGATATTCTAATATAGGTATCCTTTCTTATATGGATGGTCTGGGGTATGAGTCCTATAAGAGGTGAATGTGCTGGAGGCAATTCACCAAAGAGTGGAGTTTTACTCCCACGTTGTACGACTTATTGTTCAGACGGGAAAAGGTAAAATGAGGTAACGTAAGGTGTTTACCGCTTTCATAATGTGTTATGTGCTACCATGCTATGTGTTGCACTTTGTTTGGCATCTTGCTGCATATCATAATAGCTCATTGAGATTTATTCTCACCCCTCTCCCTTTACTGTTTTAGATCCCGAGACAGGTGAACCGAACCAGTGAGGCCGGGGATATCATTGTGGACTTTTGCTTTTGGGGCTTGACAAGTTAAGTATAGGAGTGGGTTGTTAGGAGTATTGGTTAAGTATTCCTCTTTTATAATTTGTATGGAAAATCCTTTTGTTAAACAAATGTTAATTAAGGTTTCCAATGTAATTGATCAGATTTCGGTTTATTAAAGATTGTAGTTGGATTTCCTTTAAGTAGGGATATTATCAATTGATTTTTATTTTGGAAGTTTGAAAAGTGGTATTCTTTTAAAGGAAAATAAATGTTTGAAAAATTTAGATGGATTTTCTTAGTTTGAGCTCCCTTAGCTCGGGACACGTGTTAGGTCCCGGGTTGGGGTGCTCACAGTTGGTATCAGAGCTTAGTTTAGAGGTCAAGGGTAGATGTCTAAACTAAGGGGGAATGTGTGGAAATTGACGCCGAGTGTTTTATGCAGGAGTTCGTTCTAATGGCCGGAAGCAAGGATGATCAGCGGAAAGTTCTAGAAATTAAAGAAGATTTGGGTATAGGTGGAATTCAGGATGAAGAGATGATGAGATTATTCAGGAAGTTTGTACAGGATATGGAGACTAGAGGATCAGTTCCGATTCAGCCTGAGGAATGTCAAAGTGATGGATGGGAAAGGTTTGTGAAGATGAACCCATCGAGTTTTAATGGATATCCGAATCCGTTAAAGGCAGAAAATTGGTTAGCAGAAATGAATAAGATTTTCAAGGTTATAGAAAGTCGCAACGAAGAGAAAGTTAGGTATGCCGTTTTCAAGCTGGAAGGTCCAGCTGATCAGTGGTGGCAGATCGTGAAGGGAAGTTGGGAGCGGGACCATACGCCCCAGACTTGGGATAATTTCACCAAACAGTTCGAGGATTATTTCGTTTCGATGGTTACAAGGGATAAGAAGGAGATTGAATTCTTAAGACTAAAACAAGGGAACATGACGGTAAATCAGTATTCGGTCCGGTTTGAGGAATTAGCTAAGTGTTGCCCTCAATTGGTATTGCATGAAGTGAAAAGGGTTCAGAAGTTTGTAACAGGTTTGAGGAGTGAATTTAGGAAGGAATTATGGATTGATAGTTTCATCAATTATCGATGACCTTAGATAGAGCATATAAGGTCGAGAAGGACATTGAGGAAAATAGTGGAAGGTCCGGAAGTGGGATTAGAAACAAGCCAAAGTATCTAGGACAAGAATCCAAAGTCATTAGAGGACAGCCAAGTGCTTTAACTTCAGGGAGTATGAGAGAGGAACTCATGGTAGCTTCTTCGTCTAGGCCAAAACCCAAACAGTATGGGATGAATTGTAAATTTTGCAAGAGGATTGGGCATACCGAAGATCATTGTTGGAGTAAGCAAGGTAAGTGTATTAAGTGTGGAGAGATGGGGCATTTTAGGAGGAATTGCCCAAGGTTTCGACAGGAGCGAGCTTCAGGCAGCAGTCAGCAAGGTGGACGACAAAGAGGTGGTACCAAAAGAGATGGCGAAGGGGAGCCGAGAGAGAAGGTCTATGGTCGAGTAGGTGTTTCGGGTTCAGGAGAGATAGATCCCTCAGAGGTCGCTAGAGGTATATTCCCTGTCTCAAAAGTTAGGGGTCATATTTTATAGATCCTGTTGCATATCATTTATGTTTAGCATCACATTTTGCTTATATATGACATACATTGTTGAGAATTTGTTTTATTGTTAGAGGATTCTGCTCTTATGAGAGAATACCTCGAACCTTCTTTGGTTTACCACGATGGTGATGTGGTTATGACTGAGCATGTATTGCCAGTTAGTTTGGTACGATTATTAATTTATGATTTTGAGTTATACTTGACCTGGAGGGTTAAGTAGTTGTTGTGTATTGGTAGACTATCATAATAAGTGAGTCTCCTTTTTCCATGCCTAAATTGCTTATATTGGTATTTGATATAGGTAAACCTTAATGTGAAATTCTTGTTATATATGGGTATTTAAGGTGAAGCTTTTGCAATAAGATGTGGAAGGTAATTGGTATATGTTAGACTTGCATAAGGAGTCTTTTCAAAAATTTTATGTGATAGTTGCGAGTAAATGGTAAATGTGCTCCCGTCAGTATATTTCATGTGTTGGTTCTGAGTAGGATAAGCAGAGTTGTAATCCTTATTTTGATGGCTTTAGGGTAATTAGAATTGATGATCTCCTTGTTAATTTAAGTTTCGGGAAGATCATTTGAGAGTTGGGTTAGTGATTCCTTGTGAGGAGTTCCTACGTACAAAGTTTGGTTAGTATGTGTTGGCTCGAGAGAATTTCAAATTTTGGGTTCTATAGTCTTAAACTCGGATGTTACCATAGGATCTTGTGAGGATTGAGTCAGTGATCTTTAAGTTGACAAGTGTTACCGAAGGAATTTAAGGAATTCTTAAGAATTGTAGAGTCGTTGCTTTAGTTGACTCTAAAGGACGTATAAATGATGTAGGATGTAATAAGGATGAATCATATTGTTAGTGATGGAAAATAGGTTGGCTTTGGACCCGATCCTTACCTTACCTAGTGGATGTGAGGATCTTGTGAAGTTTTAAGTATGTATTACCGGAAGATCAAGGTGTAGTGTTGTGCAAAATGGGAAGGTGATAGCGTATGTTCGAGGAAATTAATTTATATAGAGCGTAATTTTCTTATCATTTATCGAGAATGGTTACAATTGGTTGTGTGATTTAAATGGAATCTTATCTTTTGAAGCACCCTTTTGGGGTCGGTTACCGATCCTAAGAGTTGAAGGATTTAGTTAGCCGAAAGGAAGAAGTTTGAAGACTATCCAAATTCTGGAAGAATAGGTTGTGTCGTGTGACGGATTTTCCTTTCAACTTGAGAAGTTTAAGTAACCTTAGCGAGTTTACATTCTAGCATTGAGATGGAATCGTATGAGGCATGGTTCGGGGAGATATTATCGATCTCCAATTTGTTGGGATGAAATTAGGAAGCTAGGCCTAAGGTAGATTAGCGCCAAAGTTGTTAATCCCTTATAAGTTTTAGGAAATGTTGGTGAGTTGACGTATAGACCGACTTGGGGCAGCTTATTGAGCGTTGGAAGTTTTAAATACAATATCGTAAGGAATTGGGTGACATAAGTTGTAGTACTTTTATTTATCTATACTTTCTTTGAGGTCGTGAAAATTCGGGTTAGTGAGAATTGTATGGTATTCTTGGGATATTGCGTTGTAATATCATATTACTATTGAAATTTGGAATCTTGGAAAGAATCATGGTATTGAAGAGACAAAATTGGGAAGTGAAGTCCTAGAGTATTCGGGTTAAGAAAGTGTATAGTAGAATTATGCCGTTGAGAAACCTAATTGGAAATGTTAAAGTTAGAATGTGTGAAAGGTAACATTCGCTATTTGATCCTTAGGATAAGTCTTTTTCAAATTCGGGACGAATTTTCTTTAAGGGGGAGTGAGTGTAACGACCCCAACCCTAGGCATCAATTTTTAATATTAAATTAAATGCTTTTAATATTTATATTTATTTTATGTGTTCAATTATGTCTTTAAATTCTTAATTTAAGATAATTCGGGTGAGAAGTAAATTTAGAATCTTCTATGAAATTATTGGACATTAATTAAGAAACTTGGGGAAATAATAATAATGGAAATATGATAAATAGTATAGGGAGGTTAAATGAGTAGAATGAATTAATGGGATAAGGATTTATTTTAATTTGGGAAGGAAGCCTTTGCTAGTTTTAATGGGGGGGCCAAAAAGGAGTCTTGCTCTCTCCCTAGTTGACAAGTGGCCTTCCCTAACCCCTCCTCTTACTCCCTCATACCCGGCCCCTCCCCCTCTATTATCTCCCTCACTTTCCTTCTTCCTCCTTCTTCATTTTCTTCATACTCCCTCTTCATTCTAAAACCATGGAAGCTCCCTTCTCCCAAGCTTGAGTCCAAGGCAATCCTCCACCAAAATCAAGTCTAGAAGCACCATTGAAGTTGGATCATCTTGGGGAATTCTTCAAGCTAGAAAGATTAACCTCCCATCGAAAATCCTAGGTGAGTTGTTATGACCTCTTTTCATTTATGTGCTCATGAACTATCTATTGTTGTTCTTGATGTTGTAATTGTTGTTATATGTTTTGGAAGTCTTCTTGAAGTAAAGAAATGGGTTAATGATTTAAAGGAATGTAGTGGTTATGGAAGTTGACTTGAATTGATTATGAAATGGGTGGAGTTAGATTAGGAGATGTTAGCTTGAATGGAGATAATGAAATGGGTTGGAAATTAAGTGGTAGTTGATTTGGGTTTAGATTTTATTGGGGTTTAAAGGAAGTAGTATAAAGTGTATAAATTTTAGGAAGTTCTTCTAAGTTCACAAACAAAGGAAAAATCAGTTTGGGACAAAGTTGGTTTGGGTTATTTGAAAGATTGTATTCTCGTTCGAATCGGGTTCGTGGCACGAGTCGTGCCCTGGGGCACGAGTCGTGCCTTGGATGGGGACGAGTCGTGCCTTGGAGAAAAGGGAAGTCGTGACCTTTAGGGGGACGCCAGGTTCAGTGGGGGTTAAATGGGCACGAGTCGTGCCCTGGGGCACGAGTCGTGCCCTGGCCTGGTTTCTTTGCATCAATTTCTAAGCTGTTTAAACCAAATCAAACTAGAACCAAAATGAAATCTCTTTAACCTAGATTAAAGTAGAATACTTTGGCTATACAATGACATCTTAAGGGATCAAAATGGAATTGTGGAAGTAGTTTAATTATTGTCCCGAAAATGGTTGATAGGTTTGATTTGTAACTTCATCAAAATAGTTCCAACTTGGGAAATAGATCTTGAACTTTTATTAAGGTTGTTCGAGGTGGTATAATAATTATGTAAGAATGGTTTACGATTCATAGTGGCCTTACTTACTCCATATCTTTGGTGAGTAGTTCGAATTGGTGTAGAAGCTATAGGTTTCACTATTAAGCTAATTGGTAATGGGTGTGTACCACCTTGTGACATTGTGTCCAAGTTATGGAAATATTGATATTATGGTTATCTTAATATCCTCAAGTATGAACTATTTGGCAAGTTGTTATGTGGCATCCCATTGTGTGGATTATGTGTTATATGGTGGTGTGATATCCCAATTGTGGATTATGTGGCATGTTGATTATATTGTTATCCCAATATGTGGATATGTTTATTATGTGGTTGTATGGTTATTCCATTTGTGGATTTATTTGTTATCATTCATATTTGTTGATGATACTATGCATAGTGTATTACTTAAATGTTGCATTATGGCATTGATTGGCATGAGTATACATTACCATGTTGTTATATTACTATCCCGGTTTGTGGATTTATCTCAAGTATCTATCATGTGCTTGAGCGTGTTTATGTTCGGGTGGGTATGATGGATGCCAATCAATTATGGATTTGTTCTATAAGTGATTGAAGGTACATCATACCGGTGACCCTTCCCCACTCTGTGGCCACGGGGTGGGGGTGTGCTAACGGCTGTATTGACCCACAAAGCTTTACAGATCTGTTGCAACCGTTGTAAGGAGGGACGATACTATTTTGGGAGATTCTAATATAGGTATCCTTTCTTATATGGATGGTCTCAGGGTATGAGTCCTATAAGAGGTGAATGTGCTGGAGGCAATTCACCAAAGAGTGGAGTTTTACTCCCACGTTGTACGACTTATTGTTCAGACGGGAAAAGGTAAAATGAGGTAACGTAAGGTGTTTACCACTTTCATAATGTGTTATGTGCTACCATGCTATGTGTTGCACTTTGTTTGGCATCTTGCTGCATATCATAATAGCTCATTGAGATTTATTCTCACCCCTCTCCCTTTACTGTTTTAGATCCCGAGACAGGTGAACCGAACCAGTGAGGCCGGGGATATCATTGTGGACTTTTGCTTTTGGGGCTTGACAAGTTAAGTATAGGAGTGGGTTGTTAGGAGTATTGGTTAAGTATTCCTCTTTTATAATTTGTATGGAAAATCCTTTTGTTAAACAAATGTTAATTAAGGTTTCCAATGTAATTGATCAGATTTCGGTTTATTAAAGATTGTAGTTGGATTTCCTTTAAGTAGGGATATTATCAATTGATTTTTATTTTGGAAGTTTGAAAAGTGGTATTCTTTTAAAGGAAAATAAATGTTTGAAAAATTTAGATGGATTTTCTTAGTTTGAGCTCCCTTAGCTCGGGACACGTGTTAGGTCCCGGGTTGGGGTGCTCACAAGAGTAATATGGCTTACTCAATATATTTGGAACTTACCTTGTCCAAGGGGACAAGGGTCTTCTATTTATAGGCAATGTAGTGGTGCTTGTTGATGTAAGCAATGAGATCAGCCCTAGGGGGCACTTTGGTATTTGACCAGCTACATGTGTCCGCAGCTAATTGGTCCTGTCTGGGAGGGAACATTGACTGCAGAAGGGGCATGGCTGAAAGGGACATGAGCCGTGTGGCTGGCTTGGCGCATTAAATGAAATTGTAGGCGCCTGACTGAGCCGCATTGAATGCGTGATGGGGGAGCCGGCAACTTGCATGTCAGAGCCAGTAAGCTAACTTGCTCAGTAAGGCTTGACATTAACCGGGAGATGGTGAGATAACCGGGAGGCAGACATGAGCCCGCGGTCAACTTTGTGGCCGCGGTCAAAGGTATTTGACGCGGGCACGGATGACGCGGTCATGACTCCTGCGGGCACCAATCCAGCGGGCAGGATCCCTGTGGTCTTCACTAGGGATAATGCGGGGAGGGACGCGGTCTTGACCTCAAGGGCCTATTTGTCCGCGGTCTTCCCCCAGCGGTCCAGGAACTGTCACGTCACTGGTTCCTTGTACCAGACCGAGCGCGGGCCCGGTCCAGTAGATTCGGGCTCATCAATGGCCCCTAGCTCCAAGTGTGATTATTTATGGTCTGAGTGAGGAGCTACTAGAAGCTCGGGTTGTCCAGATCGCTCCTCGAGCGAGCACCAGTGTTGGCATTTTTGTTGGTCGTTGCTCTGACTCTTGGGCGTATGGGAACGCTCGGGAGGCACCAGTGAGAGACACGTGGCCCCTTGCATGCTGTGCCTCCCGGTTTATCAAGTGGACCCCTTGGCAGATGAAAAGACGGGGCGTGGTACGTACAGGGGTACGTGTCGATCATCTAAGAGGGGCAATAAATGCTAAATGTCTTTAATTTTCGAATTTTCAAACGTTGGAGACGGTTCAAGGTTCGAGGTCGGGTTTGTGGGCTAATTAATACGGGTTAACGGGTTAACCCGTATAGGTAGGCCTTATAAATACCAAACCCTTCAACCTCAAACCCTTTTTACCGTTTCCAAACCTTCAAAGAGCCTAGAGAGAGAAATTGTTTGCTGCGAAATCTATGCTTTGTGTTCTTCGAATCCACCCTCAAGCTTTTCTTTCGTAAGTAATTTTGGGTGTTTATCTTCTTCATCTCTTTCTATTTTTCTTTTCTGGGTTTTGAACGAATGACCACTCGCGAATTTGGACCTCGCCGTCCCTTAGAGTTAGGAGATGGAGCCACCCCTGATATCTTTGCCGTCTGTAAACGGACTGGTGGAATTTTTAGGAAAGTAGGCTTGGGGTGGCTAAGGCTGTCTGAAATTACCCGATCTTTTTCGCGCGCGGCGGGGGGCGCGGAAAAGGCGGTTGTCTTTCGCGGAGGGTTGTGTCTGAGACCTCGCTTCATGGGAAGGAAAAATGAGTCGCCACGCAGTTTTTGTATTTTGAGCCCAAAACTTTGAGAAATGGCTTTTGAAAAGGGTGTCGTTTTTATTGGTAGCAAAAACTTAGGAAAAGGCTTTTGAAAACGGGGATCATTTGTGAGGACCCCGACCCGGAACCTACACGTGTCCCGAGCTGGAGCGTCCTCAAACTATCCCAAATTTCCTAAACTTTTAAAACCTTCATTTAACTTTCAAAAATAAATACCATTATTAAACCCATTTCATAATAAATCCATACTTTTTCACAAAGGAGAAATAGCTATCCAACTTAGAATATAAGAAACGTTTTTTAGTTACAAAACGGCTTTGGTTATGACATAAAATAAAGATTTATAATTACAATTCCATAAATGAATTATACCAAAGTACACTTTCTATACCAAACTAATCATACCCCGACAAGTCCCACAATATAACTTCCAAACTCCTCACCGCCCTTACTTGACTGGTCCACCTGTCTCAGAATCTAAAACAGTAAAGGGGAGAGGGGTGAGAATAAATCTCAGCAAGCTATTATGGATGCAGCAAGATGCCATACAAGATGCAACACGTAGCATGGCAACACATCAAAAGACATATTCATATAACCCGAGAGGCTCCCTGCCGCCAACCGTCCCATACCGGTTGGAGACAACGACCAGCTCAGCATGAATATATCACAACACGTAAGTACGATAAAGTAACACTTAGAAGGATACTGAGCCAAGGTTTCATCTCCAAAAGGATATACACATCCGAGCAAAGAAGATCGATGAAGCGGTTCCTAACCATGAACAATAACGGTACTGGGGACTCGGACACACGGTCGTATCCCCAGGTGAAAACTAGACCATCTACCTCAAAAGGAGATGCTAGCCCACAAATCCCACACAAGGGGGACAAACTCGGCAATGTATGAATTATAATGAACTCGGCTCGGTGCCATTATAAATCCATAACATTGCCCAACAAACAATTAAATCAACACCAAATTTGGATTTACATAACTAAGCACAGTAATAACATACTTGCTTAACCAAACATTGTATGATCCAAAGTAGGGATACATACTACAACAGCATATCATGAAGATAGCAATACTATATCAAGTATTCAACATTATCAAGCACGTAATAGATACTTGAATAAATTCCACAAAAAGGGATAACAATATATCAACATGGTAAAATATACTCATGTTCAACCAATAATCAGAGTGCAGCATTTGATCAACACACAATGCACACTATAATCAATGTATATGAACCCAAAGTAAGGCAAGGAAATACCATCAATCCATCCTACAAGGTCTTTATACAATAATACAAGGCCTCTATGAAGATCCAAGTTCAATTTACCAAGTTAGAATCATTTCTGCTAAGTTACCAAACTAGGTTAACTAGCGCTTTCCAAGCAACATTTAAAGTACTTCCCCAATTCCATTTTGATCACTTAGGATGTCAATGCGTAGCCAAAGTACTCTACTTTAATCTAGGTTAAAGAGATTCCATTTTGGTTCGAGTTTGATTAGGTTGAACAACTCTAAACTTGGTGTGAAAAACCAGGCCAGGGCACGACTCGTGCCCCAGGGCACGACTCGTGCCCATTGTACCATCCTCTGATTCTGTCGTCCCCCTACAAGGCACGACTTCCTTATAACTCTAGTCACGACTCGTCCCATACCTCAGGCACGACTCGTGCCACAGGGCACGACTCGTGACCTGAGCCCAGAATCAACATAGAAGCAGAAATCCTTCATCACTTATACCCATTTGTTCCCAACCAAGTTTCCTTTATTTTGTGTAAACCTAGAAAGCTTACTAACTTCATACTTCACATACTAAATTATTTTAGACCCAATTATGTTATAATCTAAATCATTTATCACATGATTTCCAATAAACAAATCTTCCAACCAAGAGCCTTCTAATTTGTGAATCTAAGGGACAATTCTAGCTTTGTTACTTCCTTCTAACTCATTAAATCTCCAAAGTACCATGCCCTTAACCTAGATCATTACTACTTGGTTTTCCACCCACTTTACTACCCTTTTCAATATTTAACATTCCAAATCTAACTCCACCCATTTCTTATACTTCCAAATTTTCTTCCATTAACAACAATATCATACTATGTTATTTACCCATTTCAATAACACATTTCGAATTAAATCTTCTAAACTAATTTCACCCATTTCTTATAATCAAATCAATCCCTAATAACCATAACATCATTCTATGCCATTTATCACATTCTCAAGTCCCAAAAAGTGGTCTAAAGCAATAGATAACCATTATCATCACAAGAACAACATTAGCAAATTCATGAGCATTCATAGAAGAGAAGGGTCATAATAACTTACTTTAATATAGTAAATGGATCATTGATTTCTTGAGCTTGCTAAACTCCTCTTGATCTCCCGATTCCAAAAGTACCCTTGGATCTAAAAATGGTGAAGAATTTATCTTGGTAGGAGCCTTGGAAGTGAAGCTCCAACAATGGCTTCCATGGATTGATTGAGAGAGAAAGTGAAGAGAAGAAGATGAAGAAGGAGGGAGGAGTATTTTGATGGTAAAAAGGGGAAGGGGGGGCCGGATGGAGAGGATAGGGAGGGAGTATGGGTGAGTTGACTTGTGAGGGGAGATGGAGAGTGATTTAGGGAGGGTTTTAAGGGAAGTTGTCCCCTCCTCAATTACTCCCAACCAAAACTCTTTCATTAATTTAAATTAATTCTCCCAATCCACAACATTTTATTTGTCCATTTACTACTACTACATTCTATTACTTTATTTATTTCTAATTATCATTTTTCCTCTAGAACATTATTTATTTTCTTATCATTTTATCCTAATATAAAAATCAAAAATATAAAATGATCACATAATATTAACCATAATATTAAAAGCACACAATATGGTGTTAAATTAGTGCCTAGGGTTAGGGTCGTTACACTCACTCCTTAAAGAAAATTCGTCCCGAATTTGACCGTCACTTACCTAACAGATCAACCCGCCTCGGTTACATGTATACCTCAGACTTCAATTCCCAACTAATCTCTTCAATGTTGTAATTCTTCCCCAAAAATTTTCTAATTCCAATAATAATATGATATTACCCTATAAGCTTCTCCAAACTCACCCCAACAATTTAGAGATCGATGTTTTCTTCCCAACTATGCCTCATACGGTTTTATCTCAATGCTAGAATGATAATTGCTATAATACGCACCCAACCACTGGTAATCGTAGGACCTATCGACTACTAAAATCCATTGTACATGCCCGTAGCATATCATCAACAACAAGTAATAATTCCTCAAATTTTCACAAGGTTAAATTTAATAGCATCCGTACATTCTAAAAGGATCTTTCCCAAATGATGTCTATCCAATCCATTTAATACTATGGGGTTTATACAACTAAACGATCCCCTCATATATATGAGGACTTGATCAAAGAATTGCATCACTATAAACATATACGATGAGTAGAAAATACAATCAACTTTCTATAAACAAAACAACATACTCCTTTTTACTTCCAAGGTAACCCAATCACAAAACCCATCGTTTTAATACTCTTAAGTTCAACCTAGAACTCTAAGTATTTTAATAAATCTTCTAATGTCAACAATTCTATTATCACCATTCAATGTTCCAATTATGTTCAGGACCAGTGACAAATCAATATTCAAATTGAAGGGTTGGCCGCCCACAACGGAGCCGATCCAACTCCAAAACAAAACCGAGTCTATTGTGACCGACACAATAGTAACCCCACATTTATCAATTCATTTCTCGGATCAAAACTTTAATATACTTAATCAATGTAGGGAAACTAGGTTGCCTTTTTAACTTGCTTTTGTACGAACTATACCTTTAAAATAACATGTCTTTCTAAATTTACAACATTTTTCAAAATTCCAAGGATAGATAAAATGATATTAATTGAGACTCGAATGGTTTATTTATTTAAAACCGGCCCATACCAGTTTTAATTAACTAAACCACTCAGAAATTTCAAAGGATTGATAAGCTAACAAAAATAACTCGGGTGATTTAATTATCTACAACCGTCCCATACCAGTGGTAGATAGTTAAATTACTCACAGATTTTAATTTGCACGAAAATGGTTTACTGACCTTATTAAACCGACTATCCCCGAAGGGCACAATTGCTCATACCGAAGTTCAACACACACTTCCGAGTTTTAAAACACATTTAAACAATTCTAACATATTATTCTTGTTTAACTGCTATTTATAGTGTAGCCACCACTCATAACATTTTACCTAGTTGAATTCTCTGTAAGAAAACACAATCTCGCAATACTATTATTATCCTTGATAAATAACACTAAAACAATCACTAAGATTATAAACTAGGTAAATCATCCTCAAATTGCAATTAACCTTAACGGTGCAAACTAACTTACTTCCCAATAACCATCAACAACTCAAAATCCGTATAACGTCAATCTCTTCCAAACGTCACACAATTCCCTCATATGATTCACGTAACTAAGTCGAACTATAGTATATATCCATCCTAAGGTATCCTGTCTTCCAATAAGATTTATCCTCAATTTATTTTCTCAACTAATGATAATCAATTCTCAAAACGAACCATATACATATATTACTAATTTCTGAAGTTGATCCTTTAAGTCACCAATAACTACATCTATTATACTTCTTCACATTTACCCTATTTACCTCTCCATAGCTAGTACACAATCCATAAATCAAAACGTTCATACTAGATACAATTGTTGTCTTAAGTACATCCTTACAACAATTATTCACTGCAATCGTAACACCCGAAATTCAACTGATAACCATTGAGTATCCTACAAATTCTAAAATCGGTCATGCAAATTATCAACAAGTGATAACGAATACTTATTGCTTACAGTTACTAATTTGAGATCTCTATAACCTTATAATTAACCACCAAGTATCATCTTTTCTAAATACAGTAACAATTTATCCTTACTGAGAGTCGCTAAGTTAGTTATCTTCTATATCAATTAATTTCTCAAGTTGAATCATCAATTCCATCATCCCAATTTGTATACTCTAACTAGGGATCCGAATTCGAAAATAGTGACTTATATCTACTCAGCTTCAATATCCCGGTATGATACCCGATGAAAACCCATTTTGAAACTCACTTGAAAAACACCACTTAGTCAACTAATAACACATAAGGCAAAGTTATATTATTTCTATAAGGTCTCGTACTCGCGATATTTTATAACTCATATAATCTCACTTAGACTATCACTTCCAATACTAGTCTCATGAACCTAGTCTCTACCATGCGACACTAATGTATAAATACTCACGCACGTTATACAACTATAAACTACTCTTAATTAGGTCATATACCTAACCTCAACTAAGAGTTCGAAAATTTATTTACCACTGTTCATGAGATAACTTAAGTGTATTTTAAATCAAACATATCGCACAACCCAAATAACCTTCACATCCCTTAGGTCAGACTTTCGACATTTACGCATATGTGATAAAATAGCAAATAATGACTCATCCGCCTCTACCACACACGGAGGCAAATCAAACATAGATAAGGAGACTCGCTTCTTGCGACATTCCTCCTCAAACACAACAACTACTCAATTAATTCAGGTTAACATATCGATGATTCACGGATAGGTAACTCGACCAAATCCACCGGCAATACATGCCCACTTAATCACAATTACCAAGATAATTAAGGATGATTCGAGGTACGACCCCATCGGAGCAGAACCTCCAACACATAAGACAAACTCTTAGGCCAATTATGCACATAAAGATGAAATGTAATGCCACATGAGAACGAATGCACGAGGATTTATAAAAGTATGAACCCTAATTCTTGAGACAGGTAAAATACCTCAAATGATGGTGGGGAAATCTATCTTTCTATAACTCACCCTTCCTTGATTCCTCGGTTGGTCAATATCATTTTCTGTCTTTGAACAAATTCCTGCATAATGCTCTCGACGTAAGTTACCACACACTCTCACTCAGCTAGACTCTACCCCGAGAATTCTAACCGAGCTCTGATACCAACTGTGAGGACCCCGACCCGGAACCTACACGTGTCCCGAGCTGGAGCGTCCTCAAACTATCCCAAATTTCCTAAACTTTTAAAACCTTCATTTAACTTTCAAAAATAAATACCATTATTAAACCCATTTCATAATAAATCCATACTTTTTCACAAAGGAGAAATAGCTATCCAACTTAGAATATAAGAAACGTTTTTAGTTACAAAACGGCTTTGGTTATGACATAAAATAAAGATTTATAATTACAATTCCATAAATGAATTATACCAAAGTACACTTTCTATACCAAACTAATCATACCCCGACAAGTCCCACAATATAACTTCCAAACTCCTCACCGCCCTTACTTGACTGGTCCAATTGTCTCGGAATCTAAAACAAGAAAGGGGAGAGGGGTGAGAATAAATCTCAAAGAAGCTATTATGGATGCAAAGCAAGATGCCATACAAGATGCAACACGTAGCATGGCAACACATCAAAAGACATATTCATATAACCCGAGAGGCTTCGCCGCCAACCGTCCCATACCGGTTGGAGACAACGACTCAAAGCATGAATATATCACAACACGTAAGTACGATAAAGTAACACTTAGAAGGATACTCGAGCCAAGGTTTCATCTCCAAAAGGATATACACATCCGAGCAAAGAAGAATAGTCGATGAAGCGGTTCGGAACCATGAACAATAACGGTACTACTGGGACTCGGACACACAGTCGTATCCCCGGTGAAAACTAGACCATCTACCTCAAAAGGAGATGCTAGCCCACAAATCCCACACAAGGGGGACAAACTCGGCAATGTATGAATTATAATGAACTCGGCTCGGTGCCATTATAAATCCATAACATTGCCCAACAAACAATTAAATCAATACCAAACTGGATTTACATAACTAAGCACAAAGAATAACATACTTGCTTAACCAAACATTGTATGATCCAAAGTAGGGATACATACTACAACAAAGATATCATGAAGATAGCAATACTATATCAAGTATTCAACATTATCAAGCACGTAATAGATACTTGAATAAATTCCACAAAAAGGGATAACAATATATCAACATGGTAAAATATACTCATGTTCAACCAATAATCAGAGTGCAGCATTTGATCAACACACAATGCACACTATAATCAATGTATATGAACCCAAAGTAAGGCAAGGAAATACCATCAATCCATCCTACAAGGTCTTTATACAATAATACAAGGCCTCTATGAAGATCCAAGTTCAATTTACCAAGTTAGAATCATTTCTGCTAAGTTACCAAACTAGGTTAACTAGCGCTTTCCAAGCAACATTTAAAGTACTTCCCCAATTCCATTTTGATCACTTAGGATGTCAATGCGTAGCCAAAGTACTCTACTTTAATCTAGGTTAAAGAGATTCCATTTTGGTTCGAGTTTGATTAGGTTGAACAACTCTAAACTTGGTGTGAAAAACCAGGCCAGGGCACGACTCGTGCCCCAGGGCACGACTCGTGCCCATTGTACCATCCTCTGATTCTGTCGTCCCCCTACAAGGCACGACTTCCTTATAACTCTAGTCACGACTCGTCCCATACCTCAGCACGACTCGTGCCACGTGGCACGACTCGTGACCCGAGCCCGTGAATCAACATAGAAGCAGAAATCCTTCATCACTTATACCCATTTGTTCCCAACCAAGTTTCCTTTATTTTGTGTAAACCTAGAAAGCTTACTAACTTCATACTTCACATACTAAATTATTTTAGACCCAATTATGTTATAATCTAAATCATTTATCACATGATTTCCAATAAACAAATCTTCCAACCAAGAGCCTTCTAATTTGTGAATCTAAGGGACAATTCTAGCTTTGTTACTTCCTTCTAACTCATTAAATCTCCAAAGTACCATGCCCTTAACCTAGATCATTACTACTTGGTTTTCCACCCACTTTACTACCCTTTTCAATATTTAACATTCCAAATCTAACTCCACCCATTTCTTATACTTCCAAATTTTCTTCCATTAACAACAATATCATACTATGTTATTTACCCATTTCAATAACACATTTCGAATTAAATCTTCTAAACTAATTTCACCCATTTCTTATAATCAAATCAATCCCTAATAACCATAACATCATTCTATGCCATTTATCACATTCTCAAGTCCCAAAAAGTGGTCTAAAGCAATAGATAACCATTATCATCACAAGAACAACATTAGCAAATTCATGAGCATTCATAGAAGAGAAGGGTCATAATAACTTACTTTAATATAGTAAATGGATCATTGATTTCTTGAGCTTGCTAAACTCCTCTTGATCTCCCGATTCCAAAAGTACCCTTGGATCTAAAAATGGTGAAGAATTTATCTTGGTAGGAGCCTTGGAAGTGAAGCTCCAACAATGGCTTCCATGGATTGATTGAGAGAGAAAGTGAAGAGAAGAAGATGAAGAAGGAGGGAGGAGTATTTTGATGGTAAAAAAGGGGAAGGGGGGGCCGGATGGAGAGGATAGGGAGGGAGTATGGGTGAGTTGACTTGTGAGGGGAGATGGAGAGTGATTTAGGGAGGGTTTTAAGGGAAGTTGTCCCCTCCTCAATTACTCCCAACCAAAACTCTTTCATTAATTTAAATTAATTCTCCCAATCCACAACATTTTATTTGTCCATTTACTACTACTACATTCTATTACTTTATTTATTTCTAATTATCATTTTTCCTCTAGAACATTATTTATTTTCTTATCATTTTATCCTAATATAAAAATCAAAAATATAAAATGATCACATAATATTAACCATAATATTAAAAGCACACAATATGGTGTTAAATTAGTGCCTAGGGTTAGGGTCGTTACATCATTTTTATTGGTAGCAAAAACGAGTAAAAAGCTTTGAGTACCAGAGATTGTTAGGTTCGGAGGTCACGTTACGTTTTGGGAAGAGTATTACGAGATCACCCAAAACGCCTCGTATGACGAGTCTTTCTACCTTTCTCGAAAACGTGCGTGTGTGTGTGTGTGTGATTTTGAAATGGGTGCTTGAAGGACAAGCTTAATCTTGGTTTGAATGTCAAACGTTTATTAGGTGACTTTATTGAAAAGACGAGCGTTTGTGTGGCAAACGTCGGTTTTGAGATGGAAATGAGCGTTTGCGTGGCAAACGTCGATTTTGAACAGGGCGAGTCATTGTTAACGATTTTTACGGGAAAAAACGTATTAAATGATTTTAAGTGTCAAATGGCGGCTTTTAGTTTGAAAGATGAGCGTTTGTGGGCCAAACGTCATTTTGCGCGTTTTGAAAGAGAGTTCGACGGACGAACTCCGGTTTTGAACCGGGCATTACATTGTTAACGATTTTACGGGAAAATGCGTATTAAATGACATGCGATCAACGAATCGGGTTGCGATTCGGACTTTGAAAAGTAAATACTATCAACGATCCAAACGGGTCGGACTTGTAAATGACAGTATTTAAAGCAGTGTCATCGGAATCAAACGATCCGGAATTGTAAAGTACGATCAACGAGGCCAAACGGCTCGGAATTGTAAATGACGATCAACGAGGCCAAACGGCTCGGAATTGTAAATGACGATCGACGGATCGATCGATCCGGACTTTTAAATGACAGAAAGTAAAACGGAACGGGGTCGGAACGCCGTTTTAACCCGTGTTACTTCTCTTACGGGAAGAGAAGAGGATCGAGGGGCTAAAACGTATCGAACCCCGTTAGACGGAGGCGTCTACATTTCAGTAACGGCGTTCGAAACGGTTGTGGCGACTGGCGCGTAAACCGAGACGGAACGAGAGATTTAGAGAGAGGGAGTTATACCTATGGCTAGGGTCGACTCCTTTGGCTCGGAAGGTGTGTACGGGACACGGAAATTGGTTCAAAAGGTTGCTTCAAGTTGCAGTCTCATCTGTTCGGCTAACTGATTCCATTGATGTTCTGTCTGAGGAGCCCCGGGAGGCGGAGTGACGTTGTCCCCATCGTTACCGGCTGATGCAGACATACTGAAGCCCGGAGTTGGAAAAGACGGTGAAGCTGATGATGCACTTGACTCTTCCCAACTGATTAAACGGTGACCCGGTGCCCGAAACCAAGCTTTGTGCGGAGCTGCGGGGGGAAAGACACGAGGGTTCAGATGGTGGGATTTGAAGGAGGGTAGGTGTTTGGGCTTTTGGGCTCATGCAACATGCAATTATTTGTTCTTGTTTACTTAAAACGTATTTTATTAACCTAATCGGTTGGAAAAGATTGCTCTTCTTTTTCGCAAACTACTCTGATCCTGGATCAGTGGGCCCCGTCACTACGTCTATAAGCCCCTCGTATTCCACCTGTATTTCGACTTCCCAGGGTGGACAACCCCGGGCGAGGGTCCTATAGGGCAAGCGGGTCCCACCGACCGAAAAGAGAAACGATCCTAAAAGTCTGGCGGGTAATCGAGTCTTAACGAGCATTCGATGTAAATTACGGACAAAGCTAACGTCAAAGTCAAGATCATGTCAGAGGGCTCGACAAAAAGTCGGCATGATTTTGGACCGATGAGCGTCCATAATTGATATTGACTCGTCGTCAGTTAAGCCGTAATTAGGCATGGAATAATCGTTAATCCTTGATGACTCAGTGTCATGCTGGGGGTCGGTGTATAATTTGTGCCAGTCAGAGCCGAAGTCAAGGCGCCGATCAATATCTTGGTCAAAGTCTGCGGCGGAAAACCGACAGAGCTTCGACTGATTAGGGACCCGAAAGATATTGAGTCGGTATGTCGACAAAGGCTTGAAAGGAAAGGTCTATACACTGACAGGGCATGACACAGACCAGACTAAAAACCAACCGGGTCTCGGACAAAGTGTGTCACGGACAAGTGCATGGTCGACACGAGGCTCCATGGGATGTTTGGGTAGTCCTGTGCTCATCCGAGAGGCGTAATAAGACCAAACGGACCGCGACAAGGATTTCCCCGGGTTAAGGACGTAGTGTGCAGTGTACGGTCACGTGCGCGTAGTGTGCAAGCAGTCTATCTTCCTTTTCTGAGTAAAATAGAAATTTTTATGTGTTTTAAAAGGCATGATGCATGATTTTTTTTGAAAATTTTTTTTTTGAGAATTTTTTTTTGAATATTTTTTTTTTGAAATGAAATGAGCACATAAGCACATAAACACAAAAATTCCGACGATTAGGGACTTTATTTTCGACAGTCAAAATTTTGACTTTTCCCGAGGCGGCCAAAAACAAACACGAAAACTGTGCAAAAATCAACACACACAAACAAAGGATTTTCAAATGTTGAGACGGAAGTTTGACCCTCAAAAGTTTTTCTTTTTTTTTTGAAAAGATAAAACTTGTTAATCCCCAGCGGAGTCGCCACTGTGATGATGTGTCCCGATTTTTGAAAATCAAACGGAGTCGCCACGCCATTTTTGTTTTAAGGGCCAAAACTTTGAAAAATGCCCGAGATCAGAAATTTGGGTTCGGAGGTCACGTTACGCGCCGGGAAGAACGTTAGTGTTCACCCGGAACGCCTCGTAAAACGAGTCTTCCAAACATTTGAAATCCTTTGTTGTGTGTGTGTGTGTGTTTTGGCCAAAATAATTTGAAACTGGGGGAAGTAAAAATTGGGAATTCTTTTTAAGACCTTAAACTGATCTCATGATTTTTTGGATGATTTTTGGGTTGAGATTTGGGACTCAAAAGATTTTTGGAAGTTGAAACTCAGTTCTGCCAGAAGGAAAAAGGCAGTTGACCCTTGACTTTGAAATGAATTTTAGGGCTTTAAAAATCCAGAATCTGGGAAAAGTCTGAGAATGAAAAATGTTTAGAACACCTTAAATAGGGTTTCTGAAAAGGAAATTTCCATTTTGGAGAAGATTTGAGGGGTCAAAAATTTCTGGAAATCTCAGATGTGAGATCTGGATTTCCAGAAGCTGATGAACTAGCCTCTAAAAGAAAATTTGGAAAACAGAGTTTTACTCACCCAGAAAATAAGATAAAAATATGTCTGGAAAGCTCTGGATGTTGGCTACAAAAAGTATTTTGCAGTCAACACCAAATTCCAAGTTTATCTGTGTCCAAAAATTTAGACCATGGACTGAGGTCTGAGAAAATTGCTACTGGACAGCAACTTCTCAAGAAAGAAAATGTGATTTTAAAGGGGGTTTTGCATCCGTGCTTGTCCCCATTTCCCTAGGTTTTGGTTAGTGATCACTAGACATTTTAGTGGTGAATCAACTATACCAAACCATCCTTGGGGTACATTAGGACTAAGCACTTCATTTGCTTGGGGAAGGGGATTTTACCCTTTGAAAATGAGATTTGATGTATGAAAATGGTTTTTTTAGGTTTTTGAAAATGTGTTTTGCAAGTAAGCAAGAAAAGACTTTGAAAACAATTTTGATCTTTGTAGAAGATCATCCATGGAGATGGTCTTCCATGGTGATCTTCTTAGATCTAAGACAAAAGGATGAATGAACTACATTTTGTAGTTTGAAAATGCATGCATGGATGAGATTTAGGGTAAGAAGAGGGAGGTTATACCTATCTTCCTTGTGTTCTTGTGTTTTTTGGCTTGAATGTATGAGTGTTTGAGGTTTGATTTGAGAGTGTTTGAGTGAGTGTGAGTTGGGAAAGATTGGAGAGAAAAAGGTGACAATTCAAGTGAATTCTCACTGTTTTCTCTCTATATTTCGCCAGAGGGTCGGTGCAAAATGTGTTGTGGCTCCTTATTTTTGTGACTGGAGGGCTCAATTTATAGCCCTCCTGATTTTACAAAGTCATTCGCGCGGATAGGATCGTTGGCGTGCACTGTTCATTAATTACAGCTCCAGCTTTGGACAGGAAGAATAAAAATTCAAAAAAAATCAAATTAACAGCCAGTTTTTGTTTCCAGCATTTCTATTTATGGTTTTATTCTTTTGTTTTGCTTTTTAAGATGCTTTCTTTGGTTTATCTTCATTTGGCAATGCCCATTCTACCCTTGGTTGGTTAGAAATGTTAGAAATGTTAGGAATTGTTAGTAATGTTATGACTTCCGTTAATTTTCTAACGAAAAGACTAACAAAGTCAAAATTGGAGCACTTACACAGGGTTCTACTTCACCGGAGAGGGGGCACTGTTCTGTCGACGCAGTATCTGGACTGGTACGAAGAGTGTATGGGGGAGACACAGATGTCTATTTTGTGGAGACGGAGTGAGTTGTTAGGTGCTGATCACCTGGACAGCTCGACCATGAGGAGGAGTGAAGCAAGGGCAAACCCTGGGAATCGTACTGGCGATGCCATGGCTGATTATGTGACCAGTGCTGATCGGGCGGCCAATCAGAGCACTGTTATGATGGCTCGAAGCGAGGCGGCTCGAAACAGAGCTAGGGAAGGGGCTGCATTGATAGCCACAGGCTTGACGGAGGCGTCGGGAAGGGTCCCTGAGCCAGGTAGAAGGACTACCGGAATATTTCCCGTGAAGGTGAAGAACACTCGCCGGGGAAAAGGGAAGGGGAAGAAGGATGAAGGACCAAGTACGGGAAACTAGGTTGACCTTGCTGTCCAGAGTATCCACCCATTGTCATTGCAGACACATTAACTGATTAATGTTTTATTTTAGTTTTGCTAGCGTGTAGCGAGTCAAGAGTTGACCGTGCTTGAACTCATCAAAGATTGTTTTAACCGTAATGAATTTGTAGGTTAAATGACAAAAGAGTTTTCGAAACACAAGCAAATGATGCTTATTGTATTTTTTTTTAGACCGAACCAATGATGGCTGCCTACGTTCCCCTTTTACAATTGGACTAAGGGGCTCAGGTCACCGTAGTTCGACACTTTTAGGTGAATTTGAGAAAACGAAGACAAAAGGAGTGCGACCCTGTTTTTTACCTGGATCATTAGCGGGAATGTATCCAGTTGGGTATTACTCTTTTAGCACTCTTAATTTACTGAGGGGGACAGTGTATGGGGAAGGGGAGTTGACTCATGCTCTTCCTCAAACGAAGTATCTGCGGAGCTTGCTTCCGTTCACGGGGTTCACGAAAGGGTTTCCGTCCAAATCTGCTAGCTTCATGGCTCCTCCGGAGAAGATTCTTTGTACCACGAACGGTCCTATCCAAGTAGGCTCCCACTTTCCGAGGGGATTGGTCTGCGTAGGAGGCTTTTCCTTTAGCACCAAGTCGCCTTCTTTGATGTCTCGGATTTTGACTTTCTTGTCGAATGCTCGGGCCATTCTGCTCTGGTAGGCTCGAGTGTGTTCCATGGCTTTCAATCTGCGCTCGTCAAGTAGAGCAAGTTCGTCGTGACGGCTTTGTAGCCATTCGACTTCATTGATCCCGTTTTCCAAGAGGACTCGGAGGGATGGAATTTCCAATTCCACGGGTAACATCGCTTCCATTCCGTAGGTAAGCGCGAACGGAGTCTCCCCTGTGGCGGTTCTGACTAATGTTTGGTATCCCCAGAGAGCTAGATGTAGCTTTTCAGGCTAGTCCCGACCTCTGGTGGTCATCTTTCTGATTATCATGGCGAGAGTCTTGTTGGCTGCCTCTACTGCACCATTGGGTACGTGGTGCAGTAAGGAGATGACTTGTGACGCGTGACTCTGAATTCGGTCAGAAGTTGGTCACAATATCCTTCGAAGTGGGTCCCATTGTCGGAGATGATCTCGTTGGGCACTCCGTATCGGCACATGATGTTCTCTCGGATGAACTCGGCCACCTTCTTAGAATTCAGTACCTTGTACGATCTGGCTTCTACCCATTTGGTGAAGTAGTCGACTGCGACTAGAATGAACTCGTGACCATTGCTCCCAGGCGGAGTGATCTTGCCGATGACGTCGATTCCCCATGTGGCGAAAGGCCATGGCGTAGTCATGCAATAGAGTTCGTGAGGAGGGATGTGATTGAGATTGGAGAACCTTTGACATTTGTCGCAGCTTCGGACGAACTGGATGCAGTCTGTTTCCATTGATATCCAATAGTATCCCATACGGAGAATGATCTGTGTCAAAGCTCGAGCGTTCATGTGCGGACCGCAGGTTTCGTTGTGAACTTCGTTCATTAGCTCGCTGGCTTTTTCTTTGCTTACACACCAAAGGAGTGGCCCTTGGTGGCGCTTCTTGTACAACATACCCCCCAGAATGACGAAATGGGATGCCAGGCATTTTAATGCCATCATGTTTTTGGCTTTGATCCCTTCTTTGTATTTTCCATCTTCATTGGTGAAGGAAGCTTCTCCGTTTTGGAGGTACTGGTAAATTTGAGTATACCAGGGTTCGTCGATCGTTTCTTTTTCTTTTTCGATCTCACAGCGATAAGCGGGTGTTTCCCGTCTGCCTATTCTGAGGGGTTTTACTGCTTTCCCATCGGGAATTTCGACAAGAGAGGCGAGGGTTGCCAGGGCGTCTCGCGAGCGGTTTCTGTCTCTTGGCAAATAGTGGAAAGAGATGTCCTTGAACCGAGCGATGAGCTCCTCCATGTACGAGTGGTACTTGAAGGCGAATCTACCGTCTTCCATTTGTTGAACACTTGATTGATGATCAATGCGAGTCTCCGTATACATCCGGTTCGAGATGTTGCGCTCGAGGGCGGCTTCCGGACTGCTGCAGGCTTAGTATTGCAAAGCATTGTTGGTCGCTTCAAAATTGACTTGATGGCTATGGGCGTATGCTCGTCCTGGGAATCGACAAGGAGCATTCCAATACCATTCCCTTCTTGTTGGCCGCCCCATCAAAGAAGAGTTGCCGGCGGTTTGCGTTTGTCGAGTGAAAAGATTCCGTCGTCAGGAAGCTGCGGATCGGGACCCTTAGGTTCACGCTTGGGAAGTCGGCCGGTGATATGCCATGACTCTGCCCTTTGTTGATTTTCGACTATGTACTTGATGTCGAACTCACCAGGAAGAATGACCACTTGGCTAGTCGCATTGACAGGATGGCTTGTCAAAGAGATATCGGACGGGGTCCATTTTGGAGACCAGGAGCACCGAATGTGACCGCATGTAGTGTTTCAATTTCCCGACTACCCATACCAAGGCGGTACAAGTTTTCTCTATTGCTTTGAGTAGCCGAGTTCACTTCCTTGAAGCTTCCGGCTTACTGAAGTAGATTGCATGCTCAACTTTGGAATCTTTACGCTCTTGTGCCGGCATTGCTCCGATTGACGTGTACATTGTCGGATACGGGAGTAGTGGCTTGTCTTCATGTGGCGGAGCACACTGGGGGATTCACCAAGTAGGTCTTGATTTTCTCGAAAGCCGCACGGCATTCGGAGTCCCAATTGATGTCGGCATTCTTCTTCATCGGTTTGAACATGGGCTCACGAGAGAGATGTCAACCGGTTGATGAAGCGGCCGATATCTTGAAGTCTCCCCATGAAGCTCTTCACTTACGTCGAGTGCGAGGTGGCTTCATGTCGATGATAGCCTTGATTTTCCGAGGATCGGCTTCGATACCTCTTTTACGTAACCATGTACCCCGATACCTTGCCGCGCTTGACGCCTTAGAAGGTGCACTTCGCAGGTTCAATCTCATGGAGTGCTTTCGAGTCGGTTGAAGAACTTTCTCGGATCCGTCATCTCTTGCATGTCGATCCTCTGGAGTGGATGATCATGTCGTCGACATACACTTCAATTTCCTTGTGAATCATGTCATGGAAGAGAGGCACATTTGCGGCCGGGTAAGTAGCCCCCACGTTCTTCGGACCGAAACGGCATGGCCGTGTAAGCAGTATGTCCCCCATGGAGTGGTGAAAGCAGTCTTGGCTTGATCCTCCTCGGACATTTTGATCTGGTTGTATCCAGCGAACCCGTCCACGAAGGACTTTACTTCGAAATTTGCCGTGGTGTCGACCAGCATGTCGATGTTAGGCAGTGGGAAATCATCCTTAGGGCTGGCCTTGTTGAGATTCCGGAAATCTACGCAGCATCTGACCTTTCCATTGGCCTTGGTGACCGTCACGATGTTGGAGAGCCAAGTCGGGTACTCAATCACTCTGATGAAACCAACTCGGAGCATTTTCTCAATTTCTTCTTTTACTTGCAAGGACCACTCTGGCTTGATCTTGCGCAGCTTCTGCTTGACAGGCTTGGATTCGGGATCCAAGGGAATTCTGTGCTCTACGATCGAGGAATCGAGTCCTGGCATGTCCTGGTATGACCAGGCGAACACGTCAACATACTCCCGGAGGAGGCTTATCAGGGCTTCTTTTTCTGCATCGGCGAAGAAACTGCCCACTTGTGTCTCTTTAGGCTCTTGCACTGACCCCAGGTTCACTTTGGTCATAACCTCTTCGGAAGCTTGGGCCCGGTTGTCCTCTTGGTCGATTACACGCTCGAGAACTTCTCTAATGTATTGCTCATTTAATGTGTCTGCTTCTTTATCAATTGAGTTATTAACGTCTTTTAAGTTGTTTGTTAACTTATCAGTTGTTAAAGTGGCAATGAGAGGATACTCCGAACGGTCAGACTTTTCATTAAACGAGAAAGGAGATACATGGTTGGCTACATTATCATAGTCCTCCGGCGTAAGGCCATTGGATGACTCAGAGGACTGGACTTTTACAAAGACTGACTCAGAGGGTTTGAGACCGGGTTTAGGGAGATGTGGGTACGGGCCCAGCTTGTCTTCCAGTGCTGGCTTGCCCTTGGTCCGGTGAAGGTTACCCAGTTCTTCAGTGGCATTGCTGGATGCTTGATGAGGGTTCGGGGATCAAGAGGCTTGGCTTCTGCTGTCCCGATCATGGCGATCATGTTGTTTTCGGAGCCCAGGTCAATCAGGTTTGGCACCTCCATGACTTCTTCAAAAAGACTCTGTAGAGCTGGTCCACTGAGAGCGTCTTCTACGAATTCTGGTTCCTTCTGCTTTGGAGTCACTATCTCGAATGTGGCCTTGGCGGCTGATCCGAACAATCTGTTTCCCGTGAAGAGTACCTTGAGTTGCTCTTCCGCATCTGGGATTCCCTTGAATGTATACTCATGCTGGACTGTGGTGGCAGTTGGTCCGGGTAGAGCGGTGATGTCGAGGAACGCTCCCCTTATCGGATTAGCTTTGAGTCCTCTGAAACGCTTGAGGTCTCGGGCTAACTGTTCCATTCTGTCTATAGTCTCTGTACTGACTATCTCTGCTTCTTTCTCATCTTCATCAGTTCCACTATCGGTCCCCTCGATTCTGGCATCGGATCGTCGGTCCCCTCGATTCTGTCGGTTCCCTTGTCGGTCCCCTCAGTTCTGCTGTCGGTTCCCTTGTCGGTCCCCTCAGTTCTGCTGTCGGTTCCCTTGGTGAAGTAATGAGCGAGATCAAGACTGTAAGGTCGTAGGTCGGGTGTGCCGTCGGAGGTTCCCCTTTTGTGGGCTGCTGCCTTGGTGCGGGTGAGCCTTTTGCTTTTCTTTATGTCAGCTGGTGTTGGCACGTAGCCAAGCCCCTGGACCGTGGTGTGGTCCTTGACTTCAATGACTTGGTGCTGGCCTTGTAGCCTTTTGCCAAGCCCCAGTCCCGGGATGAAGTTCATGAGTTTCATCATCTTCATGGCGGGAGGAATCTGATCGTGAGACAGTGGAAGGTCCACGTTGCATATTTGGATCTTGGAGGTCTCCAGAGTGAATCCAGTTAATGGCGTGTCGTCACTATGCTTGATTTCTAACACTGGAATGTCGTTGGTGTTGGTCCCCTCGGTGGTGACGCTGTCGCCGTAGACTGTAGTTATCTCGTTGCCTTGCATGAACTTGAGAGCCTTTGGTGAAGGGTGGATGCCACGCCATTGATTTGATGCAGCCAGGGACGCCCCAGGATGGCTGTGAAAGTGATTGGAATGTCCAACACTTGGAATTTGGTGGGAATCATCCGCTTGCCGAACCAGATATTGAGAGTTGCAATTCCGAGAACTGTGCGGGAAGTAGAGTCATAGGCCTTGACAGAGTGGACTGAAGGCTTCAGATCTGTGGGCTTGATGTCAAGCAGGTCCATCATCTTGGCGGGCAAGACATTCATTCCGGAACCTCCGTCTACCAACACGCGGGGAAGGCGACGCTCGTCCAGCTGGACTGTGATATAGAGCGGCTCATTGTGATCAGCCCCAAATTTTGGAAGGTCCAAATCTGTGAAGGTGATAATGTTGCCGTAGTGGATGTTACCAATCATCTGAATGACTTCATCTGGGGTTGCGTCCACGGGGACCATGGTACGGGCCAGGCTTTCCTCTAGCTTGAGCTTGTGAGGATATGAAGAGGTGAGCAGAGACCAAAGGGAAATGTTCGCCTGAGTCTGCTTGAGCTGAGTGAGGATCGGGTCCTCTTTCACGGAACTTGCGTCTTCGGGCTGGCCGGATTGCAGTTCTGGCTCCGTCGGCTTTTTGGTGGCCTTAGGTGGTGGTGCATGGATTTGACCCGATCGGGTTAGAACGCTGACATCAGGCTTGGATCCTTCTGAACAGGCCGCTCTGAGTTGAGCCAAAGTTAGAGGAGGATTCCTCGTAGCATAGGGCCATATGTCTTTCTTCAGCTCATTGATTGTATATGCGCTCCCGGGAGCTTCGGCAGCTTGACGGATCTTGTCCCAGGAGACTGGCTTGGGTGCCTCTGCGGGGAGGTAGCCTACGGATTGCCGTAGCTGTTCGAATGTCAGTGCACAACAGTGATCGCCTGAATTGAACTGTGGGTTGCTGACCCTCCGGGGGAGGTTGGAGAGTTCTCTGCTGAGACGAACGGTCTCCTTGATCTCTTCACGGTATATCGCGTTCCTTTCCTTCTTGCTGAGCATACTCAGGGCATTCTGGAGTTGGGTCTGGCGATACTCATGGTTTGCTAACTTTCCTCCGCTCTTGGCCCAGATTAACTTTCTTGCAGCGGAGCCTGCGTCGAGAGTTAGTGCCTGCGTTTCTTCCCATGTGAGAATAGCCAGAGCTTCTTTGAACTGTGTGCGGCAGTCTAGGTAAATCTCCATTGGGGAGAGTTTCCTCCTTTGTTTTATCTGAGTGGCGGGTATGTCGGAAGGTGAGTACACGGCTTCTCGAACATCTGCCCATGTGACTGGTTGCTGTCCCAGTTGATCGTTTCTGTAAACGAAATCTGCAGTCTGTGGAACTTCCCTGAGTAATTGCTCAAGACGAATTTCCATCCTCCTCTTGTTTTTGAATAGACTTTCCTCCCCGAGTTGGCCTTTCAATTTGAGTACGGAAATGATCCGCTCCCATCCTCCCAGGACCCTTGGGAGTCCGGTTTTGTTGACTTCAGGTCCGGCTTGGAAGAGAATAGTTTCATCGTCTTCGTCGTCGCTTTCATGGAGAACTTGCTTTCCTCAGGGAGGTAAGCGCTGGGATCTGTTCTGCTGTGCCGTTCCATCTCCTAGGTCATCGGGACCGTTGACCACCCTCGTTTGACGGAGGGGGTTGGATGAGAACAGACGATAGTCGAGGAAGTTGCCGTGGGCAAAACCCTTGAGGTCGAACTAGTCTAGAGTGGCCTCTAGCTTTCTATCTGAAGCTGCCTGTGACACTTTAAGGGCTTGGTCCTTGTAGGTCTTTTGAGCTTGGTCTTCGTCCCAAAGACGGCTTTCTTGAGCGGCTAGTTCCATGAGGGCTTTCCTTGCGAGAGTTAAACAATCTCCGTAGGTACGCACCGTCTGACTAGTGTTCAGAACTGTCATCACATTCAAATCGCCGAACGGCGGAAACACTTGGATTACGTTGACGAAGGAAGTCGGACTGGGACATTCCATGCGGCCTTCCTTGATCTCGATTACCAAGAAGTTTGCCCATATTTGCTTGATTGACCCCACGGGGGTGTTGAATTCTGCAATGTTGACGGTCTCGTGATCTCGCTCGATCGCCAAGTCTATCGAGCTAGCGGTCGGCGCGGGATGTACGAATCTGGGCGTGGCAGTGGGAGCGAGAATCGGCTGGAGCATGTTGATGCTGAGGTTGTCATTTCCTATGCTGGAAGTTGACTCTACCTTGCGGGGAAGACCTTCACAGATGTTTTCGGGGTGGCTACCAGAAGCGTTCCCGAGGTTGATCTGACTCGTAGCAGGGTGAGGAGCTTGGTCTCCTTCGTTGTTGCCTCTGGCCCTGGCGGCGCTTGAGGGTATAAGCTTGACTGACGGCACGGGCCGGTTGCCACTGGGGCTGGTACTCGGAAGTAATGATGAGCTCTGAGCTCGCTTGGCCAATGCCTCATTTACCATAAGCAGGCAGTCGTCGAGGGTGACCTTGGTGTTGCAGAATCTGACAATAAGAATTTGGATCCTTGGCTTCATCGGGATATACGGAATAGATGATGTTGACGAAGTCGTCGTCATTCACTTGATCAGAGGGATTCCTCATTGCGTGAATCACGTGCTTCCAATTGTCAGATAGCTGTTTGTACTGGACGTTGAGCTTGACAATCTCCATCGTATTGGAGCCTTGGTCGTAGGTGACCTGATTGGAAGGAGCGCCGTCCTCGAGCGAGCATGTGAATGCGAGAGGTTTTCTTGAGGGTGCGCCGCATCTTCGACTCGGAGAGTCACGATTCGTCATCGTCGGCCAGTTCAATCCAGGTGTAGGGACGTATTGCGTCGGTTGCGTTCTTTGGAGCGGCTAGGAAAACATCATGCTCTTATTTGGAGAAGAGGGGTGCGGCGGGTAATTCCTCGTGAAGGACATCCCATACCACTTCCATGCATTCATCCCGAGAATGACGGTGCTTGTTAACCTTTATCACAAAGATCTCTTCGCTGGCGGGAGCCGAGAGAGTTGGTTTGAAGAATGCGACGAATCTCCGATTGGAGGCGGGGTTTACGTGCCCGCATCATGGCGATGTTCAGGCGTTTCTTTCCAATGCGCCTCCAAATGTTGGAATCGACAGTTGAACTTGATGTATCGGACTGCTCGAGTGCACTGCTCGAGTACGTTTACATAGTTAGCATCTCCGGACTACTGAGGATTCGATGAGATTTGCCCCGATAGTCCCTTGGTTGATTCGAAGGAGGTAACCCCGGTGTATGCAGTAGCGGGCACGCTTGGCTACTGTCTCGACTTCGTTTCCAATGAGGAAACTGTCCCCCCTAATGACTTCAAGATCTCCCTGCCGGTTAATGAACTTGACGCATTGGTGGAGAGTGGAGGCTATGGCTTTCATGTGATGTAGCCAAGGGTGTCCCAGAAGAGCTGTGAACTCGGATGGAATGTCCATTACGTGGAACTTTCTTTGGCACCATTTGGGTCTCGAACCCGAGTTCGAGTCACCGTCCCGGGATGGGACGAGTTGTCTTTGTCGTATGCCTTGATAGTCGAGCGACGGAATCGGGTGGCTTTCGTGGATGCGGAGGGCTCGCATCATGCTTTGAGAGGGAGAACATTAATGGCTGACCCGTTATCTACCTATACTCCGGGGAGCGATATGGTGTTGAGCTTGTACAGAGCTTCGTTGTGCCCCGAGGCATCGCTCGGCAGGTCTTCATTACAGAACGTGATCATGCTGCCATACAATCGGGAGTCGTAGATCTCATCTCTATTCGGAGAAGGAGAGTCATCCAGCCATCCGTTTCCTGTTTTCCTCTTGCGAGGCAAAGCCTTTACTGGAACCTCGGGATTGCGTTGAGGTTGTTTGTGGCGGTTGCCGCCCTTGGTTAGCACGTTGATCGAGTGCGAGTGCCAAGCTGACTTTGATCTTCCTTTACCGGTCCGAGCTCGGAAGATGGACAAATTGAACCTTGGCTGATCCCGCGGGGGGTTATGCTTCGGCGCGGTAAGATTACCAAGATGCGAGGTATTACGGAGCCACAGGGTGCAGAATTACGGTTTCGGCGGGACTTTTCGGCTTTCCCACCTGTCTGCTCTAAAGGCTGCATGGCACGGAGGCAAGGAGGCTTTGGAGTAGAGTACGTAGTAGTCGAACCTCCCGGAAGGCACTCCAAGTGTACCTACACTGGTGTCTCCAGCTTCGTATCTCTCTCTCAGTTGCTGTTGAGAGGATTTCTTCTTTTGTTTTCTCGGAGGATTGCTCCGGACTGTTTCTCGGGACTCGTACTCCCGGGCGGGCGGAGCGATCGCAAACATCATAGGCGATGTGAACATTAGAGGAGGATCAGTGAAAGAGGCGGAGCGGTTCTGCGGCACTCTTCTTGGGCACCCACTCAATGGAATTCACGCTGTTATTGTTCGGAAAAGGTTTCCGACTGTATTGGGCCCACGGGGGCGTTCCAACTTTCCTTCCTCTATTAAGTTCTGGATCTCATATCGTAACCCCACACGGTTATGCGTGGTGTGGCCGTGATGCGATGGAAGGCGCAGTACTTGTTCTTGTCCGCATTGGCTACGGGATTCTTGGGTTTGTAATTAGCAACGGGTTTAAGGAGACCTTCCTTAATTAACCCTTCCAGCATCTTGCTCAGTGGTATGTCAAACTTGTCAAAGTGTACGGCAGGCCGCTTCTGAGTAGAATTGCTGCTTTGCGGGGCCCAGGTTTATGTTACCCAGCTTTGTCCTGTTGGATGTAGTTGACAGACGTATCTTTCCCTTTGCCGGGGGCCGGTGTGGGATTGTATGCAACTCTGGCGATATACGTATGGGCGTGCGGTAGCCAACTTTTCTTTGAGATCCTTCTCGAGCTGTGAGCCGGCATTGACCATGGCAGGAGATGCAGGAAGAAATGATGGCGATGAGAGTTCGATGGACGGTCTTAAGCAGGACTTGAAGATCCGCATCTGTTCATCCTTGGAGAGTGGCTCCATGATCTCGGAGAGTTTCCAGCTCCACCTTTTGTAGAATTCTCCTAAACTTTCATCCGCCTTCTGTTCAGTGGTGATTAAGTCCTCTCGACTCGTTTCCCACTCTAAGTTGGATCGGTACCGTTCCAGGAAGATGTTCTTGATCGATCCCAGTGTGGCGATCCGCGAGCTTGACCCTTAGAAACCACCGTAACGCGAACTTTTAAGCGTATCTTTGGAAGTGGTCGGCCATTTGTTGGAGGGTTGCTCCTTTTGCTCTCATGCAGAACGTAAGTGTCGACATGCGTTTGAGGACATTCGGTTTCGTCGAATCTGTCCATCTACGGCATTACGAACTTGGCGGGAGAGGCGTGACCATTCCGGATACGTGGATTTGAGCGTGTCTGCTTTGAGCTGCTCATGGTGGCTTTCAGGTCTTTCATACGTTCGACCATCCGAGGCTAAGGTTGGGTCAGGTGGTGGACTTTGAGGCTCGGCGCCGGGTGCTACCACGTGAGCGGTAGTGATTGGAGGAGGAAGGCTTGGTATGTGAGAGTATACGGGAGCCTTTTCTGAACTGTATCGGGGTTTGTCCCCGGTGTTTAGGGATTCGTGTATTGGCAAAGGGACGAACCCGGGAGGGTATTGAGAAACATTGGCATGCACTGAGATGGTCAGTGTCTTATTTGGTGGTATTGAGTGATAGGCGTAGCCTTTGGTGGCCCAAAATGACGGGGTTTCCACGAGAAGTGGCAACATGGAGCCTAGGTCGAATTTGTTTCCTTGATTCGAAGGCATCCCGTATGTTGGCGGGGAGGAACTGTTGAAGGTTTGGTGAGCGGCCGGGGAATCGTCATCCTCTACCGGGACAAAAGTACCGTCGGCGGGGATAGCGGCTATACCTCGCTCATTCGAAGGCTGTACCACGAAATTCTGCGATCTTCTTTACGCACTCTTGTGAACCTCACAAGCCCGGATGGCTTCTTCCAAAGTCATATACATTACCGGTGGCGGGAGTCCGTCCCAGTCACGATTTCTCGGTGAGCTAGACATGTCGGAAATTACAGTGAGGAGGCGAGAAGAAGAAGCTGTCGCAGCTGCCGTTCTTTGTGATCTGGCAAGGCGGCGGCCGGAAATCGAACCACTTTACGCTCATTGCGAGGAACGAAAGGAAGGGTTTATGCTTCGGAAAGGGGTATTTGGCTCAAGGTTTCGGGCTTGTGCAATGTGCAGTTACCGATTAATGTTTACTTAAAGCGTGTTTTCTCAGAGTCCTAATCGGTTGGAAAAGAGCAAGTCTTCTTTTTCGCAACTAATCCTAGAGCTCTAATCAGTGGATCTCGTCACTACGCTTATAAGCCCCTCGTTTCCATTGTAGATCATCTTTCTCAGGACGGACTATCCCGAGCGAGGTCTGATAAGGCAAGCGAGTTCCACCGACAAATGAAAAAGTGAACTTAAGGCTAGCTAATCACGCAAACGTTCGACGTGTGTGGCGTACGGGCCATAGTCGAGGTCAACGTCCTTAAGTTAAGGCGGGGATCGTGCCAAAATTTTGGCATGACCTCTCCTTACTCGCTTGTGCGAGAGACCTTAGCTTTTAGCGTTGGCCAAGTTGTGGCTGGCACGGTACATACGACGAGGTTTGGTGACACGGCGTCACATTGAACCTTCGGGTATATTTTTCGGCAGAGCTCCGCGTCAAAGTCAAGGCTGAAGAGCTCAAGACTTCGGGTCGGGAACGACCTTTGGTCTTAATCTCTCGAGCTTGACTCGGAGCGGGGCCCGGCGTAAAAAACATACACTTAGGCTTTATGACACGAGCTAAGCCAAAAACCAACCAGGGTTTTGGACAAAGTGTGACACAAAGAGTGCATGGCTTACACGGGATAGGATGGGATGTTTGGGACGACCCCGTGCGCCCCCGAAAGGCATATGGCAGGCCAATCGGGGTGCAACTGATAAGGCCATCCCGGGTTAGGGGTTGTAGTGTGCAGTGTTCCGAGGCAGCAAGTGCGCGTGGTGTGCGGTCACTACAGTTCCTTTTCTGAGTAAAACAGAGATTTTTCAGAATGTGTCTTAAAGCATTATGATGCGCAGTTCAAAAGACAGCATGAAAATCAAACATGAATGGGGATGCACAAACATGGTATAATTTTTGAAAAAAGTTGACAATGTAATGCCAGGAAAAAAACCGTTCGAGGCTTAAAGGAACACACGCACGAAAACGAGGAAGGGTAAACGAAAGTTTGACCCACGGAAGGCTTTTTAGAAAACAATGGTAGTTTTGAAAAAAGTATCTTTTCCCCAGCGGAGTCGCCAACTGAAATTACCCGATCTTTTTCGCGCGCGGCGGGGGGCGCGGAAAAGGCGGTTGTCTTTCGCGGAGGGTTGTGTCTGAGACCTCGCTTCACGGGAAGGAAAAATGAGGAGTCGCCACGCAGTTTTTGTATTTTAAGCCCAAAACTTTGAGAAATGGCTTTTGAAAAGGGTGTCGTTTTTATTGGTAGCAAAAACTTAGGAAAAGGCTTTTGAAAACGGGGATCATTTTTATTGGTAGCAAAAACGAGTAAAAAGCTTTGAGTACCAGAGATTGTTAGGTTCGGAGGTCACGTTACGTTTTGGGAAGAGTATTACGAGATCACCCAAAACGCCTCGTATGACGAGTCTTTCTACCTTTCTCGAAAACGTGCGTGTGTGTGTGTGTGATTTTGAAATGGGTGCTTGAAGGACAAGCTTAATCTTGGTTTGAATGTCAAACGTTTATTAGGTGACTTTATTGAAAAGACGAGCGTTTGTGTGGCAAACGTCGGTTTTGAGATGGAAATGAGCGTTTGCGTGGCAAACGTCGATTTTGAACAGGGCGAGTCATTGTTAACGATTTTTACGGTAAAAAACGTATTAAATGATTTTAAGTGTCAAATGGCGGCTTTTAGTTTGAAAGATGAGCGTTTGTGGGCCAAACGTCATTTTGCGCGTTTTGAAAGAGAGTTCGACGGACGAACTCCGGTTTTGAACCGGGCATTACATTGTTAACGATTTTACGGGAAAATGCGTATTAAATGACATGCGATCAACGAATCGGGTTGCGATTCGGACTTTGAAAAGTAAATACTATCAACGATCCAAACGGGTCGGACTTGTAAATGACAGTATTTAAAGCAGTGTCAACGGAATCAAACGATCCGGAATTGTAAAGTACGATCAACGAGGCCAAACGGCTCGGAATTGTAAATGACGATCAACGAGGCCAAACGGCTCGGAATTGTAAATGACGATCGACGGATCGATCGATCCGGACTTTTAAATGACAGAAAGTAAAACGGAACGGGGTCGGAACGTCGTTTTAACCCGTGATTACTTCTCTTACGGGAAGAGAAGAGGATCGAGGGGCTAAAACGTATCGAACCCCGTTAGACGGAGGCGTCTACATTTCAGTAACGGCGTTCGAAACGGTTGTGGCGACTGGCGCGTAAACCGAGACGGAACGAGAGATTTAGAGAGAGGGAGTTATACCTATGGCTAGGGTCGACTCCTTTGGCTCGGAAGGTGTGTACGGGACACGGAAATTGGTTCGAAAGGTTGTTTCAAAGGTGTAAGGAGCGTATTTGATCGAAATACGAAGGTTTCACGCGAATCGAGACGAAACGGGAGCTCGGAAGGGGTGAAACTGGCTTGTGCCGTGAGTGAGAGTGATTTTTGGAGTAAAAATTGTGATCCTTTGCCTTTGACAGCAACTTCTATTTATAGGGTGAAAATTGCAGTAGGAGTCCGGACGGACTTGGACTGAATCCAGGGGGTTTTGGGTATTTTGGAAATCTGGGGGACTTGCTGGCAATTTCATGAAAAGTGCACAGGGAGTCCGGCCGGACTAGGCTTGCAAACCAAGGGTATTTTGGTCTTTTGGCCTTGATTTGTGATTGAAGAGTGACTAGAGGGAGGTGGCATGTGTGCCACGTGCCCCCTGAGTCACCAGCTGAGGTGGCATCTTGTCCTCGGGTCCCGATTTTGTCCGTTTTTTAAATAACAGTCCGGAAAATGTCCGAAACGCCCCCGGAAAGTGCCGGAAAGTGCGTTTTTCAGGGAAAGCCATGCTTTTAACGTGTGATGACACGTGTTAAGTAGGCTTGACGTCGGGATGCTCGGGGCATTCCCAGGACGTCTCGATGGCTTGATAACGGGGAGTTTAACGAGTTCCGGTTAACCTCGAGCGCGCCCGTTAACGGATTTCGGTTAACTTTCTGACGGATTTGACGATCCGGATTTGGGTACTTACTGCTTGTCCCTTGGGTGTTTTTTATATTTTTGTGAGAAATCAGATTGGGGGCCATTCGTCCCACCCCGGTTGTGGGAAGCCAAGAGAAAATATATATATAATCGTGATGTATTGGTGTTGGGGGATACCCGTAGGTTAAGAAACTTTGTGATGGGGGTTTTGTGCAGGTTTCCCCGCGAGAGAGATCAGGCTTTGAACGCCGTTGAACTTGTGAGGAGAGTGATCCGTGTCCCCGACGAGATAGCGACCGGGAAAAGTGTGAGCGATGGACCCCGAACCTGTTAATGAGATGCGGGCCTTAGAGCTCACGAGGATCTGTCCGATGCCTTGGACATTCTTCCCCTGAATACCATCTTTCCCAATGTTGTGCCCGCGGCCCCTGGTGCTAACCCAATTGAACTGAGTAGTAGTGAGGAGCTGGAGCCTCTGAATTTTGAGGTGACCGGAGTCGGGGGAAATGAACCTGAGGTAACTTCTGCCCGCGGTGATGACACCGGTCTCTTTGGCTCGACGAGCTCGGAGACCGAGGAGGATGACCGCGAGGTTGAGCTTAGGAGGGCTGCGGGGACCTCTAAGAAGGCTACTGAGACTACGAACATTGTTGATGCTTTCTCTGACCCTGACTCCAAGGAGGAGATAGTTGTGGCCCCTGCCTGGAATAAAGGCAAGAGGCCAGCTGCTGAGGTGAATCCTGGCCGTGGCCGCGGTAAGAAAACCAAGGAAGTGGCTACCATTGACTGGGAGGAGGATATTTATGAGGTGATCGCTATTCCAAGCGTGCTTAAGCTCTTCTCCTTCCTTTGGTCGCAATATGTATGTGCCCTCCTTGATTATTTTGGTGACCTCATATGGACCTTCCCATTTCGGGGACAGTTTGTTGAAACCAGGTTGGGTCCCTTGAACCTCTACGCTTCTGAGTACCCAATCTCCAACTGAAAAACTCCTCCTATTTACTCTTTTGTCGTGGTGCTTCTTCGCTTTCTGCTTGTAGTTCACCATTTTTTCATTTGCCCGTATTCTATTTTCTTCGAGATCGTCCAGGTCACACCTTCTGTTTGCCTCGTTTTGAGACTCATCGAAGTATGTGACTCTGTACGAGGGTAGGGCTACCTCCACTGGAGCCATTGCCTCTGACCCATACGTGAGCGAGAAGGGAGTTTCTCCTGTTGAATTTCTTATTGTGGTGTGGACAACCCATATTGCGATCTGGAGCTCGTCCAACCATCGTCCTCCTCGTCCTTCCAAATTTTTCTTTAGGGCGGTCAGGACTAGCTTGTTCGCGGCCTCAGCTTGGCCGTTTCCCTGAGGATAGGCAACTGCGGACTTACGGTGTTGCACCTTCATTCTCACACATTCAGCAGTGAATTTCGCAGAGAATTGGGTGCCATTGTCTGAAATAATCGCTCGGGGAACCCCAAATCGACAATAGATGTGATCGTGGACAAAATTGATTGTATTCTCCTCGGAGATAGTGGCTAAACCCTTGGCTTCTGTCCACTTGGTAAAATAATCCATGGCCACCACAGCATACTTAATGTTTCCTCGAGCAGTTGGGAATGGTCCAATGAGATCAATCCCCCACGTATCAAACGGCCACGATGGTACAACCAAAGTCTGCTCTGTTGATGGTAGTCTGGGGATGTCCGCAAATCTCTGGCACTTATCACACTTTCTCACATACTCCTACGCATCCCTTCTCATTGTAGGCCAGAAGAATCCCTGGAATTTGATCTTGTCTGAGAGGGTGCGAGCACTGGATGTCCGCCACAAACTCCTTCATGGACCTCATAGAGTGAGTTGGTGACCATGTGAGTTTTGACACATCTTAGCAAAGGCTTGGTGAATGATCGTCGAAAAAGTACCCCATCGAGGACGAGGTATTTCGCGGACACCGTTCTGATGGCTCTAGCCTTTACTGGATCCTCGGGGAGGGTCTGCTTCTCGATGTAATCCTTGATCTCATCTACCCAGTCCCTTACTTGATCCTCCATATTGTTTATGCCGGATTCGATCTATAGCAGGTCTTGCCGTGAACTCAATCTGGCAATCTGCCTCCAATTCATCAATTTCTTGATCTGTTATTACGGAGAGGAGGTCTGCTTCCACATTATCCTCTCTCATGACTTGGTTCAGCTCATAGTAGGTGAAATTTTTGATGAGGGTTGTTGCAAGGCCACAGCACTGAGTTAGCACTGGGTTGATGGTATCATACTCCCCCCTAATTTGAAGCTGAGAATCACTGTTGATCTCTATATTCTGAACTCCCAAGTCTCTTGCCAATTCCATGCCTGCTATAATCGCTTCATACTCAGCCTGATTGTTTGATGCTTCGAACCTGAACCTCAAGGCCCTCTTAAATTTCTCCCCGCAGGGTGCGATCAGAAGTATGCCCGCTCCACTAATTAACTTGCTCGCTGAGCCGTCCACGAATAAAATCCATATTTCTTCCGGGCGCTCTTTTGGCTGTATAATTTCCGTGCCCGAGCTATCTGGGGTTTCTTCTGATTCTGCTCGCTTTCTCTTTCCAAGGTCGCTGTCCGCCAATTTGAATGATGATTCTACCACAAAATCAACTAAGGCCTGCGCTTTGATTGTCTTTCTCGGGGAGTAGGTGATCTGGAACTCAGTGAGTTCGATAGACCAAGCTAGCATTCTCCCGAAGACTACGGTTTGTGTAAAACCTTTCTAAGCGGAGCCTCCGTTAGTACGGTTATAGGATGTGCGAGAAAAGTAGGCTCTTAATTTTCGAGCGAGATACAAGCAAGGCGTAAGCTAACTTCTCTATATTAAGATAACGCCCTTCTACGGCGGACGGTGCCTTAGATACATAATAAAGCTGGTTTTGGGAGTTATTCTCCTCCCTTACAAGAACAGCGGCTCTTGCCCGGATCGATGCTTGCTAAAAACGAAAAAGTTCTTCCCGGCACCGGCCGCTGAGTAGAGGTGGCTGCTCGAGGTATGTCTTGACTTCTTCAAAAGCCTGATGGCACTCAGTGCTCCATGTAAATTCATCAGCTCTCTTCCCTCCTTTGAGAGTTTTGAAGAAGGGGAGGCATCTCTCTGCTGACCGCGAGATGAAGCGGCCAAGTGCAGTGATGCGGCCATTGAGTTTTTGTACATCCTTCACGCAGGCAGGAGGTTTCATGTCCAACAGCGCTTGGATTTTTTCAGGGTTAGCCTCAATTCCTCGCTGGTTGACCATGAATCCGAGGAACTTGCCCGCCTTCACCCCAAAGGCACATTTGAGGGGATTTAGTTTCATGTTGTTGTGGCGCAAGTTTTGGAAGGTTTCCTCCACGTCGAGCTCGTGGGAGTTTTCCTTTGTCTTTATGACCATGTCATCAATATAGGCCTCAAGATTTTTGCCTAGTTGGTTTTTGAAGACCAGATTGACCATTCTTTGATAGGTGGCTCCTGCATTTTTCAGCCCGAAGGGCATCATTGTGTAGCAGTAAGTCTTGCCCGCAGCGATGAAAGCTACAGAGCGGACATCTTCTGGAGCCATTTGGATCTGATGGTAGCCGGAGTATGCATCAATGAAGCTTAATACTCTGTGGCCGGCTATAGAATCCACCAATCTGTCTATGCGAGGAAGAGGGAAGCAGTCTTTGGGGCATGCTTTGTTAAGATCGGTGAAGTCAACGCACATCCTCCATTTGTCATTGGATTTTTTGACCATCACGACGTTGGCTAGCCATTTGGGGTAGGAAATCTCCTTAATTATCCCCGCTTTTAGCAATTTTTCCACCTCTTCCTTGATCACAATTTCTTTCTCCGGGGAGAAGTATCTTGATTTCTGGTGAATGTTCTTGAAGGATGGGTCATCATTGATTTTGTGGAGGATCACGTCCTCGCTGATTCCCAGCATATCCTCCACCCTCCAAGCGAACACATCACAATTTGCTCTAAGGAACTCGATGATTATCCTTCTCTCCTCGCTGTGAATTTCCAACCCGACCTTAACAGTTTGCTCGGGAAAGTGGAAGTTGATTACCACCTCCTCGAGCTCGTCGTTAGGTTTCAGGTCGCTGATTTCACGGTTGTGCAAGGAGTCAATAACAATGGTTGGGGGGTTGACCTGAGCTCCGGTCAGTGTTGCCATAGAGTATATGACATCGCGGTCGATCTCCCCCTCTATTCCCCAATCAATATAACCTCCCTCAACAGGGGCCAAGCGCTTCGATTTTACGCTCGTCTTGAGCTCCACCTTCGTGGTATGGAAAGAAAGCATGCCAATTGGAATGGGTGCCGGCGGGAGTGCAAGGGCTTTTCCCTTTTTTGATTTGTCCTCGCCTTTTCCCTCTTTCGATTTGTCCTCGCCTTCTATCTGCGGGCAGGACGTCTGGCCTTTTAGTTCCTTCCTTTTTTCCTCAAGTGCTCGGAGGAATCTCCCGGGCTAGTTCTTGATGGTAGCAACCCCGTCCGGGGTGTTAAATTTCACCCTTTGGTGGGGGACGGACGCAACTATTCCCAGTTCGGCCTGAGCAGTTACGCCAAGAATGGCGTTGTATTGGGAAGGAAGATCGACCACCATGAATGTTACTTTGGCCGTCTTCTGCATGGGCTTTTCCCCAATAGTTACATCAAACACAATCGTCCCCTTTACCCTGATGGCGTGATTTGTGAAGCCCTCAAGCATGCCCGCATATGGAAAAAGATGCGCTTCGGTCATTCTCATTCCTACCAAAGTATGGTAGTAGAGTATATCGCGGGCAGCTCCAGTATCTATCAACACTCGGCCTATGTTTGCCCGGTTGATTCTCATTCTTAGGGTGAGCGGCTGGGTGGAATGAAAAAGGGAGGAGGCAAGTTCACTCCTTTTGAACCCAATTTCCTGCTCTTCTTCCGGAGCCATTGCGGGGATGGAGAAAACTTTCTCTAATGTCCGGATTTGGAGGGAGAGCTGTTTGTTGGAGGGGGGTTCCTCTCCAATGAAGTTTATATTGTAGTCTCCCTCTTCATCATCAAAATTGTCTCTTTCCATCCTCTCAGGACCACGAGTGTTTCGTGCCCGCTGCTAGTTATTATTGGGGGCCTGGTTGTTTCCCTTTATCCACCTGGTTAGTTCCCCATCATTAATTCTCTGTTGAATTATTCGCTTTAACTGGAAGCAGTCCTCAGTTCCGTGCCCGTGATCATTGTGGTATTCGCAGAACTTTGTCCTACTCCTCTCATTTGGTTTTCGGAGCATGGGGGGAGGAGGAGGAAAGTCTGATGCCCTCATGATCACTGCTCTTGGCTCGGTGAGCTCAGTGTAAACTGTTTCCTCTACTTTTTCCGGAGCTTATCCGACCCACGGCCTCTGTTCTTGCCCTGGTTGTTGATGCGGGCAGGCTCTGGGGTGGTTTCCTGAACTTGGCTTATTCTCTCCTTGGCTGAAGCTCGGGGAGCGGGCATACTGCTCTCTTCGGCGGAGGCAATGGCAGAAGCCCTTTCATACATCTCCTCCACTGTTTTTGGTTGGCTGGAGGCAAAATTCAATTTTAGGAAGGAGGAGGTGAGGCCTCCCTCAAAGCAAAGTCTAATATCCCCCTCTTCCAGATCCACAATCTCCTCGCTCACCTTTCTGAACCGAGCAATGTAATCTTTCGTGGATTCAGTGGGGGCCTGCTTGACACGGACAAGATCTGTCTTTGGTCTAGCGGGCACCCCGGCTCCAGCAAAGGCATTCAGGAAAAGGTTTCTGAACCGGCTGAAAGAGTGGATGGAATGGGGTTTGAGAGCCAGCATCCAGGATAGGGCCTTGCCCGTGAAAGTGGCAGCTAAAGCCTTGCACATCACGGATTCGTCCGCGGAGAACAATGCCATTTGGCCCTCAAATCGACCCATGTGGCTCCTCGCGTTCTTGGAACCATCATATGTATCCATCTGGGGGGGCTTCCCCTTCTGGATAGGTGCCCGCGCGATCTTGTCGCTGAAGGCATCCATTGTGCGACCACATTTTTGGGCTGCCTTCTGATGGGTCTCCCACATTTTTTGCATGAAATCAACGAACTCAGGGTTCTGGTTATCAATCTTCTGCTTCTTAGCACGTGGAGCCACGGCCTTCCCCTTGGCCGGAGCCAGGGGTATGGCTTGGGGCCTCGCACGGTGGTTTGACTGTGCCTCTTCCCCAATCTCCTCGGTATCCTCTACATGCACCACGCTTCGCTTAGCTGGATGTCCGCGGTCAAAGGTTGGTTCAACCCGGTTTGCCCCCGCAGCTTGACTAGCAAGCGATTTAGTGGGAGCTCGTTGGGAGAACCTTTGGGACCCTTGTGGGAACTGCATCCCTCCATTGGCCTCTATTTCGAACATCTCCAGTTGAGCATCAGCAATTGCCATGGCCTCTGCGACAAGTTTGGACTTAGAGTCCAGAATTTCTTGCCTCCTTAGAATCTGCTCCGGGGAGAGAGGAGTGTTCATGGTGGTGTTTCTTAGGGAGCTTGGGGATTTTGGGACTTTTGTTTAGGAGGGCTTGTGCTTTTCGGCACGTATGCAGTCCGTGAGCTGGTGCATAGCCTTCTGACCGGGGGAGAGGGTGTTTTGTGGCTGGGAACGTGCCCCCATTCTGTTAAAAACGGAGGTTGTGGCCTTTCCCTTATTAATGGTGGAGGGTGAGGCTTGGTTCTCATCCTCCAAGGTCAAATGACCAGCGTTTTCCAGTATCTTAGACATATTCTGTAAAGAGATGATGGAAAAGAAGAGCCTTTCGGCACTTGTTTTGTTTAGGACACGAGAGGTGCCTTGAAAACAAAATACACGGGAAGTGAATAAAGAAAAGATCTTTGTTCCTGCAATGGAACCACCTTGATGATGCCAAGCATTTCGGGGTCAAGAGCGGTTCAAGGATATCTCGGCTTGATATATTTAGTGGGTTGTTTATACCTAGATCACAACACAAAGAAGCACCGTTAAGGTCAAAGTTGGATGTTACTCAAACTTAGGCCCTCGGGTGTGAGAGTAAGAATACTGAGATAATAAGGCTTTGAATACCTTGGATGTGTGTGTGTTTAGGGTTTAAGAGTAATATGGCTTACTCAATATATTTGGAACTTATCTTGTCGAGGGACAAGGGTCTTCTATTTATAGGCAATGTAGTGGTGCTTGTTGATGTAAGCAATGAGATCAGCCCTAGGGGGCACTTTGGTATTTGACCAGCTACACGTGTCCGCAGCTAATTGGCCCTGTCAGGGAGGGAACATTGACTGCAGAAGGGGCATGGCTGAAAGGGACATGAGCCGTGTGGCTGGCTTGGCGCATTAAATGAAATAGTAGGCGCCTAAGTGAGCCGCATTGAATGCGTGATGGGGGAGCCGGCAACTTGCATGTCAGAGCCAGTAAGCTAACTTGCTTAGTAAGGCTTGACATTAACCAGGAGGCAGGTGAGATAACCGGGAGGCAGACATGAGCCCGCGGTCAACTTTGTGGCCGCGGTCAAAGGTATTTGACGCGGGCACGGATGACGCGGTCATGACTCCTACGGGCACCAATCCAGCGGGCAGGATCCCTGCGGTCTTCGCTAGGGATAATGCGGGGAGGGACGCGGTCTTGACCTCAAGGGCCTATTTGTCCGCGGTCTTCCCCCAGCGGTCCAGGAACTGCCACGTCACTGGTTCCTTGTACCAGACCGAGCGCGGGCCCGGTCCAGTAGATCCGGGCTCATCAGTGTGTAGAGAATTTTCTTTCTTCATGAATCATGGTGAACTCAATTGTCATTAGTATTTCACTACAATATTCATTGAACTCTTAAATTTTATTGCACTATAGAGCTCCAAAGTATCCAAATTTTGAGCAAAGATGGACGATACATGAGGAAATGGGTGATGATGAGGCTTATGAAGATAATATTCGGGTGGTCTGCCTTTTTTTTTTGTTCTCATTCCTAGAGGAACAACTGTAAGTTGATTGTTGTTTTTAGATTAACCTAGTAGGCTGATGTATTTTCTTGACAAACCTAGTTTCTAGGAACTAAGTGTAAGTTGATTGTTGTTTTTAGATTAAAATGGTAGGATGATACATTTTCTTGACAAACCTAGTAGGTTATTTTTTTTTTTGATTTTGTAACGATGATTATGGTTCATAATATAGTGTTAAATGCAATTAATTTATTAATTTTCATGTTGTGCTAATCAACCTTTCTTTAATTTTTATTCAATTATTAATTATAAATAGGGCCAGTGAAATGGAAAAAAAATATAAATTTAAAGTACCTAAGGCGATTGCATTTGTCATCTCTTTTTTTTATACCTAAGGCGTTTGCCTTTGCAGTCTCCTTTTGTTAACCTAAGGCGATTGTATTGTCGTCTCCTTTTGCTAACCTAAGGCAATTGCATTTGCCATCTCCTTTTCTAAGCTAAGGCGATTGCAAATGTGATTTAAATAATTAAATAAATAAAATTAATAAAATTTTTATGCGATGGGAAAAGCAGTCGCGAAAAACAAATACCTAAGGCGACGGCTTTTTTCCGTCCCATTAGCTTTCCACGACAAGGCTTTACGCGACTGCCTTAGCGATTGTTTTCCCAGTCTCGTTAACATTTCGTGATGGCTTTGAGGCTTTACGCGATGGCTTTTGGCAGTCGCAAAAATTGTTTTTCTTGTAGTGTTGGTTCATGTTGGCCTCTCATGAAAGATCTCTCACTTTCTCTCGCACACACTACCATCGTCGTTCTCACACGTTTTCGTGGCATGAATCCATCAGGCATGAATGCAACAAGTGTCGTTCTCACACATTTTCGTGGCATGAGTCCATCAGACATGAATGCAACAGTTTGATATATATGACCAATTTTGGGTAATTTGATCCGATTTCTGAAGCCTAGAAAGAAACCAAATGGAAAGGTCTCTTTGTTCTTTGAAGATGCCTAAGATGGCAACCAAATGACTAATGCTCTGTCAAATTTTCTCCATCTCAAAATAAATATTCAATGTTATTAATTAAGAATAAAAATAGATATTCATTTTGGAGTAGATTTTATCGGAATTGAGGTGGGAAGGGGTATGATGGCTGGAGCAAGATGATAGGTTAGGTTTTTTTCTTCTTCTTCTTTAAATTCCTTAAAATATACTCATTTCGTCCCAAATTAAATATTGCATTCGACTTATCAAACTTGTAAATGATTTTAAGAAATGAGTTTGGATATTGCTTGTATCCTAGTGAAATTAAACTGAAATTGTTTTCTTATTTAGCGATACAAGATTCATTTTGAAATAGACTAAAGGAAAGTGCGACATATAAATGATTTTAAGAAATGTGTTTGGACTTAATTAATATATATTGAAATTGTTTCTGTATATGTATCTCAACAGAATAAGTGTGAGAATTGTTTTCTTCTAATGACGAGATCTTGAGATAAAGAAGGCCTTCCCGTAAGATGCCTAAAATTAAGATTTTATGTTTCTCAAAATAATAAGTCTAAGAATTGAAGAGACTTTAATTGGCCTACCACAACAAGCACATCAAGAGAAGAGGTTTAATGGAACCAGGAAGAAAACAAAACTAGCTACCGGAATACACCTTGTTGATGAAGTTCGTTATTCACTTAAATTTGTCTTACCCTATGCTCCGAAGTATAAAGTTCACACCATAAACTTGGATCTCGAGAGAAATTTAGTTCATATTAATTTGTGGATTTTGTACTTTTTCAAAGATTATACATACCGCAACACAAGCTCATGTTTTAGCTGCATAAAGCATAGTAAAATAAAAAAGGGGCGGGTGACAAAGGTGTCCATGCTTTCCGCCCTTGAAAGTTTTATACGTACATTATAAAGAAGTCAAGACACAAAATTATCCCAAGATACCAAATAATAACTATTAGCCAAACATGTAAAAGCAGTAACTTTCAGTTGATTACCTCTTGCCTATAATCTCAATTTGCTTTGGTTAGCTTATCGTACAGTAACTTTCAGTTGTGTAAAATCTAAAGAGAGGAAGATATCAGACAACAAAAACTTGTTTGAACTCTTCTTGGATGCACTTCAAGCTCATATATTGTCAGATTTTAAGCTTCCAATTACCCTGTAAAAGAAATGTCGAGACACTTCCACTCTCTCTATCAATGATTATTCTTCAAGAGTTGGTAGGTTTGTTTGGTGGATTATTTCTTATTGTTAAAACAAAGTACAATCTCTGAAAAACTGTTATCTTTGCTGATGCTGATCAAAACAACAACTTCCATCGCAAAATGAAAAGCTATCATTTGTCTCAGCAAGACCACTAGACCGAGTTATTGTTTTAAACAGAAAAAGAAACTTACGTAAAGTGCCTTTTTTGCCAGGTGTATGTTAGTCTGTAAACCGATTTAATAGCTAGTAAAGCTAGGATTGAATATGACAGTCTAGTTCTATAGTCTGATGATACTTAAAGATGACTCTGAGACAACCAATTAAGAAGTACCTACATAAACAACTACGAGTGCTACGAGCTGTAATTGCCTAGATAAAATAACTAAAATAGGCTAAAACTGAGAAATGACTCCTTACCTCGCTATTGAGATTTCATGCTTTGAAATGATATTGGTAATATGCTGCAGCTCATCAACAACGACTGATATATTCATTCTGTCTTTTGCCGACTCCACAGAGCAAGCAACTCCAATCTTCAGAAATGAAACTAAACACTCCACCTTTTGTTTTGCATATCTTGGATTCTGTGTTTCATTTTCCTCTTCCTTCACAAGTATTGGGTCTACTATGTCCATGACCTTTGTCGGCAAGGCCCTTCTAACATAGTCACGAAGGTTAAGACCATTCTGGAACATATTGTCTGTGGGTCTCTTTCCGGTCATCATCTCCAACAAAATTATACCGAAATTGTAGACATCTCCTTCTGCTGTCATCTCGCTTCCAAGACCATACTCTGAAATCATGATGATGACAAAATATAAGATTCACGCCAAAATCTCAAGAACAATTGAGTGGTGGTCAAAGGCATAAAATTAGTAAAAATTAATTAGCTAGAAATAAATGATTGTGTATGTGGGTTCTTGAGTAAAGAGGTTACCTGGAGGTGCATAACCAATAGTTCCTCTCAAACCAATGGAACTGCTTTGGTTGATATTTGAACCTTCTGGAAGGAAGAACCTTGCGAGCCCAAAATCTCCAACATGAGCGACCATGTCTCCATCGAGTAAAAATGTTGCTTGCCTTTAAATCACAAAGGTAAGATAGGAATTTCACATCGGTAATGAAGATAATCAATGGCATGAGCAACATACCGTGGCAATGTTCATTCTTTGAAGAAGGCTTAGTCCGTGCATCTCATTCTCTATGTTCATTGTTCCTGGAATTGGATGTAATAAACTCTCTAGACTTCCGTTAGCCATGAACTCGTAAACCAGTAGCTTTAAAATCATTACCTTGAAAGTCCATTGAGGAGCATGCACTTATGATCTTTACAAGGTTACGATGTCGAATATTTCTCCAGGCTTCACATTCTCGCCATGAAACTCTTTGAAGCTCCTCGAAGGTCAAGGTTTAGTACCTTGACAGCAAACCGTTATTCCTTCCTCTTTAAGTACTCCTTTGTAAACATGGCTAAAACCACCCATACCAATCAGGTTTTCTGAGGAGAACCTGTTTGTTGCCTTGAGGAGCATATCATAAGAATACATGGTGAATTGTTGCATCAATGCCAGGCCTGATGATGGTGTTTTAGTTCTCCTTTTGTTCCAAATGAATAAACAACATGATGCCAAAGCCAGGCCAACAAGCAAGCAGATTATTGGAATCACAATTATGAGTGCAAGCGACATCTTTTTACCATTCTTTCTCTCTTTGATGCTGCATTTAGGAAGGTGAAGTTCAGTCAAGCCGCCACAAAGCCTTGTGTTCCCTTCTACTGAGATGGCAGTAGCATTTGTGAAAACTCCGTTCATTGGTAGTTTCCCCTCAAGGTCGTTGAATGACAAATTAAGATGATTTAACTGGAATTTCTCCAAGAATCTTGGAATTTGTCCAGAAAAGTTATTGCGGGAAATATCAATGTACTGGATACCAGTTAAAGAGCTAAATGATTGAGGTATCAAACCTTGAAAGAAGTTCCCCTCCAGGAATAGATTCTCCAGGCTAGTGCAGCCACCTATGCTGCTAGGGACTTCACCGGACAACTCGTTCTCAGATAAATCCAACTCCATTAAATTATGAAGCTTTCCGATTTCTAGTGCGAGTGATCCTGAAAGGTGGTTAAGTGAAAGATCTAGTGATATTGAAAGAGATGAAAGTCCGAGAAGTTCTCCTGGTATGCTTCCAGTAAGGTTATTTGACCTAATGCTCAATAGAATCAATTTTTGGCAATTTCCAAAAGTTGTTGGTATTATACCCTGTAATTTGTTGTTGTCTAAGAACAGTACATACAAGAGTGACAGGTTCCCAACAGATTCAGGAATATTACCAATCAAATTGTTTCCACTTATGTCCAATCCTTGTAGTTTACAGAGATTGCCAATGTTACTAGGAATTGTGCCTGTGAATTGATTATGATTTAGTCCTAATACCTCTAGACTGACTAGATTCATCATTGATGGAGGGATGGATCCATATATTGAATTGTGATAAATTGATAGATGAGAAAGTTGAGAGATTGCCCACACAACTTGGTAGCTGCCCACTTAATTGGTTTTCATAAAAGAATAACCGTTGCAAATTACTACAGATCACCAAAGAGGCAATAAAATTCAATTCATCGGGTTCCCCACTTCCAAAATCATTGTTGTGTAGACTTACTTTCCAGAGGTTTGGCATCATTCCAAAATCAATTGCTATTTTTCCATGGAAACGGTTTTCTCCTACTTGGATGAATGTCAATTTTGAACAATTGGAAATAGAGACCGGAAGGAGTCCTGTAAACTTGTTGCCTCCTATTGCAAAGTGTGAAAGTTTTGGTAGCTTCAAACCTATGTCTGTTGAAAGACTTCCAACTAGTTGGTTGTCAAATATACTGAAAGTAGAGAGCAAAGAAAGATTGTAAAAGGATGGAGGGATTGTACCATGGAGTTGATTACTGCCAATTCCCATAAACCATAGCTTCTTTAACTGACCAATGGTATATGGAATGCTTCCTCCTAGATGATTGCCACGAGCAGAAATTATTTCAAGAGAAGTGAGATTCCCAATGGAAGGAGGTATTTCTCCTGTGAAATTGTTGAAGTGAATACTAAGATTTACAAGCTTCAACAGAGAACTGACTTGTTGTAGGATTGTCCCAACAAGCTTATTGTTATCTACCCAAAGGTTTTTTAGGTTTGTGCAGTTTGATAGACTAGCCGGAAGATGTCCTCCAAATGAGTTATTGGACAAGAATAGTTGCTCCAATCTGAATAAACGGCCAATTTCAGTAGGGATAATGCCTTCAAATGTGTTGTTCTGAAGCTTTATCACCCTTAGGAAGCTCAGATTTCCTACAGATGGAGACAAAGAACCAGATAAACCTCTGGAGGAAACATCTAAAGCAGTGACTCTCCTATGGTGTCGACCACATGTTACACCTTCCCATTGGCAGAAATGGAAAGAATCGTTCCATGACCCCAAAGCACCTTCGGGTTCAGCAACAATCTTTGACTTGATGGCCATCAGCGCAAGGTGATCGGATTCTTTTGTGTCCAAGGCATCAGCTTGGGTTGCAGCACATGGGTTTTGATTGGAGATTAACATGATCATGAAAAATAAAAGGGATTTCATCTTTAACATTTTCTTGAGAATACAGTGTTTCACTCTTGAAATTTCTCTCTAGCTGAGATAATAACCTTAGATCTCTCTGTTGTATATTTGAAATTATTCTGTGACTCAAAAAAATATATTCAACCAATTAGTGGTGAGCTACATAAGACAGATGACTTGAAAAGTTATTTAGTTGACTATAAATAGAGTGGTGTGCATTACACGGCTTGACTAGAAACTGATGTGCTTTTACATATTTATTGATAAGAGTTCTGTTGGAATTAAATGGATCCGCCCAAGATGGCCCAAATAGATATGTGAGAAAAACTCAGTCCATTTGTGTTTTAATAAGAAAATAAAAACACAAATAACTATGGATTAAACCGCACGAGCGGTTATGAAGAAGTTACAACGTCAGTTTTCTAACGTGGGTAGAGGGGCTGCGCATATATTTGTAAGAAAACGCAGAAGAAAAAAATGACGCAGCACGGAAGCACGATAGATTCGTGTTTAGCGCACTAAACACAAGAATTCTTCAAGCGAAGAACCCTCAAACACAAGAACTGGAATCCACCAGTAATAATCTGGAATCCACCAAGAATTAAGAGAAAACTCTTGAAATTAAATATCATAAACTGATTTTAACCAAGCCTAAAAGATGTTTAAATACTATCTATAAACCCTAAAACCAAATAATAAAACAAAGGACTAAAATACCCCTAATTAAATAAACCAAAATCAGCAAACAATAAAGCAACGCCAACAAACTTCAGTATTCCCGTCAATAGCGTGAGGCGCCCGCCTGGTCCTTGCGAGGCGCCCGCCTGAAGGTCAGTAGCCATGGCCGATCCAAATCCACCTTGAGGCGCCCGCCTGGAGTTGGTTGATGCGCTCGCCTCAAAACCAGAAGATCCATCTCCGTTGAACACTTGTGGGGCGGCCGCCTTGGCTAAATTGGGGCGCCCGCCTGGGCTGAAATCGTCTCCTCCATCAGAACAAAATCCGAGGTAATCGTCTCCTACATCAGTCACCCACACTTCAAAAGAACTCGTCCCCGAGTTCATCTCAGATGTTTGGAAAACTCCCTCCCACTTGAACAAATATTTAGAGTAGACCCGCTCCTTAAGCACAATTTGATGTAAAAAAAATTCATATAAATAATCAACCTGTTAGCCATACTCTTGCGAGTGAGAAGCCACGATCCCTTGTGTAACAGAGAAAGTGGTGTAAAAAACTTGTAATAGTGTTTAATCAGAATTGTACCACGCCCTGCCGAGATCTTTGAAGCAATCAAACCCGACTCTAAAATTGTTTCTTCTGAAGCTGACTCTTCAACCACGGACAGAGAATTATTACTAATCTTCTCTCCTTTGAAACTTTCATTCAATATTTGTAGATCCTGGTTCGCGGACTTAACTGCAACTAAATCTCCTCCGTTTGAATCTGATCCTTTCCCTTCAATCGGCTCGACGCGGTGGAGGCTTTCCCCGCGACGTTCTTCTTGAGCACAATTTTTGTTATTCTGCAACAAGACCTCGAACTGGCCCCGACGTTCTTCTTCAGCACGTTCATGGACTGCAGATCTACGCGCTTTCAGTTTCTGAATCTTGGCAGTGTAGTGATCGGCTTTGTCAGCATAAAATTTGGCTTCCATCCTATGTCGCTGCCTAAGCACTCGCTCCCTTGATGCTCGATTCAGATCTCTGATTGATTTATATTTCTGCACACGTCGATCATGCTTGTCCGCTTCGTCGAGTTCTTCGTCCTCTAACACTAGAAAATATTGTTCCTGTTGTCGAGCACGATCCAATCGAAGATCTATTTCGTGAATAACCTCGTCATCAGATCTGAAACTGGAATCCCCATTATCCCGATTTTCTGTCCCTTGAGGGCGTCATCTTGGATCCACCCTGTCTCTCTCACCATGACAGTTTTGATTAGCGTTTTGACCTTGTTGAGGGGCTTCCTGTAAGTACCCAAATCTGGCTCATGCCTTCCGGTTAATTTTCCCGACATTTCGGTAAATTTTCCGGTAATTCCCCGGACCTTCCTAGTGTTCCGGAAATGTCCTGGAACAGTCCAAATCTAAATTAGGGCTGTAAGGAGCCTTCCTAATTAAGAAAACACGTTTTTTTAATTAGGAGGGAAGCTTCTAGAATGATGCCACCTTGCATGGTTCTAGAATGCTGAGTCACAATGGATAAGACCGCACGGCCTCATTTGCAAAGAGCCTGCAGCCGCACGGCTTCATTAGCCTTATCCAGACTGCCTATAAATAGAGCCCTCCTCTACCCATTTCAACACAACACAATATATGAGAAAAATACTCAATCCACTCTGAAAGACGTGAAGAAACTGCTGGGAATTCAAGAAGAAGAAGAAGGAAGGCCAAGAAGCTTCATCCCTCCTCCTTGAAGACCAAAGATCGACCTCTCCTCCTAGCTCCGTCCCGAGAAGCAAAGGAAGTCATTGGTAACCTCGCACGCCCTATCCTTGCATCCTAATTGCTTTATAAATTGCTCATTGCATTGTCTTTATATTGCTTGGGACTTGGTAGCTTAAAGATCACATCTTTATCATCCCCTTCCCCCTTTGCATGCATTAAGACCTCATTTGTCATAAAAATGTAGTCTTTTTTCATAAAGGTGCATCCTTTGCACCTAAAATCCCTATTTTCCAATAAAAATGTTATCTTTATGCATCATTTGCATATAAAGACCAAATCTTTTTCAATAAAAATGCATCCTTTGCATCAAAACCCCCTTTTTCAATGCATCATTTGCATAAAAATCAAATCTTTATGCATCATTTGCATAAAGATCATTTCTTTCAATCAAAAAGCATCATTTGCAACCTAAAAATGTCATCTTTTCATTAAAGATTCATTTTTCATCATGCATTTCCCCTTTCCCCCAACCTTGGAACGGACCGGTGTAAAAGTTCTCATCTTTGCATCGTTCCTTCCATTAAAGGTTCATGATTTCTTTAGGAAAAAGGATAACCTTGAACCCTATATCTCCGATTATCACTTAAGAATGAGTATGAAGCCTCTATACGAGCTCGACCGTCTTAAAGCGTAGGATTGATGGGCTAAGGACATTCCTTCCTAAAGAACCTCATCTTTGACCCAAAAGAGAGTCATTCTCTCGATCACGCAAGTCCCGAGGGTCCCGAGGTTTAAAATGTGATGATCATAAGTCATAAGATGAGGACGGGATCATAATCCCAAATACATAAATTCCAAGGAATCCCGAGCGACAACCAACAAATGGTTTGTACGTCCGGAAGACAACTTGGGACATTCCCCCCCCTTATTTTCAAACACATGCACACAAAGAAAGCACGCAAGCAAACACGATCTTGGGTGAACGCCAAACGTTCTTCCCAAGGGGTAACTTAACCTCCGAACCCATACAACCTTTTTTTCAAAGTTTTGAGGTAATCAAAATGGCGTGGCGACTCCGTTTTTCAAATAACTCGGATGTCTTCAAACTCGCGTGAATTCCAATAAACAAAATTTTGGGCACACATTCACAGTTTGGCGACTCATTTGAGGGGATCATCCCAAAGGAGAAAAGCTTTATTTTCAAAACAAAAGTCGATACTTGGTATATAGGTGGACCCCACTTACCCTTCCTGTATCGCTCCCTAACCCGGGGCTTGGGATAACAAGGTGGTTTAACAATCCCACGTACCAGTATCCCTTTTCTCTAAAAAAAATTTTACAAAAAGCTTTTCCCTTTGAGCGGGTTAGACTCCCATCGCCGATTTCATTAATCATGTTTGCTTTCTTTTACCATGCATTGCATCATTTGCATCTTGGAATCTGTGCATACTTTGAACGGGAAACAACCCGAAAAATAGCAAAAGGAGTGGAACCTGGAAAATTGATCCATGCAGTCGTACGGCTAATCCTCACAGGATTCTGACCATACGACCTCAGTGGCAATTCCACCAGGAAAAATCATGGTTAATCTGGCAGTCCTAGCAGCTTGGGGCTATTCAGCTCCATGACTGACTGGGGCTCCCAGAAAATTTACGTGCTTACGTGTTGCATTTTCCCCCGTCCCGAAAATCATTCCTTTAAAACACATTTATGAAAATCTCTGTTTTAACTCAAAAAGGAACAATTTTAGGAGACCGCACACTACGCGCACCTGATATATCCTGTACACTTTTGCACGCACGTCCCTCAAACAGGGTGGTTCATTCTGATCCACGGACGGCCCTTACGATGCTCCCGGGCGCGCACGGAATCATCCCAACCTCCCCATGGCGGCCGGTGTCGACCAATGCACAGTCAGGTGTCACACGTTTCAAAAATCCGTGACTTTTGGTTGGTTTTTGGTCTAGTCCGTGTCATATAGCCCAGTTGCATACCCGCGTAAAGGTCAAGCCTTAGCTCCTAACGGAAACCAAGATTTTCGCTCAAGCGAAATTCTGCCGAAATTCCGACAAGGAAAAATCGGTGGGATCTTGACTCCGACATTGACTATTGACCTTGACCCGCACGGAATGCGTAAAAGTCAAGACCAAGTCTTTGCCAAAATAAAAGATCTTTCGCTCAAGCGAAGCTACGCCAAAATTCCGACAAGGAAAAATTGGCAAGATCTTGGCGGCATTGACTTCGATTTCGACTCACGCATTTGCGTATGCAACGAAGTTCAATGTGACATTTGTGTCATCCGGCTTTTGCCGCCCCATGCCTATTATATTCTCGGACATTACCGAAAGTCAAAAACCGTCATTCGCTCAAGCGAAACTCATCAAAAGATCCGTCGAGGCGAGAGACGAGACTTTCCCGGTATTGCCTTGACTATAATCCGCACTCGCTCGTGCGTTGAAAGGTCCTATGACCCGCTAGACCCGATAGGAGCGTTCTTTACTCTCGGTCGGTGGGATCCGCGTGCCCTATAGGACCCTCGCCGGCTGTCCACCACAGGAGGTCAAAATACGGGTGGAATACGAGGGGCTTATAGACGTAGTGACGGAACCCGGCGATCCAGGATCTAGAGTAGTTGTGAAAAAAGAAGGGCGAGAACCCTTTTCCAACCAAATAGATATTAATAAAAGACAACATTTTAAGTAAACTTGAAGATTCTAATTTGCATGTTGCACGAGCCTTCACTAAACACCTACCCCGAGTCTAAACCTTTCCTATCCCTTTCCCGCGGCGAGAAAGAAGTGGGTGAGAACACCGGGTCGGCGACTTGTTCGCGCGAGAATCCTCGAGCAGGTTCGCGAGAATCCTCGGTTTCATCGGTTCAGAGAGTCGAGAATGACCGATTTGACAAGGATCTTTGGTTTGGGTAACCGGATGACTCAGGAAAAAGAGCTAGCCTATAACCAATGCCCTCCCCCATCTTCATATAACCCATTGCCAAGCTGTCCTTTCTCGGTCTCCTCCAACACCCAAGTTGTTAGGGTCCCGACACCCTCGCTTCCTCTAAATCCTCCATGGGATCCTTTTCCTCCTTTCGGCTGAGCCAAATTTCTACCTTGGAATCCCGGTGCCGGTTTGACCTTTCCAACTTTGTCAACGCCTTTGTGAATTTGCCTACCTCTCGGATAGCTACGGCGAAGAGTCGGTCGGGAATGAGAATAGGAATGGGTGGATTTACTGGTGATGATGACGGTTCGGTAGAAGGAATGGACTTGGAGCCAACGGAAGTGAAACCCGAAGGGCAAGATGAGGCGAAAGCCACGGACACGGAACAGGGATGAAATCACTTCAAAGTGTGTCTGCGGCCTATGCAAAGGCTCGGAGAAGGATGAGGTAGTCTATGAGTCCTAGAGCTTAGAGTGCAATACTCCGTACAAGGACTTGGTAGGTGAATGGAGAGAATGGATCGAAGCTTTAGCCAAAAGAGGGAAGTGGGCTCCTCCCACCGATCTAGAACATGTAAGTGTCGCCGAAGCCAAACTCTCATCGGGAAGGGTAGACTCTATCACGGTGTTAGTAGTCACTCCTGAAACTTGGTACGAAGAAGAATGTATGGATGCCTTGGAAAGAGTCCACGAGTTTAGGCGACCCCGGTCCCTTTATGTCCTACGATGATAATGATGTTTTCTGGTAATCCTAAGCTTAGGAAAAGTCGAGATACCCCTCATATGGCGTCAAGTATCCCGACACACTTTTGCCCTCATTGGTCATAAGAGCCAAGACGAAAGTTCCCACGAGAGAGCTCACTGTAGTGACAGCGATTGAAGACACTGAAGTGCGGAAGGGACAATAGAGGAGTGGTTAGCCCGGAAGCCAAAAGCCGGAAAATATCTCTGACGGTAAGGAAAAGGAACCCGCCATGAGGTTTGACCCGAGAAATCCTTATTGATGATGGAATTTCCCATTTCGAGAAAGTGTTTAGCCAATGTCCAAAATGCCGTCAAAGGTTGACCCCCGGGGAAAGAAAGGACATGCTTGACGGTGATGAGGAATGTGATCCTACTCTGTTAAAGAAGTTGCTAGGTTCGGATGAGAAAGCCATTTGCCAAGCTCCAAAATCCGGAAGTGATAATTCTTGTTGCATCTTGACTTTGAAAAGTTTGAATGAGGCTTGTGAAAGCTTTAAACGGAGAATGTGAAGTCGAAATCGGCCGGTCAAACTCGAAAGGTCAAAAAGCCGGTAACACAGGACCCAGTTCGGGAAGCCGCCTATGCTTCTGGCGGCACCGTCAATCAGATCAATCGCAGAAATTGGCCATACGCGGTAAGAATCCGCCTCGACTTTGAAAGAATTTGAGAATCCTCCGGTAGGAATAATGACCAAGGAAAATCCAATGTCTATGTGATGACTCGGTGCAGGCGAGATGAATGTTGAGCGGCTAAGGGTGACAAAAGAAGCGCCGTCTCGGAACCAAAAACGAGATAAAAGACCTTATAAGCCGAAGCGAGAAAAGCGGCTCGATAAGGAGGATCCGAGTCCTAACTCGGTTGAAGTGTACCCAAGCCAATATCTCCTTATGGTCCTGTTGACCTCTTCATACCCTCATAAGTTGAAGCTAGAAGAAAGTTTGGCCAAGACCATGGTGCCCGTAGATGTCACCCCGGATGAGGTCGTCGAAATGATTGGAAGCATCCACTATGGAAATATCATTACCTTCTTGACTTGGACTGCCAAAGTATGGGGCTAGCCATAATGAACCCCTTTACATCACAGTCCGGTTAGAAGAGCGTCGATTACCACGAGTATTAGTCGATGGAGTGCAGATGAATGTCTTGCCGGCTAAAATGATGGATTTATTGGATGCGAAGCCAACGGACTTAAAGCCTTCTAGTCGAGACTATTAAGGCCTATGACTCCACTTTGCACGATCGGTTTTGGGGATCGCCACTCTCAAGATGTGGTTCGGAAAAAAGGTCATGGGCGTTGACTTTCAAGTTATTGATATTCGATTTCATTTCTTGCCTTCTTTGGGACGGCCTTGGATCCACCGGATAAACGGGGTAGCCTCTACTTTGCATCGGTGCGTCAAATTTCGGTCAGTGATGGAACTATCACCACCATTTATGGAGACGGTGTCACGGTAGAAGGAACCGGCAGGGATATCCCGATATTGGAGATCAAGCACGATGATGAAGGGTTAGCATTGGCCAGGATTCTCCGTAGCTTCTTCGAAGGCACAAGTGTGTTACTGCCCGGACCTCACCACTACTTCCGATAAAATCCCTCCTGCCATGAGAATGATGCGAAAAATGGGTTATCTTAGGGACTTGGATTGGGTAGAAGACTTCAAGGTCGTAACACCATCATTGATGTGAAGGAGCAGAGACTACCGAGATATGGCTTGGGGTACAAGCCGAACTCTCGGGATGCCGGAAAAGCTAAAGGCACGAAAGGTGAAGGGGTCCGGCTCCATCCTTACGATCTGTCTCGACCCATTACTTTACAAAAGGAGGGACACAATATGATGAAAGTGATCGCCGAGATCTCCTTGCGAGAAAACCCTTACGGAGAACCTTGAGAAAGTTAGGGAAAGCCGGCCAATCCCGTTCGAAGAATGTTCCTTGATTTGCCGAGATATCCACAGGGCTACCACTACAGATTCGAGAATGAGTACGTCTTCAAAGGAAATCCGGCCGGTGTCAAAAGTCGGCATCAGGGACAATGGACTTCTCCGCCTTTGAGTTAGCTCTTCCAAAGATCAGCCGAGATAGAAGCGCCGGCAGTGAAAACGGTCGGTGGGGTTTCTGAAGTTGTTTGACGAAGAAGCACAAATCCCGGACTTGATTGACTTGATTCGAGACGATGAGATAGTTGCCGTTATTGGAGACGATGGTGAAAGTCATTTTGATCCTCGCACTTTGGTGACTAAGACGAAATGCCATTGAAGAATTGGGAGACATTCTCGGGGCCGATAGCCGGTCGACGGCAAATGATCACGGAGCTTGGATTGGTACCCCGTCCTTCTCAGCCCGGTCGTGTCAAACACCTGTTGTCTATTCGGTCAGTCGGGAATCTTTGAATTCCGGTCCTCAGAGTCATCAGAAGGCCTCACGCTGAGGATTATGAAAATGTGTCGATGTCATCTTTCCCCTTATTTTGAATGAAATGACAAATCTTTACGATTATCCTCTTATTGCCAACTTAACAAATGATAAATTAACTCAAAACTTAACAACGGTTAATAATGAATCATTTGAACAAGATGCAAACACACTAAACGAACAATACATTAAAGAAATCTTTAAGCGGGTTTCGGAAAAAAAGGAAAACCGGGCCCAGCTGAGGAGGTTTTGATAAGTGTGAACTTGGGTACTATTGAGGAACCTAAAGAGACACAGATTGGAAGCTTCTTCCGGGGGTTGAAAGGGGCAGTTGATCAGTTGCTTTCGAGAGAATACGTCGACGTGTTTGCATGGTCATACAAAGGATATGCAGGGGCTAGACGGTTCGATAGTAGAGCACGAGAATCCCTCTAGCACCGGATGCTAAGCCGGTAAAGCGAGCGAGAAAGATCAAGCCGGAATGGTCTCTACGGGTCAAGGAAGAAATTGAGAAGCTCTTTGCGGGTAGGGTTCATCGAGTCATTGAATACCCGACATGGTTGTCCAACATCGTGGCCGTAACCAAGGCCAATGGGAAGGTCTTGCTTTGTGTGGATTTCAGAGATGCGAACAAGGCCGGCCCCAAAGACGACTACCCTACGCAAACATAGAGCATCTGGTGGACTCCACTTGCCAACTACGAAGTCAAATCCTTCGTTGATGGTTTGCGAGCTACAACCGAGATCAAGATGGCCGAGGAAGACCAAGAAAAGACGGCCTTCACCACACCATGGGGAACCTGCTTGTTATACGGTAATGCCATTCGGGCTCAAGAATGCGGGGCTACTTACGAAAGGGCGGCGGCCGCGCTTTTTCATGACATGATCCACAAGGAGATTGAGGTCTACGTAGATGATATGATAATCCACTCGAAAGGAGAGGGTGGGCGACACTTTGTTGACCTACGAAAATTCTTTGAGAGGTTGAGACGGCATTCCATGAGACTAAACCACACGAAATGCACCTTCGGAGTGACAAGGGGAAAAGTGCTTGGGTATATGGTCACGGAGCGAGGTATAGAAGTTGACCCCAGAAAGATCAAAGCCATCATGGATATGAGGCCACCTCAAACCCGGACGAAGTCAAGAGCTTCATGGGTAAATTGCGGTACATCGGCCGTTTCGTCAATCGGTTGACCACTATGTGCGAGCCCGTCTTCAAGCTCATGAAGAAGAATGTGGACCTGAGAATGGACCAGAAGAATGCCAAGATGCCTTTGACCGAGATCAAGGCATACTTAGTACATCCCGTACTATGCCCCCACGTAGACGAAGCCTCTTACGCTCTATCTCCTTTATCCTGAACACGGCGGTTGGGGCTATGCTTGCTCGGGAGAAGAAAGATTCTCGGGTAGAAACGCCATTTACTTTGTCGTAGGAAGCTACGGGGAGTGAGCTCAATTACTCGGCATGTGAAAAGACACTGTGCGGGGCCCAGTGCAGGTAGTCGGCAAGTTGAAGCATTATATACGAAGCCCGCCTGTGAATTTGGTCTCGAAAATGGACCCCATCAAGTACATCTTTGACAAGCCTTCCCTCTCGATGCGTTTAGCGAAGTGGTCCTTCTTCTTGGCGAGAATACGACATCAACTATGTGACCGAGAAAGGCCATCGAGGTCAAGCATTGTCGAGATCACTGGCGAACTTCCCGATAATGAAGACGAGAGGGCTGAACCCAATTCCCGAGATGAAGGGATCTTTGCGGTTGAGCACGAGAATAGATGGCAATTGTTCTTTGACGGAGCCGCTAACAAAAGAGGAAATGGTGTAGGAATGCTATTGGTCGATCCGAAAGATGAGCATACCCCATAGCCCTCAAGTTGAACTTTCTGCCACGAACAATGTCGCCGAGTATGAAGCTTTGCATTCTTTGGTTTGGAGGCTGCCTTAGAAAGAAATGTCAAGGAGCTCGAAGTTTACGGAGACTCGGCCACGATCATCAACCAAGTCTCCAACAAGTGGAAGGCGTGGACCCTAATCTGCAACGGTATCATGCCCGTATGGAGGAGTTGGCGGACGGTTCGGAGAAGTGACTTTCCACTACTTAGGGAAAAGAGCAGTTCGCGAGATGCCTAGCTACTCTAGCCTCATTGGTAGAGATCCCAGGAAAAGCCATAAAGCCCTTGAGTGGGTAGAAGAGAAGCCCCGGCCTTACATTTGTGAAGTGGACACAGGACCAGAGCCTATAAAGGAACCTTGGTACAATCAGTTACCAATTCCTCAAGACGGAGAGTCGGCTTTCGAGAGACGAAGAAGGTAGACCAAAAGAAGGAGTCGAGCCAAAAGCTTGCGAGCCACGAAAGGTTGGCCTCCCATTATGTCATCTGGAGGCAACTTTGTACAAGAAGCGGTATCGAGGACCGCTCCTCTTATGTGTCACTCAAGAAAGAGCCGAGAGAGTTGATGGCCAAAGTCATGATGGTCCTTGCGGTCCTCACATGAATGCGAGCCACGATGCAAGTGATCCTCGAGAATGGGTTACTCTTTTGGATCTCCGTGGAGGCGGCTGCGTCCGGCACGTCCAGAACTGCGACAAGTGCCGGCGGTTTGCCAACCTCAACCATCTCCGCCTCGCGGCACATGTCTTGCATGGCGACTCCTTGGCGTTTGCAACTTGGGGCATTGACGTGATAGGGAAAATAGCCCAGACGGGAAGCAATGGGCACGAGTTCGTGTTGGTAGCCATCGACTACTTCACAGTGGGTAGAGGCCAAGTCTACAAGGTCCTCGCTTCCGAGAAAAGTGGCCCGGTTCATCAAAGAAAACATAATGTGCGAGATATGGGGTGCCCAGCGAGATCATTTCGATAATGGGTCACACTTCGAAGGAAGGCTGCGATAGGCTGCATCGAGTCGAGTTACTCGCCATGAAGTCGTCCCCGTACGAGACCTCGAGACCAATGGAGTGTGGAAGGCTGCTAATAAGACACTCGAGCGGATCATCAGGAAGATGGCCACCCGTGGTCGTGATTGGCCGAAAAGGCTGCACCTAGCACTGCAGGGCTACGAGCGTCTGTCGGAACGGCCACGGGAGAAACTCCTTTTGCCCTAACTTACGGGATGGAAGCGGTGTTACCGAGTGGAGTTGGAAATCCCGTCATTAAGGGTCCTCTGGAAAACGGTGTCAACGAAGTAGAATGGCTCTGGCCGGCATGATGAATTGGCCTTGCTCGATGAGAGAAGGCTCAAAGCCATGGAGCACACCCAGAGCCTACCGGGCGAATGGCGAGCGTTTGATAAGAAAGTCAAAGCCGAAACATCAAAGAGGGTGACTTAGTGCTTGAAAGTAAAGCCCCCTACCAGGAGACAACCCCACAGGAAAATGGGAACCCGTTTGGATCGGCCCTTATGTAGTGCGAGAAGATCTTGTCGGGAGGAGCAATGAAGCTTGCGAGACTTGGACGGCAATCCCTTTGTCCACCCGGTCAGCGGTGATAAACTCAGAAGATACTATGTCTAATAATAAAAAAAAAAAAAAAAAAAAAAAAGAAAAATCTTAGTGCAAAAAGAGTAATACCCGGCTAAATTTGAAAAACCCCAAAAAGGGCGGTCTAGGCAAAAACGGGGTTGCACGAAAAAAAAAAAAAAAAAAAAAAAAAAAAGACTTAGTTTTGTTAGTTCACGGAATGAACTACGAAGACTGAGCCCCTTAGCCTTTCTTGTAAAAGGGAACGTAGGCGGCCATATATGGTTCGGTCTAAACAATAAAAAGGGCAATAAAGCTTCCATAAAGTGCGTCCTTAGCAATAAATAAAAGGGTATTTCGGTTTTCATAAAACGGGTCCCAAGTAATAAGACATTTGAATTTCCATGAAACATGTCTTGATTAATTTCTAAAATAATATTTCTTGTTCATTACAAGTCAAAAATTTCTTGATGAGTTCAAGCACGGTCTACCTCTTGACTCTGCTAACTGCTAAAAGATCTAAAATACAATAAAATGCCTAAATAAACTAATGTGTTTGCAAATGGCAATAAGAGGATCTTGAGAAAAGACTTGTCGGTCGTCATTCGGCGAGTCTTCTTCGGTCTTCTTCCCTTTTCCTCGGCCTCGTCGAGTCTTCTTCCTTTTCTTCTCAATAATGTCGGTATCCCTCATCCCGACCTGCGGTATCCTCACTGGAGCCTCTACCCGACCCGTGTCGATAAGCGCTCTCTCTATACGAGCACGAGTCCGTATCTCCTCCCTACGAGACTCGGTCGAAATGAGCAACCTCGGACAACCTCTTGTGCAGAGCCTCCATGTCACGACCAAGTCACACGATTGGTTATGGCAACTCGCCTTAGCCTCGGTCTCCCTCGAGTCCTACTCGAGTCGTGGTCGGCCCAATAAAACTCGGCGTCTATCCTCCAAGATAACTTTGAGTCGCTCCCGTCTCCCTCTCGTACCGGTCGAGTAGACGGTGGTCAAGATGGTACTCTTCTGCTCTGAAGATAGCCACAGGTGGGAAGCGGTGTATGTCAAGCCCTCGAGAAAAAGTGAAGGCATTTGGGTCCCTCATGTCTAGAGACATCACCTCCATGGTCCGGATGTCCTCCCGAGTCACTCAAAGGCTCTGTAAAGCCCCAGCTGCTGGATACCAAGCGGGGTATGTAGAAGGATGACCGGCGAGAATCTGGAACCCTCGCGACATAAGACTCTGAAATATCCTCTGATGCGCAACCTCCGGTGTGGTATCCACCAACGGATGTCAGAAGTGGATAGCCTAGCCATCATCGGCTCGGCTACCACAGTCCTGCTTGCCTAGGTGCACCTCTCAGAAATCACCCGAGGGCAGAGTCGGCAAAGCCCGAGCAAAGCCCAGAGCCTCTCCTGCGGCCACAAAGTCAACACGGGGACTCCGGACCTCATGAAATGGTCTCCTGAGCCATCCTGTCGATCCCATGCAAAGTCTCCCCCAAAACCGGTGGGACGATATCCTTCCCGGCCACTAGTCTCGACCATGTCCGGGAGACCACCGTGACAAATCCCACGGACTCGGCGGTAAGCAGAACGAGAAAAGACGCAAAGGATAAATGCGTCCATAGCCACCATGGTAGCGGCCATAGTGGAGATCCAAACTGCCGGGATCTCGGAAGGTCAATCTGTCCAGGCTACCATCATCTCCTCGGCCTCTCCCGAGAGGAATGCGAGAAAAGATGCAAGCTTTACCGCCGCGGCACGTCTCCGTCAGCGGAATAGATATAGCCTCGGTCTCGGGACCCCCAATCAAGGCTCACGAAGTCTTCGTGCGTTGGGACGATTTCGTTGTAAGAAAAACGATAAACATGTCTCGGACGTCCCGAACTTTCTTTGCGGCTCTCAACGGAGTCCCAATCGGGCGGGAGATCCCTCAAATGCCATAAAGACTTGATCTTGAAGGAAGAATCAAGCGGCCCCTTGTGATTTTGGAAGTTATGTCTCGCCCAGATTGAAGACCAGGACGAGAAAATGGTCTCTCTTCCCCCTTTGTAGTCTAACGGGCCTCTCCATCGCAAAAGTGATCAAAGGTGGTGTCTTTAGGTCCAAAATATGCCACAGGAGCAGTTGAAACAAGTTTGGGTTGAAAATAAAATGAAATGGCCAAGCTTTGGTTTTATTCAAAAAATGACCGGTCCAGGCAGGCTGTGAGCCGCACGGCCTCTTTTGCCCTCGAGGCCATGCGCACGGCTTCATTGCACGATGTAAATTGCAAATCTGCAGCAACCAAAGTTGCTGCCCAAGGGAAGTTTTCACCCCACTTTCTCAGCAAAACACTGTACAAAAACATGTCCGAGAAGCCACCCAAGCGGTTTTATATCATTATATATTATTTTGGCCCAGGTTTGCCCCAATTCCAAGCAAAAAAGTCGCCAGAGGCTCGGATAATATGCAAATTGAAAAAGCATAAATTAGAAAAGTAAATAAAGCGTAAATACAATGTCTTCGCCCCCAGGCGTCAAAATAAAGCAAAAAATAAACAAGTTGTGCATAAAAAAGTGTTCATTGTTTGTTTTGTTCCAAATCTACTCTAGAGACCCCACAGGCCTCGAGATTCTTCTTCTTCCTCATCCTTTGCTCGGCTCATAGACGCTAGGCTCTCTCATCACGTCCTCACAGTCGCTCGCATCGGAAAGAGGGATGTTGTCGTGCTCGTACTCCGCCCAGTTTGCTCCAAGATATCGGCATTAGGACCTCGCCCACGAGGCACGGCCTTTGGATGAGTACTCCGAAGCCGAGGAAGAGGATCTTTGCGCCCCAGACATGCCTCCTTTTGCGCGAGGCTCCTGCACGCTTGTTGACGCTTTAGTAGCGCGAGCCGGTTTCTTGACCAAGGATCGGCACACGTCTTTCCGGCCTGTTGCACGACGACCAACTGTCATAGGTGCGAGTGGAACTGAGAAAAGAAAAGAAAATCTCGAAAATCTCGAGAAAAATCTCGAGAGAAATTGCAAAAAAATAGAAAATGCGAAAGCTAAAAGGGAATAAGACCTAAGAGTATACTCGCGGTGCTATCGAGGTGGCGGGGTATCTTGGGGCTCCCTCGTGTCGAGGACGGGAATCCTCATCCTCCTCGGTACTCCGTGTACGACGTATGAGAGGTGTGCGGGAGGGATAGGCGGGTCGATAGGCTCATCCTCCCCGTATCACGAGTGACCGCCGGCTTCGTCGGCTTACGTGGCGTCCTCGGGCGCTGCTCCACAAACACGGCGTAGGGGTACCCGTGTCAAAATACTCCTCCGCGGCTATACCTCCACAGTACCTCTCAATCTCATCACTTTGCCGGTCCACAGGCTGCGGCATCCGTCTTTGGAGGATCGTGTGGAGTAATGGCGTCAATGGAGGGACATGACCATCTTGCCTCGAAAGCGGTCCCAGGATATATGATGTCGCAAGTCGGCCCGGTGAGCCACCTCCTGCGCCTTGTCACCTCAATAGCATCTCCCGGCAAAATCTCAGGATACACCGCCCCGGGGTAGAAGTCAGCTCCATCAGGTCCATCCTTATTGAGCGCGAGGCTTCACCATCTTGTAGTCGAAAGTGATCGGGTCTTCCCAGTGAACCTATCCCTCACATCTCCCCTCCGGCGAACCATCGCGGGGAAAATGGTGATATCCTCTGCTTTGGTTCCAAGGAAAGAACCCGATCACCTCGCAAAACCGGGCTGCATGTTCAAAAACATCAAAAGGTCATTTTTCTCATAAGAAGTCTCAAGACGAGAAAAGAGAAAAGAGAAGAGAAAGAGAGGCTACCTCGAGGGCAAATGAGAAGCGAGTCCATAGAAGCGGCTTTGTTTATTTGTACATGTCCCGAGAGAGAAGTATAACTCGGCCAATCAGGCCTCTCCCGAGACCGTCCCTATCCCATCCACATCAACCAAAGAGTCAAGGAGGCAAGTCATGGCTAGCGTCCCGAGAATTAGCAAAGATAGTGGCGCGGCATCAACCACACAGCTCTAACCGGTGGTGGGCGATCACGTCACTACCGGCAAAGTCCCGCATGCGGTTACGGGCGCCGCCTCGACATTCCTCGTCTCCATACCCGATCCCTTGGGAATCGGCTCAAATCCGACCAAAGCTCGGAACTCCTCGGGTGTAATGTGGTCTCTCCAAGTCACGGGCCTCCCGGTGAAGCTGCGAGCCCGATGTCAGTTGTAAAATCGGCGGGAGTCACGGTAAGCTCTCCCCGGCTCGAGGTGGAAACTATGAGTAGAGTCCCACAAAACTCGAAAGAGCTGAACCGAGGCCCTTGCTCTTTGAGGTGATGTGAATCCCCGTGCGGATGGCCTCCACAAACGCGTCCGAGGCCAGGTAGCCCTCACCAACTCTTTAGGGTTCACCCCATTCTTCTCAAAATCCGGCATCCTGCGCAAGATTCTTGCTATCTCGAGATGGTCCCTAGACTTGTTCTCCTGTAGACAAGCACATCAAAAGAAGTGTCGATCCTTCATCTCATTTCAAAAGCATGCATATAGTCACAAAAGTGCACATATTTTTCAAAAGAAAAGCATTCATACAAGTCTTTTTAGCATCTTTTGCATCAAAACGTGACTTTCATCATTTGAAACACGTCATTTTAAGCACGTTGCTTTCCTAAGGCACAAAATCATAATTTTCACAATTCTTTGCACATAAGCATTATTTTTCAAATAAAATGGCATGCATGAATCATTTTCATCTTCCAAAATCATGTTTTCTCATTGAAAATCGGAATTTTGACCTAGTTCTAGCACAAGGCAAGAACTCAGTCTCATATTTAGACAATTCTCATTCTTACTTCATTTGCGAGAAAAAGTGAGTCATTCTCATAATTTTCATCAAATAAATTGCACATGCATATTCTTAGCCTCATAGGTTGTTCATGCATCTCAAAATCATTCAAAAATCCTAAGAAAATCCTAGAAAATTCCTAAGTTCGGGTTAAGCCCTAAATTATTCAAAAATCAAGCAAAATCATCGGATTTGAGCCAAATAAGAACGCTTACCCCAACCGATCGCGGGTTCGTCGATTTGTGCTCCCTCGCTTCCCGGATAGAGCTCAGATGGAGCGTGAGAAAGTCATACCTCCTATCAGTCCAGGACAAGCTCCTTCCTCTTCCTTTGAGCGGCGCGGAGACATTCCTCCTTGCTTGTCTTGGTGCCGGATCCATCTCAAATCAAGGGAAGCAAGGGAATTCAAAGAATTTCGAAATTCTTTCTTCTCTCTCTCTCTCTCTCTCTCGAGTGAATGGGCGGCAACAATGCCAAATAGCCCGTTCAAATCTGTTTTAAATAATCTGTAAAAATCGGGTTTCAGTAGTACGGCTTCTTTTCCTTCCTCTCATGCGGGCGGCCTCTTTCGCTACGAGCAAAAATTACGATTTTGCCCTTGGACTTTCCACTTGGGCCTCAATCCTCGTTATCCTCTAGCGAGATAACACCCTCTTGAGAAGATATCCCTTATCTCTAAGCAATCCAAGCTCTATTCCCAGTCACCTCAGATTAATTTCGTTATAACGGGATAACGTTAGAGTGACAACCTCAAATTGTCGAGTTCTTCTTAACTTAAGCTACCTCTTGTCATGAATAGTGACGTATGCTTAAGTCATTCAAACTTTGGCAACCCATATCTACGATTCGAAAGAGATTGAGACGTATGCTCAAGTCATTGGCAACCCATATCTACGATTCGAAAGAGATTGAGACGTATGCTCAAGTCATTGGCAACCCCGTATCTACGATTCGAAAGAGATTGAGACGTATGCTTAAATCATTCTAGCTTTGGCAACCCATATCTACGATTCGAAAGAGATTGAGACGTATGCTCAAGTTTTCAAACTTTAGCAACCCGTATCTACGATTCGAAAGAGATTGAGACGTATGCTCAAGTTCGCAAACTCTAGCTACCTCTATCCACTCGATAGTGACGTAAGCTCTAGTTTCAATTAGGTGACATCCTCCGGTAATTGTCAATCGGGTGACATCCTCCGGTAATTGTCAATCGGGTGACGGCCTCCGTTAATTGTCAAAATCTCAAGAATCCTAGACATCGTTCCTAACTATCTAGTGATGCTTGAACTACGATCAAGGCTTGATTCCTCAGGGATACGTAGGTAGCCTTTTATAAAAGGTCCGGCCATCCAGGCCACTTCGGTCACCTTTTGTTCCTTCGTCGCTCCTCGGTGATGAAGTAATCCCTCATAGAGACCACCTTGGTCACTTCTAGCATATCCCAGGTAGGATCAATTGCTTGACCTCCTAGGTCATTTTCTATTTTCCCCGTGAGAGAGACCGGTTTTCTCTTCTCCCTTCCTCGGCGGATCTTATTCCGAACTACGGCACAGCTTGATTCCTCCGGGATACGTAGGTAGCCTTCCAAAGGTTGACCACTCGGCCAGTCTCGGTCATCTAATCCCGTCTCGGCATTCGCCGAGATCGGATCCTTTTCTATCGACAACCCAGCTTGCCTTGCAAGTGACGTTCTTGAGGGCCTGTAAGTACCCAAATCGGCTCATGCCTTAGGTTAATTTTCGACAATTTCGGTAAGTTTTTCCGGTAATTCCCCGGACCTTCGGCGTTAGGAAACATTAGGAAGCGTTTTTATTAAATAAGGGCTTGAAGAGGATCCTTCCTAATTAAGAAACACGTTTTCTTAATTAGGAAGGAGGGTTCTAGAATTTGCCACCTTGCGTGGTTCTAAGAATCTTTGAGTCATTCGGGATAAGCCCGCACTTGTTGCATTAGCTCATTTGCTCTTAGCCTCGCACGGCTTCATTCACCTTATCCAGATTATCTATAAATAGAGGCCTCCTCTACCCATTTCAACACACACGATAGAGGCACAAAATACCTGATACACTTATAAACACTCCCGAGACGTGAAGAATATTGGTGCAAGCTCAGAAGGTGAAGAAGGAAGGCCAAGAAGCTACCTCCCTCCTCCTTGAAGACCCAAGACCAACCTCTCCTCCTAGCTCTGTTCGAAGAAGCAAAGGAAGCAGTTGGTAACCTCACGCGCCTAACCTTGCTTTTAATTGATATACTTGCTCATTGCATTCATATATCTTGCTTGGGACTTGGCATTTATTCATAAAGATCACATCTTTATCACCCCTTTCCCTTTTGCATGCATTAAGACCTCATTTGTCATAAAAATGTAGTCTTTTTCATAAAAGGTGCATCCTTTGCACCTAAAACCCCCCATTTTCAAATAAAAATGCCATTTTTATGCATCATTTGCACATAAAAATCCAATCTTTTCAATAAAAATGCATCCTTTGCATTCAAAAACCTTTTCAATGCATCATTTGCATAAAAATCCTATCTTTACGCATCACTTGCATAAAGATCATTTCTTTCAATCAAAAAGCATCATTTGCTAAAACCAAAAATGTCATCTTTTCATTAAAGAGTCATTTTCATCATGCATTCCCCCTTCCCCCAACCTTGGAACGGACCGGTGTAAAAGATCCTATCTTTACATCGTTCCTTCCATTAAAGGTTCACGATTTCTTTGGAAAGGGATAACCTTGAACCACATATCTCCGATTATCGCTTAAGAAAGAGTATGAAGCCTCTATACGAGCTCGGCTAGTCTTAAAGTGTAGGATTGATGGGCTAAGGACCCTCCTTTTCTAAAGAACCTCATCTTTGACCAAAGAGAGTCATTCTCTCGATCACGCAAGTCAGGGTCAGGGTTAAAATGCGATGATCACAAGTCATAAGATGAGGACGGGATCATAATCCCAAATACATAAAATTCCAAGGAATCCGGCGACAGCAGCCAAATGGTTTGTACGTCAGGAAGACAACTTGGGACATTCCCCCCCCTTTTTCTCAAACACATGCACACACAAGAAAGCACGCAAGCAAGCACGATTGCGAAATCTTGGGAGACTTGCTCAGGCAAGAGCACTTTGGGTGAACGCATGACGTTCTTCCCGAGGGTAGCTTAACCTCACGGAACCCAGTAAAAACCTTTTTTTCAAAGTTTTGAGGTAATCAAAATGGCGTGGCGACTCAGTTTTTCAAATAACTCGGATGTCTTCAAACTCGCGTGAATCCACAAAATTTGGGCACACATTCGCGGGAGGGAGGGTTTTTGCCTAGCATGGTGAGCATTGCTCTCAGTCGGTGAGTTAACCTCCTGTTTCCATTGATTGTTCATACGGTTTCTCAAGTCCACCTCGTTTCTTGTATTTCCCTGTCCGGGAGCCTAATGACGAGGAGGAACATCTTGAAGGGTTTTTGCTCGGGTCTACCAACATTGTCATGATGAGGAGGATTTTGGACGGGGAGGAAGATTTTCTCTATTCCCAGGCTATCACGCTGTCAAAACGATTTTCCCCTGAGGAATTTCAGTCCTCAAGGCCTTATGAATTCAGACCGGGGAGTGTTCGGGGTTTAAGCTATGTGACAAGGCATTTTTGTGTTTCATAAATGCGTTACGGGGTGTCCATCCGGCGATGCGGGGAGAGTTATGCGATCAATTTATGGAAGAGAAGTTCTGTGCCTCCACTGGGCGGCATTCCTCCCCGTCGACTACCAACGAGGTCTTCCTCATCGTCGACGATGGGGAGGGTTTGGTAGCACCTCGGTGCGGGCACTTGGCTAGAATGCGGGTTCATTCCTAGTGGGGGCGACCCGTCGTTTAAGGGTAGAGGAGGTGGCGGTTTCCCATTGCGAGAGGAATAGTAGTCCTAGCAATACCATGAGTCTCCTCGAAAAGAGGTTATCTTGATCGAGTGATACTCGCGGTGTATCTTTCTTCTATTAGGATTAGGAGAACGAGCATAATTTTTCAAGCTATTGAAAGGATAATACGACCATTTTTGTGATGGAACCAAGCGATGATGCCAAAACGTTCGGATCGGTCCAAATCTAGCGGTAGGTTGTATCTGTATGTTTGAATAGCACGAAAAGGATGAACAAACACGTAAACTAAGTCGTGGCTTCACCGAGCAGAAGGCCCTCCGTGAGAGTAAGTATTTGTGTGATATAGAGAGCAAATCAATTGAAAAGAGTTTAGAGTCGAAAGATGCGTTACCGGAAATTGTGTGAATTATGGCTTGTATTTATAGGTGTAGGATATAGAGTCCATCCTTGTATAAGAAGTTTTGTAAGAGGAAGATTGTAATCCTAGTTGGATTACAATTTCCCATATCCTTTTGAAGTAGGATTATATAAGCCTTCTGCGCTAGGATGGCAATCGGATCGAGATCGGCTCGGATCGGTCCTAATCCGAATCCGATCCGAATACTAGAAAGCCACATCAGAATCGATCCGATCCGAACTTACTTGATCCGAGCCCCGTCCAGAGCCACGACACGTCCAGGTCAGATCAGAGCGAGGCAAGGACCACGGCCAGAAATGAGCTTTCCTTCCCGGCTTCGGCAATATATACCCGGGCGCCACAATTTAGTTTGGTTTTTATTTCAATGTGGGATAACCTCCTGTGAGGCCACGGCCAGGCCAAGGCAAGGCCACGACCAGCGAGCCATGGCGGGGCCAAGAGGCTAAGCGAGGCAAATGCTAATTTTTATTATTTTTGACAAATAATTTTTGGATATATATATAAATGAAAAATAGTAAGGTTAATGAAAGCGGATCGGATTGGATCGGATATCGAGATTGGATAATAAATTGAAGGAAATCGGATTGGATCATACCTAAACCAAATCCGTCAGATCAATCCGATCGGATCATGAAAAACCCTACCAAATCCAAAAATTTCGGATCGGATCACTCTTGAAACGGATCGGGTTCGGTTAAATTGACATCCCTATGCACGTATACTAGAAGTCTTGCTACTCGACATATGACATTGGTCGGCATGCGTGAATGCGAAGCGAGGAGGTCGTAAACGAGGTAGAAGCCCATTCCCCTTGTCTGGATGTTTGTAGGATGCTATGGTGGAGTCATTCTTTGAGGCATTGGTCGGCCTTTGTATATGCCTTGTCGGCATATTTTAGTACTTTGCCTTAGTCATAATATTCGCTCTAATATTTATAGGTCGACATAGTGGAAAATGACGAGTAAGCTGACGAGCATAGGTAGGAAGCCATTCCCTATGTCGCATTTGAGACTTGTATGAATTTTACTTTGGGCCCAATCCGTTGGGTCTTGCCCGATTATGACCAATAGTCGTACTCGATTTATATCGTTCGATTGTTTATAACTAATAATTTCATTTATCGAGTTTTTAAAAAGAGTATTTGGTGCTTGGTTTTTGGTTAAACAAGCGATTAATGCATTAATCGGTTGTTTATAAGCTGATAAATGCATTTATCAATGCATTTATCGGTTATTTGACAGAATAAATGCAAAAATAAGAAAATAAAAAAATTGTAATATTATAAGAGTTTTTGTAATATCCAATACGTGTGTTTTTTTAGTAATATTTATATTTCAAAAGTAGTTTTTGGTAAATGCCCTATGATTATTTTGAATTTAAAAGTCATTTTGAAATATTAATTTTTAACGAGAAATTATTATAGATATTGTTTTTTTATAATTTTAGTTTTGCAAAAAATAATAAACTATAAAAAATGAAAAAAAAATCATTTAGGAAAAAGTTACTCCCTCAGTCCCGCTTCAAGTGTCTCCAAACTTTTCTTTTTGGCGTCCCATTTAAAATGTCTGAATCCAAAAAGGAAAGTTTTTATTATTTTATGCTTTTCCTATCCCAATTCTCATCTCCTCTTTTATTTTGGCATACATGATATTCCTATATAGCTATTCCTGCTCAATTCTGCTTTCCTATTTAATTTTTCATACTCATAAACCTTTTCTCTTTTACATCACTTTCCTTAATTTCGCGCCGATCTCATTTTGAGACACTTCGACCGGGACGGAGGGAGTATTTGATAGTAAAATTTTAAATAACCATTCATTTTGGAACCTAAATGATCATTCAATTTGGAGGAAGTAGTAATTTGTTTGATTCAAGAAATTAATCTGTTTCTTTGTAAAAAAAAACATGTTTCTTATTTCTAATTATTTATTCCTATATATTATTTCTTTATTTGAAAATACAATATTTAATTTATAACTAAGGAGTCCATCCCAAAATTTATTGCTTTATATTTTGTCATATTTTTTATAAAATAGACCAAAATGCCCTTAAAACAATTCAATTACCTAATTAATTAAATGTTTTTATAATGACTATTTCAGAATCATTAACGAGGGTATGGACGGAAAACAATGATAAAAACGCCTAGATAATAGTAAAACAATACTCCATTTGGGCATTATCATAAGCAAAAAATTAATTTTTTTGCCTTAAATTTAAACTAATATCATTATTTTAATGCAAAATTCATTAATTGCATATATTTAATGCTATTTTATCAAAGTACCCAATTAATCATTTATTTTTAAATACAAGTAAACATTTATTATAAGTTTAATAGGAGTATAAGAATATGTTAACACATTTTCATTATAAAATCAAGATAATTAAACAACTTCAATTGCTTTGTTAATATGTGTAAAAGTAGTTTTTTTTCCTTATAATTAAGGCCGAAGGGAGTAAATATTTTGGGACAAATTTTAACTCTTTAAATAAAAAATATTTGAGTCCAAGGACTCTTAAACCCATAGTCTAGATTAATAAGCCATTTTAACCCATTTCGAGATGAAAATCCCACTAAACCCCAACCTTAACGGACCATAAGCTATTTGTTAATTTTCCGTAACCTCTCATGACTACGAAGGAGGAGGTGGAACAACTAGGGCACGGAGAAGTAGGAGGAGGAAGGCTGTAATATTACAGAAGCAATTGGAGCGGTAGGAGGGCGGCGGCCGTTGAAATCAAGTGAGAAGAAGATACACGAGAGGTCGTCCTTATCAATGGAGTGAGAGCGAGAATTAGGGGTAGCGGGCGCCTAGAAGACTAAGACGAAGGCGTCTTGGAGCGAGCAGCATGGCCGCCACCGGGTGGCAGCTTCTAGAAGCGAGAACGAACTAGTGTTATTACCACCGGTCGCGGGGGAGGATGTCCGTGTCAGTGAGGAATGTGAGACCTCGGCGATCGCGCGATCGAAGAAGAAATCATTTGGATTGTCAAAATTCTAGAGAGAGAAAGTTTTGTAGAGAGAAGTATTGAGTTTTCCGTAAATTGAATTGACGAGGAATTCAATTAATTATTATTATTATAAAATAGGCGATTTACTTTTAGAGAATCTATAGTATAAAATAGTATAAATGGTCCATAGCAATTGGTATAGGACTGTCAATATCATATACAAAGCTATAAGCCACTTAATTGGTTCTATAGCAATTGGTATAGGACGACAACATCATATAGAAAGCTATAAGCCCCTTAGTTGGTCCTATAGCAACCGGTATAGGACTTTGGCAACATCATATACTGAAAGCTATAAGCCCTTTGGTTGGTCTATGGCAATTGGTATAGGACACAGCAACATCATATACAAAGCTATAAGCCCTTTAATTGTTCCTATAGGCAATGGGTATAGGACATGCCAACATCATATACAAAACTATAAACCCTTTAATTGGTCCTATAGCAATTGGTATAGGACACGCCAACCATCATATCTGAAAGCAATAAGAACTTTGAATGGTCTATAGCAACCGATATAGGACACAGGAAACATCATATACAAAGCTATAACCCTTTAATTGGTCATATAGCAATTGTTATAGGATATGTCAATATCATATACAATATATAAGACCTTTGAATGGTCCTATAGCAATTGATATAGGACTGTCAATATCATATACAAAGCTATAAACCACTTTGAGTGGTCGTATAGCAATTGGTATAGGACACAGCAACATCATATACAAAGCAATAAGACCTTTGAATGGTCCTATAGCAATTGGTATAGGACGTCAATATCATATACACAAGCTATAAGCCCTTTAATTGGTCCTATAGCAACTAGTATAGGACACAGTAACATCATATACAAAGATATAAGCCTTTTAATTGGTCCTATAGCAACTGATATAGGACCAAAAATAAAATGTTAAAACACTAATAAGAGGTCTTATAGTAACAGGTATAAGACCTATTATTAGTCATACACAAATTGTAAGAATAATAACACCTAGTCTTATACCATCAAAAGCAACATAAACAACAACACTAATAAGAGGTCTTATAGCAAAAGGTATAAGACACCTGCTATAAGTCATCTACAACATCATAAACAACAACATATCTTATATCTATAAGATCACTTGATGTTCTTATACAACATTATGCCAACAATAGATTCATAGAAATTAAATTGATTGAACCTAGTAACAACATATAATCTTGGTATAGGACATGTTCCGGTGTTCTAGTTAGATTATTATGGTATCCTTCTTTTCCACATCGACAACATGTCATCTTTCTCTTTGTAACTTCTCCTCCCAACATACATAAGACCGTTTCCCGGCTAAAATGTATGACATAGAGAGTGTTTTCCTTTTACGCAATGGATCCCTTGCATCATCTTTTATCATGGTATCCTTATTTTTCACAATCGACGTCATGTCATCTTCCTCTTATACAACGGTACAATCACATCGGACTCCATTACAATATCGGATAAAAAGAAAATATTCCGCAAAAAAAAAAATATCAATAATTAATTCGGGGTGTAAGTCTGCGGTAGGTCTTATAGCATCTTATACCATATGATATAAGACCTAATTATTTCAAATTGAATAACACATAAACAAAAGACTAAACGAGACGGTTAACGTAGTATATATATAACAAAATACGTTGATAAATCATAAAAAATGAAATAATCGAGAGCAGAGAGCAACACAATCAAGATTTTGAAGAAAAATTTCAATTGATTTCTATTTTACAAGTAAAAACATTCTACATGATTTATGATGTATTCATGAATTTGATTCTTGTAGTCGTTGGGGGTTGCTAGTTTTCTTTTCTCAATCTTATGCAGTTAACAATGTGAAATTATTAATAAAATGGATAATTGATAGTTCCGAATCAGGATGCAGAGGGGAATATCTTGGTTCCTGGATTGCCAAAACTCCAAGTAAAGCGGCAAAATTGTTACTTAGTCTCTCTAAGGAGATGTAGACAATCGATGCATTTTGTTGGGTCTCTCTTGGAATAGAAAGCATATAGGCTAGGTTGAACATTCAAAAAATGGAACAGTTATCATCAGACGAAACTCGAAACATGTAAATTGACCATCTTTCTTAGATCCTGCTTTAATGCTACCACTTTTAAGATTTACAAACAGTTTAATTTCTTAATTCAAATAGGTATTCTAATATGAATCAGCTATGTTCAACCCCTACATTTAATTAAACACACAAGTATTACAACAATATTATCCCCTGCGCCCATCTAATCGGTAACATTAACACTACCCACTAAAACCCTAACTTAAAAATCAGACACAAAATGCCATTCCGACAAACAAATTGAACATTGTAGAAGCAAAAAGGGGGGGAATGAAAACCTGGGAACAAGGAAATACCGTTAAAGTGACAACATAAAAAAGACATTGCTTCCTCAGAATCGGCGTCGGCGACCATTGCAATGTCTCGTGCGAGTCAAGCTCTCTTCCTCCGACGTCATCTCGAGCTTATACGAGTACGAGAAATTAGTTATCCAAGAAAATTCACAAAATTTGAACGCAGCGAATTTGAAAATTGACAAGTGAGAGACGGTATAGTTAACGGAGCCGTCAGTAATTTTGGCCGGTATATATCATATTGGGGTTTAAAGGGATTTTGATTTGGAATATAAAAGGGGGTTTGTGAATTTGTGCCCGAAATTTCGGTGTATTTGGAAATTCACGCGAGTTTGAAGACATCCGGTTTAATTTGAAAAACGGAGTCGCCACGCCATTTTGATTACCTCAAAACTTTGAAAAAAATGTTTTATGGGTTCGGAGGTTAAGTTACCCCTTGGGAAGAACGGATCGTCGTTCACCCAAGGTGCCTTGCCGGAGCAAGTCTCCCAAGATTTCATTAATCGTGCTTGCTTGCGTGCTTTCTTGTGTGCATGTGTTTGATAATAAGGGGAGAATGTCCCAAGTCGTATTCCGGACGTACAAACCATTTATTGGTTGTCGCTCGGGATTTCTTGGATTTTATGTATTCGGGATTATGATCCCGTCCTCATCTTGGACTTGTGATCATTGCATTTTTAACCTCGGGACTTTGCATGATCGAGAGAATGACTCTCTTTACAGTCAAAGGTGAGGTTCTTTAGAAAAGGAGGGTCCTTAGCCCATCAATCCTACACTTTAAGATGGTCGAGCTCATATAGATGCTTCATACTCATCTTAAGTGATAATCGGAGATATAGGGTTCAAGGTTGTCCCTTTCTAAAGAAATTATGAAACCTTTATGGAAGGAACGATGTAAAGATAGGATCTTTTACACCGGTCCGTTCCAAGGTTGTTAATGGGGACATGGGGGAATGCATGTAAAAATGACATTTTTAGTGAAAAGATGACATTTTTGGGTTGCAAAGGATGCATTTGATTTAAAGAAATGATCTTTATTGGCAAAGGATGCATAAAGACATGATTTTTATGCAAAGGATGCATTTTTATGAAGAAATTGGGATTTAAATATGCAAAGGATGCATGAAGATTGTATTTTGAAAAGCATAGGATGCTAATTTAGGATAAAGATATGATCTTTAATGCAAAGGATGCTTGAAAAAGGATTTCATATGCAAAGGATGCATTTTATCATAAAGATTGGATTTTTATATGCAAAGGATGCATGAAGATGATATTTTTATGTAAAAATAGGGTTTTAGGTGCAAAGGATGCACCTTTGATTCAAAAGATTACATATTTAATGGCAAAGAATGTCTAATGCATGCAAAGGGGGAAAGGGGGTATAAAGATATGATCTTTAGTCTACCAAGTCCCAAACAAGATAATAGCAATATATGAAATGCAATGAGCAATTAGAATCACATAGAGCAATTAGGATGCAAGTTTAGGGTGTGAGAGGTTACCAATGGCTTCCTCTTCTTCTTTGGATTGAGCTAGGTGGAAAGGTTGATCTTGGGATCTTCAAGGAGGAGGGAGGTGGCTTCTTGGCCTTCTTCTTCACCTTCTTGGACTTCCAGCAGCTCTTGGGAGTGTCTTCTTCGTATTATGTGTGATTGATGGTATTGTTGTTCTTTTGAAAATGGGTAGAGGAGGGCTCTATTTATAGGCCGTCTGGATAAGGCCAATGAAGCCGTGCGGCCGAGACCTTGGGCTAATGCGGCCGTGCGGCATTATCCCTTGTGACTCGGCATGTTTCTAGAAACATGCAAGGTGGCAAATTCTAGAACTTTCCTCCCAATTAAGAAAAACGTGTTTCTTAATGGATAAGCCTCCCTTTCAGCCCTTAATTAATTTGGAGCAGTTAGGAATATTTCCGGAACACTAGGAAAGGTCAGGGAATTATCGGGAAACTTACCGAAATTGTCGGGAAATTTAACCGGAAGGCATGAGGCAGATTTGGGTACTTACAGAAGCCCCTCGGCAACGTCACTTGCAGGGCGAGTGGGGTTGTCGATAGAAAAGGATTCGATCTGGCGAATGCCGAGACGGATTGAGAGACCGAGGTGGTCGAGTGGCTGAACCTCTAGAAGGCTACCTACGTATCCCGAGTGGGAATCAAGCCAGGCCGTAGTTCGGAATAGATCCGCTGAGGAATGGAGAAGAGAAGCTGGTCTCTTCTTTGGGGAAGTAGAAGGAGAAAATGACCTAGGAGGTCAAGCAATTGATCCTACTGGGGATATGCTAGAAGTGACCGATGTGGTCAGATATCTAGACCTCTATGAGGGGTTACTTCATCACTGATGAGTGACGAAGGAACAGGGTGACCAAAGTGGTCGGATGGTTGGACCTTTTATGAAAGGCTACCTACGTATCCCGGAGGAATCAAGCCTTGATCGTAGTTCAAGCATCACTAGATAGTTAGGAACGATGTCTAGGATCCTTGAGGGTTTTGATAATTAATGGAGGTTGTCACCTGATTGACAATTAATGGAGGTTGTCACACGATTGACAATTAATGGAGGTTGTCACACGATTGACAATTAATGAAGGTTGTCACCTCGATTGACAATTAATGGAGGTTGTCACCTGAAGAAACTAGAGCTTACGTCACTATCTGTGATAGAGGTAGCTAAAGTTGGAAAACTGAAGCATACTTCACTATTCGTGATAGAGGTAGCTTAAGTTTAGAAGAACTCGAGCATACTTCACTATTCGTGATAGAGGTAGCTTAAGTTTAGATAACTTGAGCGTACGTCACTATTCGGGATAGAGGTAGCTTAAGTTTAGAAGAACTTGAGCATACTTCACTATTCGGGATAGAGGTAGCTTAAGTTTAGAGAACTTAGCATACTTCACTATTCGTGATAGAGGTAGCTTAAGTTTAGAGAACTTAGCATACTTCACTATTCGTGATAGAGGTAGCTTAAGTTCGGATTTCGACAATTCGGAGGTTGTCACCTAGCGTTATCCCGTTATAACGGAATTAACGGAGGCTACTGGGAAAAAAGCTTAATTGCATTAGGAGATAAGGGATATCTTCTGAAAAGGGTGTTATCTTAGTTAAAGGATAACGGGAATTGTAGGCCCAAGTGGAAAGTCCAGGGGCAAAATTGTAATTTCTGCTCAGAGCGAATGAGGCCGCCCGGCATGAGATGGGGGAAAAAGAAGCCGTACGGCTGGAAGATTAATTTTTCCAGATTATTTAAAACCTGATTTGAACGGGCATTGGGCATTATTGCCGCCCAAGAACACGCCGAGGAAGAGAGAGAGGAGAGAAATTTTGAAAATCCTTCAATTCCCTTGCTTCCTTTGATCAAGAATGGATCCGGAGGGCAATCCTATGCCGAGACAAGCTAGAAGAAACATCTCCGCGGCCGCTCAAAGGAGGAGGAAGGAACTCGTTCGAACGGAGAGAAAGTATGACTTTCTTACGCCTCCATCGGAGCTCTATCCGGGGAGAAGAGAGCACAAATCGACGAACCCGCGACCGGTTGGGGTAAGCGTTCTTATTTGGCTCGATTCCGTCGATTTTGATTGAGTATTGATTGATTTAGGGCTTGACCCGAATTTTAAGAATTTTCTAGGATTTTCCTAGGATTTTTGAATGATTTTGAGACATTGATGATTAACCTATGAGGCTAAGAACATGCATGTGCAATTTATTTGACAAAAATAATGAGAATGACCCACTTTTTTCTCGATAATAAAGTAAGGATGATAATTGTTTAAAAATGAGACGGAGTTCTTGCATGTGCTAGAACTAGGTCAAAATTTTGATTATCAATGAGAAAACAAAATTTTGGAAGATGAAAAGGATTCATGCATGCCACTTTGTTGAAAAAATACTGCTTATGTGCAAAGAATTTTGAAAATTGTGATTTTGTGCTTTAGGAAAGCAATGGGACTTGACATGACGTGTTTCAAGTGATGAAAGACGTGTTTTTTCATGCAAAGGATGCTAGAAAAATTTTTATGAATGCTTTTCTTTTGAAAACATGTGCACTTTTTGAAGATATGCATGCTTTTGAAAATGATGAAGGACTGACACATTTCTTTTGTGTTCTTCCTACAGGAGAACAAATCCAGGGGACCTTGTGAGATTGCGGTCGAGGCTTTGGCGAGAGGATGCAGGATTTCGAGAAGAATGGGGCGAACCCCAAGCGGGCGGTGCGGGCTACCGTCCTAGATTTATTCATTGAGGCTATCGGCGGGGATTCATATCACCTCTAAGAGTAAGGGCTTGGTCCGGGCCCTATCGAGTTTTGGTGGGACACCACTCATAGCTTCCATCGAGTGGGGAGAGTTGACGGTGACTCCCGCCGATTTCACGGCTATCACCGGCCTACGAGTTCACTGGGAGGCACGTGACTTGGAGGGACCATATCACGGTGAGGAGTTCCGAGCTTTGGTCGGGTTTGAGTTAATTCCCGAGGTAGGGATGGAGACGCGGAACGTCGAGGTGGCGATCCCAGCTGCATACGGGATTTTGCCGTTAGTGAGGTGGACCGCCCGCGGCTTGCTAGAGCCTTTGTGTGGTTGATCTGTCGGTCACCATCTTTGCTAATTGCAGGACTCTGGCCATGACTAGCCTCCTCGACTCTCGGAGGATGTAGATGGGATAGGGACGGTCTCTTGGGGAGAGGCCGGATTGGCGGAGCTCTACTTCTCTCTGGACATGTACGGTCGAACAAAGCTGCTTCCATGGATTGCTTTTCATTTGCCCTTGAGGTAATCCCTCTTTCTTTTCTCTTTCTCTTCTGTCTTGAGACTTTTATGAGAAGAGAAATGACCCTTTTTGATGTTTTGAACATGCGAGTGCAGTTACGTGAGGTGATCGGGTTCTTTCCTTGGAACAGCAGAGCGATATCACCATCTTCCTGCTATGGTTATTTGGAGGAGATGCGAGGGATAAGTTCACGGGAAAGACCCGGATCACTTTTGATTATAAGATGGTGAGGCCGGTCATCAACGGGGATGGGCACGATGGAGTGGACTTCTACCCTTGGGGCGAGTATCCGGAGATTTTGCTAGGAGAGGCCATTGAGGCGACGAGGCGAGAGGAGATGGGCGACGGGGCGACATGTGATGTCATCTACAGGGGACCGATTTTCTAGCGGCGTGGCCATGTCCCTCCCTTGGACGCCATTACTCCCCATGATCCTCCAGCACGGATGCTACGGCCCGAGGATTAGCGGGCGGATGAGATTGCTAGGTACCGGGCGGCGTGGCCGGCGAGGAGTACTTTGACATGGATACCCCCTACGCTGTGTTTGTGGAGCGGCGCACGAGGACGCCACGAGGGCGTGAAGGCTGGCGGTCACTCGGGGATATGGGGAGGATGAGCCTTCTTGACCCGCCGATCCCTCCTGCGCACTTTTGTCTTATGTGGTCCACGGAGTACCGAGGAGGATGAGGATTCTGTCCCGACACTAGGGAGCCCCAGTATACCTGCCTTTGACAACCTTTGTAAGTATACTTTTAGGGTCTTTCCCTTTTTCGGCTTTCTTTGCTTTTTGCAATTACGAGATTTTACGAGATTTTTCTCCTCTTTTTCTCGGGTTCCGGCTCGCACCTATGACAGATTGGTCGGGCGAACGAGGGCTGGAAAGACATGTGCGGTCCCTTCGAGGAAGGCGCTGCACTTCAGCGGCGGCGGACGCACGGGGAGCCGGGCGCAAGAGAAGGCATGTCGGGGCACGGCGTCTACCTCATCGGCTTCGGAGTACTCTTCCGGTGCCATGCCTCGGGGACGGGGACCCAATGCGACATGCAGGCGGTGGTGAGTATGGGCACGATAATGTCCATCTGTCTGATGTGAGCGACCAGGAGGACTTGATGAGGGAGGCTAGCGTCTACGAGCTGAGCAGCGATGAAGAAGAAGAAGAATCGGAGGCCTAGGAGGTCTCTAGAGTGGATTAGGAACAAAAACAAACAATGAAAACGTTTTTATGCACATTTTGTTTATTTTTTGCTTTATTTGGGCGCCGATGGGGCGAAGACAATATATTAACAATTTATTTGCTTTTCTATTTATGCTTTTATTAATTTGCATATTACTTGAGCCTCGGGGCAGTTTTTTGCTTGGAATTGGGGCTGAAACGGGGCCAAAATGATATATAATGATATATGAATGCTTGGGTGACCTTTGAACATGTTTTTGTACAGGTCTTGGTTGAGAAAGTGGGGTGAAAACTCCCTTGGGCAGCAACTTTGGTTGCTGCAGATTTTTTTTTCTGCAGATGGCAAATGTAGCCGTGCGGTTTGGTCTTGAGGGCAAATGAAGCCGTGCGGCTCACAGTTCTGTCTGAACTGGTTATTTTCTGAATAAAAGCAAGGCTTGGCCATTTCATTTCATTTTCAACTTAGACTTGTCCCAATTGTTCCCAGAGCACATTTTGGACTTAAAGGCACCATCTTTGGTCATTTTGCAATGGAGAAGCCCGTCAGATTGCAAAAGGGAAAGCGAGACCGTTTTCTGTCCGATCTTCAATCTTGGGTAAAGCACAACTTCCAATTTCACAAGGGGCTGCTTGATTCTTCCTTCAAGAAAATTCTTTATGGCATTTGAGGGATCTCCCGTCCGATTGGGACCTTTTGAGAGCAGCAGCAAGGTTTTGGGACGTCCGGAGACACGTTTACTGCTTTTCTTACAACGAGATTGTCCCAACGCATGAAGACTTCCGAGCCTTGATTGGGGGTCCAGAAATTGAGGCTATATCTATTCCGCTGATCGGAGACGTGCCGGTGGCGGCAAATCTTGCATCTTTTACGCGAGATTTCTGCAGGAGAGTGAGGGATGATGATAGCCGGACGGGATTGACCTTTACGATATCCGGGCGAGTTTGGGTCTCCGGCTATGGCTGCGACCACGGTGGCTATGGATGCCTTTATTCTCTGCATATTTTACGCTCTGTTCACCGGCGAGTCCGTGGGGATCTGTCATAGCGGTCTCTTGGACATGGTCGAGGCTGTAGAGCTGGGAAAGACATTGTCCCATTTGGTTTTGGGAGAGACATTGCATGGCATTGACGGGATGGCTAGGGAGACCATTTCATGAGGTGCAGGAGTCCAGTGTGTGCGACTTTATGGGCTGCGGGAGAGGCTCGGGGCTTTGCCGGGGGCTTTGCCGACTCGGTGCCCTTGGGTGATTTCTCGGAGAGGTGCACCAAGGCAACGGGACCGGGGTAGGCAGGAGGCGACGATGGCTAGGCTATCCACTTCGGACATCCGTTGGTGGATACCTCACTGGAGGTTGCGGACCCGGGAGGATATTTCGGGAGTCCTATCTTGTGAGGGTTCCGGGGTTACTTGGTCGTCCTTCTACATTCCCTGCTTGGTATCCGGGCGGTTCGGGGCTTTACGGGAGCCGTTGAGCGATTGGGAGGACATTCGGACCATGGAGGTGATGCCATTGGATATGAGGGATCCGGCCCGGCTTCTCATTCTTCTCGAGGGCTTGGACATACACTGTTGCTTTCCCACCCGGGGCTATCTTCGGGAGCGGGGAAGAGCACCATCTTGACCACTTTGTCTACTTGGAGGGTACGAGAGGGAAATGGGAGCGACTCGGGTCATTAGGGGAGAGACGTCGGGCTTTATTGGGGGCCGGCGTGACTCGAGTAGGACTACGAGGAGGCGAGGCTAAGGCGAGTCGCCATAACCCGGTCGGGTGACGATCGAGAGATATGGAGGCTCGATACAAGAGATTGTCAGAGGTTGCTCCTTTGGCGAGGCTCGAGAGGGAGGAAGTGCGGACTCGTGCTCGTGTAGAGAGGGCACTTATTGATACGAGTTTGGTAGAGGCTCCAGTGAGGATACCGGAGATCGGAATGAGGGATACCGACCTTATAGAGAAAAAGAGAAAGAAAACTCGACGGGGTCGAGGTAAAGGGAAGAAGACCAAAAAAGACTCAGCGAATGACGACTGACAGATCTTTTCTTAGGATTCCCTTATTGCCATTTTGCAAACACAGTAGTTTTATTAGGCATTTTTTGTATTTTAGATCTTTGTAGCAGGTTAGCAGAGTCAAGAGTAGACCGTGCTTGAACTCATCAAGAAGTTTTTAACTTGTAATGAACAAGAAATATTATCTTAGAAATTAATCAAGATACATTTCATGGAAATTCAAATGTCTTATTGCTTGGGACCTGTTTTATGAAAACTGAAATACCCTTTATTTTCATTGTTTAGGACGCACTTCATGGAAGCTTGATTGCCCTTTTTTATTGTTTAGACCGAACCATATATGGCTGCCTATGTTCCCCTTTTACAAGAAAGACTAAGGGGCTCAGGTCTTCATAGTTCATTCTGGTGAACTATTTTTTTTTTATGTGCGGCCCTGTTTTTGCCTAGACCGCCCTTTTTGGGGTTTCGGCCTAGTGGGCATTACTCTTTTTGCACTAAGATTTTTTTTTTTTTTTATGTGCAACCCTGTCTTTTGCCTAGACCGCCCTTTTTGGGGTTTTCATCCTATTTGGGTATTACTCTTTTGCACTAAGATTTTTTTTTTCTTCTTATTTTTTTTTTTTTAGACATAGTATCTTCTGATCTTATCACCGTTATTTGGGTGGACAAAGGGATTGCCGTCAGTGTCTGCAAGCTTCATGGCTCCTCCCGATAGTATCTTACGCACCACATAAGGGCCGATCCAAACGGGTTCCCATTTTCCCGGGGGTTGTCTACGGTAGGGGGCTTCACTTTCAACACTAAGTCACCCTCTTTGATGTCTACGGCCTTAACCTTTTTGTCAAACGCTACGGCCATTCGCCTGCTGGTAGGCTCGGGTGTGTTCCATGGCTTTTAGCCTTCTCTCATCAAGCGAGGGGCCAACTCATCATGCCGGCTACGCAACCATTCTACTTCATTGACCTTGTTTTCCGGGAGGACCCTTAATGACGGGATTTCCAACTCTTGGTAACACTTTGCTTCCATCCCGTAGGTTAGGGCAAAAGGAGTTTCTCTGTCATTGTTACGACAGACGTTACGTAGCCCCGAGTGCCAAGTGCGGCTTTTCGGGCCAATCACGACCACGGGTGGCCATTTTCCGGATGATCCGTTCGAGCGTCTTATTAGCAGCTTCCACGGCTCCATTTGTCTGAGGTCTGTACAGGGACGACTTATGGCGAGTGATTCTGAACTCTGACAGTAACCTATCGCAGTCTCCTTCGAAGTGCGACCCATTATCAGAAATGATCTCGTTGGGCACCCCATATCTGCACATTATGTTTTCTTTGATAAACTGGGCAACCTTCTTGGAAGTGAGGACCTTGTAGGACTTGGCCTCTACCCACTTGGTAAAGTAGTCGATGGCTACTAGCACAAATTCATGCCCATTGCTTCCTGTCGGGGCTATTTTCCCTATCACATCAATACCCCAGGTTGCAAACGGCCAAGGAGTCGTCATGCAGTACAGGTCATGAGGCGGGAGATGGTTGAGGTTGGCAAACCGCTGGCACTTGTCGCATGCTCGGACGTCTTTGGACACGATCTGTTTCCATGGAAATCCAGTAGTAACCCATTCTGAGGATCACTTGCATCAGGGCTCTGGCATTCATATGAGGACCGCAGGGACCATTGTGGACTTCGGTCATCAACTCTTTGGCCCTTTCTTGAGTGACGCACAAGAGGAGTGGTCCTTGATACCGCTTCTTGTACAGGTTGCCTCCTAGAATGACATAATGGGAGGCCAACCTTTTCAGGGCTTGTAAGCTCTTGGCTCTGACGCCTTCTTTTGGTCTACCTTCTTCGTCTCTGAAAGCTGACTCTCCATCTTTGAGGAACTGGTAAATTTGATTGTACCAGGGTTCCTTTATAGGCTCGGGTCCCAGGTCTACTTCACAACAGAAGGCTGGGGCTTCTCTTCTACCCACTCGGAAGGGTTTTATGGCTTTTCCCTCGGGGATCTCTACCAATGAGGCTAGAGTAGCTAGGGCATCTGCGAATCTGTTCTTTTCCCTTGGCAAGTAGTGGAAAGTCACTTCTCTGAACTGTCCAGTCAACTCCTCCATATGGGCATGATACCGCTGCAGATTAGGGTCCACAGTCTTCCATTTGTTGGAGACCTGGTTGATGATCAGGGCTGAGTCTCCGTAAACTTCGAGCTCCTTGACATTCCTTTCTAAGGCAGCTTCCAAACCAGCAATGCAGGCTTCGTACTCGGCGACATTGTTCGTGGCAGGGAAGTTCAACTTGAGGGCTATTGGCGTGTGCTCATCTTTCGGATCGACCAGTAGCATCCCTATGCCATTCCCTCTTTTGTTAGCGGCTCCGTCAAAGAATAATTGCCATCGGTTTTCGGGCTCGACTGCAAAGATCCCTTCATCTGGGAATTGGGGTTCAGGCCCTCTGTCCTCATTACTGGGGAAGTTCGCCAGGTGGTCTGACAACGCTTGACCCTTGATGGCCTTTACGGTCACATAGTTGATGTCGTACTACGCTAAGAAGAAGGACCACTTTGCTAGACGCATCGAGAGGGAAGGCTTATCAAAGATGTACTTGATGGGGTCCATTTTTGAGACCAAATTCACAGGGTGGGCTTGCATATAATGCTTGACTTGCCGAGCTACCCGGACCAGTCTGCCTGAGTCTTTTCACATCTTGAGTAATTGAGCTCACTTCCTGCAGCTTCCGGTGACAAAGTAAATGGCATTTTCTACTCGAGAGTCTTTCTTCTCTGAGCAAGCATAGCCCCAAGCTGCCGTATCGGTGACGGTGAGATAGAGCGAAGAGGTTTACATTTATGTGGGGGCATAGCCTTGGAGGATGTACTAAGTATGCCTTAATGCGGTCAAAGGCATCTGGCATTCTTCGGTCCATTCGGTATCTACATTCTTCTTCATGAGCTTGAAGATGGGCTCGCACATAGTGGTCAGCGATTGACGAAACGGTGATGTCTGCGGTTTTCCCATAAAGCTCTTGACTTACATGCAGGTTTGAGGTGGCCTCATATCCATAATGGCTTTGATCTTTCGGGGTCAACTTCGATACCTCGCTCAGTGACCATATACCCAAGCACTTTTCCCCTTGTTACTCCGAAGGTGCATTTGGCAGGGTTTAGTCTCATGGAATGTTGTCTCGGCCTCTCGAAAGAACTTTCGCAGGTCAACAAAGTCTTGCCCGTCCTCGCCTTTGGAGTGAATTATCATGTCGTCTACATAGACCTCAATCTCCTTGTGGATCATGTCATGAAAAAGCGCGGTCGCTGCCCTTTGGTAAGTAGCCCGGCGTTCTTAAGCCCAAATGGCATCAGTATAACTTGATAAGTTCCCACGGTGTGGTGAAGGCTGTCTTTTCTTGGTCTTTCCTCGGCCATCTTGATGCGGTTGTAGCACAAAAGCCATCAACGAAGGATTTGACTTCGTAGTTGGCGGTGGAGTCCACCGGGATGTCTATGTTTGGCAAAGGGTAATCGTCCTTGGGGGTGGCCTTGTTCGGATCTCGGAAATCCACACGGCGGCGCACCTTCCCATTAGCCTTGGTGACGGTCACAATATTGGATAACCATGTCGGATATTCGATGACTACGATGAATCCTACCCGCGTAGCTTCTCAATTTCTTCTTTGACTGTAGAGACCATTCGGCTTGATCTTCCTCGGTTTACGCTTTGCGGCTTAGCATTTGGTGCTAGAGGGATTACGTGCTCTACTATCGAACTGTCTAGCCCGGCATATCCTGTATGACCATGCAAACACGTCGACGTATTCTACGAGCGGATCGATCGGTCTGTCCCGTTCAACCCCCTGGAAGAAGTTTCCGATCTGTGTCTCTTTAGGTTCCTCGACGGTACCCAAGTTCACACTTGTCAAAACCTCCTCGGCGGCTTGGGCCCGGTTTTCCTCTTTTACGTAACACGCTTAAAGATTTCTTTAATGTATTGTTCATTTAGTGTGTTTGCATCTTGTTCAAATGATTCATTATTAACTGTTGTTAAGTTTTGAGTTAATTTATCATTTGTTAAGTTGGCAATAAGAGGATACTCGAAAGATCTGTCATTTCATTCAAAATAAAGGGGAAAAGATGACATCGATTACATTTTGATAGTCCTCGGGCGTGAGGCCTTCGGATGACTCGGAAGGGTGGAATTCAAAGATTCTGACTCGGCGACCGACTCTGGACCCTACACTACTTATTGACTCGAGGGTATTTGACAAGGGTTGGGCCAGGGATCTCACTCCTTCTTCTTTGTTGCCACAGGGAGTAGCAGTCTTGTCCACATTCTTCAGAAAGTTGGAGACTTCAAACTGATCAAAAACTTGCCGGAAATCATTGACAGGCTGGTATCGTGGAAAGATGGTGAGGGGAGCTAGAGTAGCTTGATGCAATCTCTCGGCGAGCTCGTCTGTGACAACTGGACTCATTGACTGAAGAGTCTGACTCATCTTATCAATGCGCTGCGATAACTCATTTTCTCTTTGCTTGATCTTGGACATCACGACCTTGTCGGTATAGCTAACGGGAGGATTGGCACGGATAATGCTTGATGAAGTCTTCTTCGAAGGGATCTTAATTCTTCCTTGGCGCTACGTATTGAATAGGCTTTACGTATTACGCTTCTAGATCTGCTAGCTTCTCATTGAACTTCACGATGGCCACAAATTCAGCACTTTACGCTTCATGAGGATCACTGTCCATAGGGGTATCGAGTGTTTGTGCTTTGAATGATGGGTTCCTTGGCGGGCTGTTTGGCATAGCGACGTAGTAGTCAAATTTGCACGAAGGCTCCCTAAAGTTCCTACGCTCTTGTCCCCGGCTTCATACCTTTCCTTTAATTTCGCTGCGTGGACTTTCTCTTCTTCTTCTTTCTTGAAGGAGCGTCTTCATTAATCCATTCTTGATACTCATACTCCAGACAGTCCTCACAGTCGCATACATCATACCATATGTGGGGCTTGGGCTGAACTTGGATGGCTTCTCCGGCCATTTGGTTATTACCATTGTTGATTACCATGTTGGACATTTTGACACTTTGGAAAGCCGACAAAGCGAGGATTACAGCGGCTATGCGAGAATTGTGCTAACAAGTCGGCCCGACCCGGTGTTCTCACCCACTTCTTTCTCATTGCGGGAAAGGGATAGGAAAGGTTTAGACTCGGGGTAGGTGTTTAGGCTGAAGGCTCAGGCAATATGCAAATTAGAATCTTCCAGTTTACTTAAAACAGTGTCTTTTATTAATATCTATTTGGTTGGAAAAGGGAATTTGCCCTTCTTTTTCGCAACTACTCTAGATCCTGGATCAGTGGGTTCCGTCACTACGTCTATAAGCCCCTCGTATTCCACCTGTATTTCGACCTCCCAAGGTGGACAGCCCCGGGCGAGGTTCCTATAGGGTACGCGGATCCCACCGACCGAGAGTAAAGAACGCTCCTAACGGGTCTAGCGGGTCATAGGACCTTTTAACGCACGAGCGATGCGGATTATAGTCAAGGCAATACCGGGAAAGTCTCGTCTTTCTGCCTTAACGAAATTTTTGGCAGAGTTTCGCTTGAGCGAATGACGTTTTGACTTTCGGTAATGTCCGAGAAGATAATAGGCATGGGTCAGGCGGCAAAAGTCGGATGACACAGTGTCACATTGAACTTCGTTGCATACGCCGGGCGTGAGTCAGAATCGAAGTCAATTCCGGGTCAAGATCTTGCCAATTTTTCCTTGTCGGAATTTTGGCAGAGCTTCGCTTGAGCGAAAGATCTTTTGATTTGTTGACAAAGACTCAGTCTCGACTCTTACGCATTCCGTGCGGGTCAAGGTCAAAGTAAATGTCGGAGTCAAGATCCTACCAATTTTTCCTTGTCGGAATTTTGGCAGAGTTTCGCTTGAGCGAAAATCTTGGCTTCCGTTATGAACTAGGGCTTGACCTTTACGAGGGTATGCAACTGGGCTATATGATACGGACTAGACCAAAAACCAACCAAAAGTCACGGTTTTTTGAAATGTGTGACACGGACTGTGCATTGGTCGACACTGGCTGCCATGGGGAGGTTGGAATGATTCCGTGCGCGCCCGGGAGCATCGTAAGGCTGTCCGTGACTACAGCTGGAACCACTCCGGGTTTGAAGGACGTGCGTGCAAAGTGTACAGGATATATCAGGTGCGCGTAGTGTGCGGTCTCCTAAAAATGTTCCTTTTTGAGTTAAAACAGAGATTTTCATAAATGTGTTTTAAAGGAATGATTTTCGGGACGGGGAGAATGCAACACGTAAGCACATAAATTTTCTGGGAGCCCCAGTCAGTCATGGAGCTGAGTAGCCCCAAGCTGCTAGGACTGCCAGATTAACCATGATTTTTCCTGGTGGAATTGCCACTGAGGTCGCCCGGTCAGAATCCAGGGAGGATTGAGCCGTACGACTGCATGGATCAATTTTCCAGGTTTCACTCCTTTGCTATTTTTTTCGGGTTGTTTCCCGTTCAAAGTATGCACAGATTCCAAGATGCAAATGATGCAATGCAAGGTAAAGAAAGCAAGCACGATTAATGAAATCAGCGACGGGAGTCTAACCCGCTCAAAGGGAAAAGCTTTCTTTTATTTTTTTTTTCAAATTTTTTTTTCGAAAAGGGATACTGGTACGTGGGATTGTTAAACCACCGGTTATCCCAACTCCCACATCAGGGAGTGTACAGGAAGGTTAAGTGGTTTCCACCTATATACCGAGTATCGATTTTTTTTTTGTTTTGAAAATAAAGCTTTTCTCCTTTGGGATCTCCCCAGCGGAGTCGCCAAACTGTGAATGTGTGCCCCAAATTTCGGTGTATTTGGAAATTCACGCGAGTTTGAAGACATCCGGTTTAATTTGAAAAACGGAGTCGCCACGCCATTTTGATTACCTCAAAACTTTGAAAAAAAGGTTTTATGGGTTCGGAGGTTAAGTTACCCCTTGGAAAGAACGGATCGTCGTTCACCCAAGGTGCCTTGCCAGAGCAAGTCTCCCAAGATTTCATTAATCGTGCTTGCTTGCGTGCTTTCTTGTGTGCATATGTTTGAAAATAAAGGGGGGGAATGTCCCAAGTCGTCTTCCGGACGTACAAACCATTTATTGGTTGTCGCTCGGGATTTCTTGGTTTTTATGTATTCGGGATTATGATCCCGTCCTCATCTTGGACTTGTGATCATTGCATTTTTAACCTCGGGACTTTGCATGATCGAGAGAATGACTCTCTTTATAGTCAAAAATGAGGTTTTTTAGAAAAGGAGGGTCCTTAGCCCATCAATTCTACACTTTAAGACGGTCGAGCTCATATAGATGCTTCATACTCATCTTAAGTGATAATCGGAGATATAGGGTTCAAGGTTGTCCCTTTCTAAAGAAATTATGAAACCTTTATGGAAGGAACGATGTAAAGATAGGATCTTTTACACCGGTCCGTTCCAAGGTTGTTAATGGGGACATGGGGGAATGCATGTAAAAATGACATTTTTAGTGAAAAGATGACATTTTTGGGTTGCAAAGGATGCATTTGATTTAAAGAAATGATCTTTATTGGCAAAGGATGCATAAAGACATGATTTTTATGCAAAGGATGCATTTTTATGAAGAAATTGGGATTTAAATATGCAAAGGATGCATGAAGATTGTATTTTGAAAAGCATAGGATGCTAATTTAGGATAAAGATATGATCTTTAATGCAAAGGATGCTTGAAAAAGGATTTCATATGCAAAGGATGCATTTTATCATAAAGATTGAATTTTTATATGCAAAGGATGCATGAAGATGATATTTTTATGTAAAAATAGGATTTTAGGTGCAAAGGATGCACCTTTGATTCAAAAGATTACATCTTTAATGGCAAAGGATGCCTAATGCATGCAAAGGGGGAAATGGGGTATAAAGATATGATCTTTAGTCTACCAAGTCCCAAATAAGATAATAGCAATATATGAAATGCAATGAGCAATTAGAATCACATAGAGCAATTAGGATGCAAGTTTAGGGTGTGAGAGGTTACCAATGGCTTCCTCTTCTTCTTTGGATTGAGCTAGGTGGAAAGGTTGATCTTGGGATCTTTAAGGAGGAGGGAGGTGGCTTCTTGGCCTTCTTCTTCACCTTCTTGGACTTCCAGCAGCTCTTAGGAGTGTCTTCTTCGTATTATGTGTGATTGATGATATTGTTGTTCTTTTGAAAATGGGTAGAGGAGGGCTCTATTTATAGGCAGTCTGGATAAGGCCAATAAAGCCGTGCGGCCAGAGACCTTGGGCTAATGGAGCCGTGCGGCATTATCCCTTGTGACTCAGCATTTCTAGAAACATGCAAGGTGACAAATTCTAGAACTTTCCTCCCAATTAAGAAAAACGTGTTTCTTAATGGATAAGCCTCCCTTTCAGCCCTTAATTAATTTGGAACAGTTCCGGAATATTTCCGGAACACTAGGAAGGTCCGGGGAATTACCGAAAAACTTACCGAAATTGTCGAGAAATTTAACCGGAAGGCATGAGCCAGATTTGGGTACTTACATGGTTGTCTTTTTAAATTTGGACTGAGTTTTGATGGGTTATGATTTGAGCTATGTGGGTAAAGAGGATTTTTTCCAAAATATTTTGGAACAAAAGAAGTACTCCTGCGTCTCTAATTGTATGTCTAAATTTATTTTAGGGTACATTCTATTTTTTTTTCATTTTTAATACAATCTAATGAGAAAAATGCATAATATTCTTGTTTTATACTTTCCAAACATTTAGTTTTGGAAACATAAAGTGAACGGTGAATTTTTTTATATAAAAAATAAAAACAATTAGGGACAAAGTTATTTTCAAAAATGACATTCATTTTAATACAAAAACTTTTAAAAATTGACATTCTTACGAATAGAGTGGGAAAATCTCTTAATACGGAGTATAATTTAGCGGCAAAGATTTATAAATACCCTAGTGATCAACTTTGTAATTTTTTCTTTTACATATACTATTTACTAGTATGATTTAAAAAAAAAAACAAATAATACATTAATTGCATTAACAAAGCTAAAGACGATGACACTCCACAAATATAAGAAATTCATCACAAAGATGAAGAATTCTGCGAATACGTACAATTGTTAACAAACTGTACACAGCAAAAAATAATCTAATATATCTGGAACAATAATGTCTGACCCTAAATCATATCTACAACGAATGCGCTTATTAGCAATGATTTCTGACGCCAAAATGTCTCTCCAAGGAACACTTGGACACAACCCATCACCGGCCTTTAGAAAACCCCCACACGGTAAGAATTTGGCTTTAAAAACTTGACAAAGTAACATATTTGGGTAGACAATAAGTGTCCAACCAATCATCACAAGTATTGCAATACAAATAAATACAAACAATATGCATAGGCTCTTAAAAATGAGAGAAGGCAAACACTATCAACAAAGAAGAAAAGACAAACACTCTCGACTAATAAGAGAAACCAAATAATATCAGAGGTAAGACAAATATTGTAAGATGTGAAAAATGGTGAATACCAAATTATTTATGAAGCAAAAGAACATTTGATTGATGCTTGAACGTGTTGGAACATTAACGATTCATTAATCATGAACCGACTCACAACTAGATTAAGAAGAGAAGGAGAAGAAGAAGAAGAATAATACGGAAGCGTGTACCTTTTAATTCCATGATTGTGTTCTTGATCTTGTTCTTGAATAAATGAGAAAGTAGGGAAGAGTAGATCTTCTAAATGATAGTGCCCACACTATAATCTTCTTGATGAATGAAGAGAATTCTTATGACTGAATTGTATATGTAACTAGTGTCTCTAATGGCTGATGGATAGCCTTTATATAATAAGAGAAGGGACACTTCATTTAGGGACTACACCCTTTCATAAAGATGATGGTGTGAAGTTACCATTATGCCCATCATTTGATGGTACTTACACCTAATGGAATTCTACACATTTTGTCTATACTTTAACATTATTAAATGATTATAACAAATGGAATTAAATAACACATATTAATTAATCCATGTTCTAACAATCTCCCACTTGGATTAATATTAATATGTATCTTTTACTAAATAAATTCCTTAATCATTTATAACATGAATGACAACCCTTATGTGCACGTTTATTGTCATCCAACACAATCCCGTCCATTAGTCTTATAAGTATAGGGACTAAAGGGGCAGTCGTTGTAATTGATTCGCAACTAAACCCACATTAATCATATATATATATCCAACTAAATGACATAGATTAAGTATATATATGTAGCATGGAATATTAATGAATATATATAAAGAACGCATATATATATTCTCCAACTAGTCCTACTTAACCAAATGAGATCAATATAAATAAAAACAACACAAAGAAATAGAAAACAACACAAACTCCCACTGATTTAAGCATTATCAAAATTGTTTAACCCATATGAGCAGTATGCTCGTGAAACATCAAAAGAGATTACGCTTTACAAAATGGATCCAATAACATGGAGTTTGATCCTATAAGTTGTATATCTATTTGTTCATTTTATACTTATTTCTCTTCAACAAGAGACATAACCATATGATGTCTTTCGACATCTTTGCATCCACTAAAACATAATCGGAATACTTAATGATCTCAAAATGATCCGATTTTATATACATAAGCATGTAGTTTAATGTTTTATAGGTACTTCATCATTCTTTTGGATGCGACTTAATGTTCTTCTTTCCGAATTGCTTTGGTATTAACCAAGCATCCCAATAATAAATACAAGGTCCGTACGAGTACGTACTTGCGCATACATTAAGCTTCCTACTATCGGTGCATAAGGGATATTTTCCATATACTTGGATTCAAAATTAATTTTAGGACATTGCTTTAGACTGAATTTATCTCCCTTAGAGATAGGGGTGTCATGTGGTTTACAATTTTCCATGCTAAACCTTTGTAATACCTTCTCTATATAGCTCTTTGTGATAATCCCAAAATACCTCGTGAATGATCACGATGAATTTGGATTCCTAATACAAAAGATGCCTTACCAAGATCTTTCATCTCAAATTTGTTTGAGAAATTTCTTAGTTTCTTTTAGAAGGTCCTTATCATTACTAGCAAGAAAAATATCATCCACATATAAGACCAAGATAATAAATCTACTCCCACTGAACTTATGGTACACACAATTTTTACCAAGATTCATTTCAAAGCCAAATGAAAGAATAACTTGGTTAAATTTTAAGTACCATTGACGAGATGCTTACTTAAGCCCATAAATGGATTTCTCAAGTTTACAAACCAGTTGACTAGTTTGATCCGAATTAGTCACCATTTCTGATTTCTTCATATAGATAGTTTCCTCAATGTTGCCATTGAGAAAAGCTGTCTTAACATCCATTTGATGAAGCTCAAGATCATAATGTGCCACTAATGCCATAATGATCATAAAAGAGATTTTAGAAGATTCCGAAAAAAATAATATTTCTTTATAATCAATGCCTTCCTTTTGAGTAAATCATTTAGTAACAAGACGTGCCTTATATCTTTCCATATTACCTTGCTAATCCCTTTTGATTTTAAATATCAATTTATAACCAATAGGTTTTACACCTTCAGGTAATGGGACAAGATCCCAAATGTCATCGTCTTTCATTGATTTTAACTCCTCATTAATGGCATTGATCCACTTATGAGAATTAGGACTATTAATGGCTTCATGGAAGGTGATTAGATCATCTCCCACTAAACTTAAGGTGTCCTCATTCTCCGCAAGATACATATCATAAATATCCGGAATAACATTTCTTCTTTCTATAGTAGATCTTCTTAAGGGCACCGGTTCATCCTCATTTTGAGGTTGTTGAATTTCATTATGTCCAACATTTTCATGTTGTCCGTTATTTACGGGAGTCTCTATATTATTTTGAATTGTATGTTCTTTGTAGAATTTCAGGTACAATTACTTGATTTTCAACAGGAACTAAAGTTTGAGGAACAAAGAGTGGTTCCTCTAACTCTTCAAATTCAAAATCATTACTATTTCTCCCACTAAATTCAACATCCTCAAGGAACCTAACATTGTCAGTCTCGAAAAATGTTCTAGTTTTCGGGTCATAAAATTTTTATCCCCTAGATCTCTCGGCATACCCTACAAAATAGCTACTAACAGTATTTAGGTCCAGTTTGCCCTCATTAGACCTTATAAGGTCTAGCATCTGCTGGACATCCCCATAAATGAAGATGATTTAAGGACGATTTCTTATTCGTCCATAACTCATAAGGGGTTTTGTCGGTAGCTTTTGAAGGTGCTCTGTTGAGAATATAAGCTGCGGTTTTTAATGCTTCGCCCATAATGAGTGAGGTAAAGAAGTACAAGAAAACATACTTCTTACCATATCCTTAAGGATTCTATTATGTCTCTCCAATATACTATGCTAGGTTTGCCCGGCATGGTGTAGTGAGGGACAATCCTACACTCTTCAAAATAGCGAGTATAAAGGACCCGGACGTTATTCACCCAATACGTTATACCGTCCGTAGTTTTCACTACTATGATCGGATTTAACGTTCTTAATAGTCTTTCTTATGCCTTAAAAGACTTGAAAACGTCCAATGATTGAAACTTTACATGAAGAAAATAATGTATCCATAACGAGAGTAATCATCCATGAACGTAATGAAATATTGTTGACCATTTCATGAAGGATTAATGAATGGTCCACAAATGTCCATATGAATTAGTTCCAAGACGTTTGATATTCTCAAAATTTTATTTCCTTTAATGTTTGTAAATTTATTCTTTAAAACACTTAATACAAAAGTTTTATCCGGAGTATCAAGTTATTTTTAGGATTCCCTCCGACATAAGCTTTATCAATTCTCCCTTTGGAGATATGACCCAAACGCCTATGCCATAGAATACAAGAATTTTCACTTGATAATTTTTGCTCAGTGCCTTTAGTTTTGGTTTCATTATTATGGGACCCATTCATTTTCTTGAATGTGTCAAGTAAATTAAGATTATCGATATATGACAAAGTACTAGTACCGATAAATTTGGAATTTAAAATAAAGATCACATTTATTATTACCAAAGAACAAGAGTAACCTTCCTTGTCAAAATTGTGATAGATATTAAATTCCATCAAAAGGATGGTACAATGAATGTATTATTTAATACAAAATAATAGCCAGTACTTATCAATAATCTAAAAGTCCCTATGCCTATAACTTCAACCGGATTTCCAGCTTCCATATAGATGTATTTCTCATCTTCACTGGGAATTCGGAAATTCAGGCAACCCTGCATACATGAACTAATGTGAGTTGTTGCACCAAATACAACCACTATGTATATTAAGGAATTGAAACCAAATTTGCCTTAGTACAAACAAGACCAAATGACATACCATCCTGAATTCGCCATTTGCGATACTTATGGTAGTCGTTCTTCATGCGAGTAAGGTCCTTGCAAAAGAAGCATTTCTTGACTTTATGATCTTTAAATGATCCCTTATGCTTCTTACTTGCAACCGCAATTTCCTTCCCTCTTCTCTTAATCCCACGAGAAGAAGTAAATGCTGAGTGAGTACTTTCTAATTTGAGATATTTCATCCTATCTTCCTCTAATGTCATATGTGAAAGTAATCCATTAATATTTTACTTTTTATTTTGACATTTATAGATTAATTCAAAAGGACCAAATTGAGGAGGAAGATAGATCAAAACTAAGTGCACGAGCAAATCTTCCGAAATCTCTAACTTAAGTGCTTTTAGTTTGATCGAAAGATGAAATAATTCGATAATGTACTCCCGAAGATTTTCGTCACCCTTGTACCGAATGGAAACAAGTTTCCACAAGAATTCAAGAAAAAACTCAGCATTTTCGATTTCAGAGACATTGTCCAAAAATGTCTCTGAAACTGCATTTTTCATGATCATTAGACTCACGCGGTTGGAACGTTCCCATTGCTCAACATTTTTCCATTCTATAACGGTATTTTCTTTAGTGAGAGCAGCGGGACTTGATTCCCAAATGCGTGATCGATGTCCATATTGCCTAAGATCATCGTTATATTATTTTTCCAAGTTTTAAGTTTAGTCCCAGTAAGCAAAGGTGCATCATTTATAGCAGTAGTTACGGATGAAGCATTAATCAAATCTGAAGGAGAAGAACAAGAATGAAACAAAACATATATAAGAAACTACATAATGATTAATTATATCAAATGAATTTCATCAAAATAAAAGATAATCAACATGACATCAAGACTAATCTTTGGATTGCGAATTGACTCACAATTTGATTTATCTTAAGGTAAACAAATAGCTTAAACAACACACTTTAAATACTTGCCTTCCTTTGGGATGGTTCACAGCATTAAAATGACCAAAAGTTTAGTTCAATTATTACCCCATGAATGTAAATACTTAGTCAACAACAAGGTCTCCTTTGAAAAACAAGCATGTTATCACATATCAATATTTATATTCATCTTTTAACAAGTTTGAATTTAATCAACAAGGTCTCCTTTAGGAAACAAGCATGTTAATTATGTCCAAAATGTTAAGGATATAATTAATCGGAAACAAAAAGACTTAAGGTTATTTCTGAAAATTTAAAGGGTAAATAAATAAGTGAAATTTATCATTAAAAGATAGTATCCTTTTGTTCTACCCGTCCATTCTTAAAGTTCGATAACTCTAAGAACCGCCGAAGCGCGACTGGTGTCCAGATACTATAATTTACTAACAAATTATCACAAATGACCAAAAGGGTACGAATGACCAAAAAATTGCAGTTTTATAAACATTGAAGCCTCTGCACACATGGGCGGCCGCGCAGGTCAAAGTGGGCGACCGCCCAAGCTTCAATTCCACAAATTTTGAAGTCGCTGTACACATGGGCGACCGCCCAGGTCAAGATGGGCGACCGCCCAAGATGGGCGACCGCCGTGATTTGACGAAAAGTCACCATTTTTAACACCCTTTTATGAACAGTTTTGAACCAAATAGAGAGAGTCATAGGCGTCGGGCCCTTTGCCAGGACAACGAGCCATAACACCCAATTAGACTATCAATTCTTAACTTAATGGTGAATCAATATTCAATCAAAGCAAGTAGATCCGCATACTCACATCACATTTTTAAATGCGTGGCTATGCATATGAACAAACTCACAACGCATCCAAGGATGGTGGCTATGTTCAAAATGGGATAATCTTACATTAAGAATTGAAAGCCTTTGAGTAAACCAAAAACAGAAATAGAATGAAGTTTTATGAATATAATACTCTTAGACAAGATGAGTATCATGATCAAGAACAAAAACTAAATAAAATCATACAAGAATTAAAGCATAAGACTTTATAAGAATTTCAAACTCAATCTAGTATATGAGTAGGCTCTGATACCAATCGTTGTAACATTAACGATCCATTAACCATGAACCGACTCACAACTAGATTAAGAAGAGAAGGAGAAAAAGAAGAAGAATAATACGAAAGCGTGTACCTTGTAATTCCATGATTGTGTTCTTGATCTTATTCTTGAATAAATGAGAAAGTAGGGAAGAGTAGATCTTCTAAATGATAGTGCCCACACTATAATCTTCTTGATGAATGAAGAGAATTCTTATGACTGAATTGTATATGTAACTAGTGTCTCTAATGGCTGATGGATAACCTTTATATAATAAGAGAAGGGGCACTTCATTTAGGGACTACACCCTTTCATAAAGATGATGGTGTGAAGTTACCATTATGCCCATCATTTGATGGTACTTACACCTAATGAAATTCTACACATTTTGTCTATAATTTAACATTATTAAATAATTATAATAAATGAAATTAAATAACACATATTAATTAATCCATGTTCTAACAGAAGCCCCTTTATGGTCCAGTTTCATGGTGCGGATAAACCTCAGTCCATTTAAATCCATATTTTTTTGGACCCAGTAAATACCTTGCCCATTGGGTATTTTTTCAGAGGGATAACATCTAGAAAATCTATTTTTTGTCAAAACCTCTCATCCGTTGGTATTGGAGCATATAACAAAGTCATTAAAGTCCTTTTTCAGTGAGTATTCAACATTCTTTTGATCATTGTTTTCTCTTAGAGGCCAGTTCATCAGCTTTCTGGAAATTTAGTATTTATGTATCTTAAGTCTCTCGTGTACACTGGTATTGAATTTAACAAAGTCTAATAAAAGGCTTAGGCCCCTCAAACCCTGTAAATCGAGAGAAAAAAATGTTCCTTTGTACCAAAAAGATAAAAATTTGAATGGTGTTTTAATGAGAAACTTTAATTCTTAAGAAAAAGGGCTATTGACCCAAGAATTTGAGGTTTTTAAGCCTTTAAAATAAATTGGTCATTGAAAAGATTGGGTGGGCTAGCCTTCATTTGAATAGACCTTTGATGCAAAGAAGGAATTGGTTGTAAATCGACGTGAAAAATGGATTTTGAATGCTGAGACTCAATCCACTTGGGAACATCTACACCAAATTGGATCTTGAAGGGAGCATTTTTACATTACTAAGTCTTATAAAGTACGTGTCGACTTTGGGGCTTGTTTTTAATTTAAAAGATCAATTGTTTTGTAAAGGAAAAATGGGAAAATGACAAGCAGTTAACCCTAGGGAGCAATATGGAAAAAACCCATCTCAAGGCCAATTTATTTTTTGGGTCTTTCAAAACCTGATAAATTGGGAAAGTCCATAGCCCTTTTTTGTTCTTGAAAATACCTATGATAGATTATCTTTTTGGTACAATGAAGAACTTTCCATCTTCGATTTACGGGAGTTAAAAAAGGCTTGAGGGTTAAAACCTTCTGGAAATCTCAGCAATGGCTGAATTATTACACGAAATGCATAAGATAATAAGTACTATGAATTGGCCTCTAAGAGAAACAATGATCAAATTGAATAAAAAGTTGAATAGGGGATTACTCACTCAAAAGGATATATTAAATTTGTTAAATTCAATATCTTGAAAACCTTTGGATGAGGTTTTGAAGATTAAAAGTATTTTTGTAGATGATCACCCAATTCTCTTGAAGTTTTAGCTGGGTCCAGAATGTACTTAGGACTATGGTGCACTAGGAGCTTCATCAGCACCATGAAAATTCATAAAGGGGCTTATGTTAGATAACATGGATTAATTAATATGTGTTATTTAATTTCCATTTGTTATAATCATTTTAATAATGTTAAAGTATAGACAAAATTAAATATATAGAGATTCCATTAGGTGTAAGTACCATTAAATGATGGGCATAATGGTAACTTCACACCATCATCTTTATGAAAGGGTGTAAGTCCCTAAATGAAGTGCCCCTTGAATCTATCTATATAAAGGCTATCCATCGGCCAGCCTTATGAACGCTGATAGTTACATACCATTTCTCATTCAGTCAAGAATTCTCTTCATTCATTAAGATTTGAAGATTAAAGAGTGTAAGGCACTTATCATTTAGAAGAGTCTGCTCTTCCCTACTTTTGATTTAAGTTATGAAGAACAAGATCAAAGAACACAATCATGGAATCAGCAGATACACGCTTCATGTTGTTCTTCTTCTTCTTCTTCCTTCTCATTCTTAATCTAGTTGTGAGTCGGTTCATGGTTAATGGATCGTTTACCTGTTCCAACAATTAGTGTATCGGAGCCTGGTCTCCTTATACTAGATTGAGTTTGAGTTCTAGTAAAGCCTTATGCTTTAATTTATTTCATATTAGTAATCCTTGGGTGATTTCATTTGGTTTTATTCTTGTTCATGATACTCATCTTGTCTAAGAGTATTATATTCATAAACTTCATTCTATTTCTGATTTTGATTTACTCGAAGGCTTTCAATTCTTAATGTAAGATTATCTCATTTTGAACCATAGCCACCATCATTTGAATGCGTTGTGAGTTTGTTCATATCTATAGCCACACATTTAAAAATGTTTAATGTGAGTATAATATCTACTTGCTTTGGTTGAATAATTGATTCACCATTAAGTTAAGAATTGATAGTCTAATTGGGTGTTATGGCTATCGTTATTCCTGGCAAAGCAGGCTCAGCCCTCGGAGGGCAGGTAGCAACGTGTAATCCGTATGGACCACGAAGGAGTGCGAGGGCTAAGCCCCGCGTGACTACTCTCTGTTTGGTTCAAAGACTGTCGCCCATAATATGCCCATTCAGAATGTGTTCATGAAACATGTAAATACGGTGACTTGGTCGTCAAATGCTGGGCACTGGGTGGTGGGCGGTTCGCCCATGCTGGTGATATGCAGCGACCGTCATGTGCTTCCAGTAACTTGGATGTTCTGTGAAATGCGGCTTGACAGCCGTCCCGTCTTAGCCTGGGCGGTCGCCGCCATGTGTGCACTGACTTTAAAATTTATGGAGTGAAGCTTAACAACCGCCCCACTTAACCTGTGCGGCCGCACCATGTGTGCAAAGCTTTCAATGTTTATGAGGCTGCAATTTTTTGGTCATTCGTACCCTTTCTTTGGTCATTTGTGATAATTTGTTAGTAAATTATAGTATCTGGACACCGGTCGCGCTTCGGTTCTTAGAGTGCTGGAACTTTAAGAATGGACGGGTAGAAACAAAAGGATATGTCTATCTTTTAATGATAAGATTTCACTTATTTATTTACCCTTTACTAAATTTACTGAGAGAAATAACCTTAAGGCCTTTTGTTTAGATTAATTATATCCTTAACATTTTGGACATAATTAACATGCTTGTTTCCCAAAGGAGACCTTGTTGATTAAATTCAAACTTGTTAAAAGATGAATGTAAAGTATTGATATGTGATAACATGCTTGTTTCGAGAGACCTTGTTTGTTGACTAAGTATTTACATTTGGTAGGATAATGAATTGAACTAAACTTTTGGTCATTTTAAATACATCTGAACCATCGAAAGGGAAAGGCGGGTGTTTAAAGTGAATTGTTTATATTCTTTATTGCCGGAGAACAAGTACCTTAAACTTTCAGAACACTTTTTGTACTTGATCCGACCCACGAAAAGGAAGCAAGTATTTAAAGTGTGTTGTTTAAGCTATTTGTTTACCCTTTAAGATAAATCAAATTGTAGAGTCGAATTCGCAATACGAATTGAGTCTTGATGTCATGTTGATTATCTTTTATTTTGATGGAATTCATTTGATATAATTAATCGTTATGTAGTTTCTTATATATGTTTTGTTTTTTCATTCTTGTTCTTCTCCTTAGATTTGATTAATGCTCATCATCCGTAACTACTACTATAAATGATGCAGCCTTTATACTTGCTAAGGACTAAACTTAAAACTTGGAAAAAATAATATAGCGATGATCTTAGGCAATATGGAACATCGATCACACATTTGGGGAATCCAAGTCCTTTGCTCTCTCTAAAGGAAATACACGTTATAGAGAACGGAAAAATATGTTGGCCAGGAGAACGGTCCAATCGCGGTAGAGTCTAATGATCATGGAAAATGCGGTTTAGAAGACATTTTTGGAACAATGTCTGTTGAGGTAAATAGAAATGCTGAGATTTTTCTTGAATTCTTGTGGAAACTTGTTTCCATTCGATACAAGCGTGACGAAAATCTTCGGGAAATTACATTATCGAATTATTTCATCTTTCGATCAAACTAATTGAAGCACTGTTAAGTTAGAGATTTCGGAAGATTTGCTCGTGCACTTAGTTAACTTGATCTATCTTCCTCCTCGATTTGGTCCTTTTGAAGTGACCTATAAATGTTGGAAAAGAAAAAAGTGGAATATTAATGGATTACTTTCACATATGGCATTAGTAGGAAGATAGGATGAAATATCTCAAATTAGAAAGTACTCACATACGGCATTTACTTAACACCTCGCAATGGGATTAAGAGAAGGGGAAGGAAATTGCAAGGTTGCGAAGTAAGAAGCATAAGGGATCATTTAAAGATCATAAAGTCAAGAAATGCTTCTTTTGCAAGGACCTTACTAAGCATGAAGAAACGACTACCCAATTGCAGTATCACCAAATGGCGAATTCAGGTCAGGGATGGTATGTCATTTGGTCTTGTTTGTACTAAGGCAAATTTGGTTTTCAATTCCTTAATATACATAGTGGTTGTATTTGGTGCAACAACTCACATTAGTTCATGTATGCAGGGTTGTCACTGAATTTTCTGGAATTCCCAGTGAAGATGAGAAATACATCTATATGGAAGCTGGAAATCCGGTTGAAGTTATAAGAGTCATAAGGACTTTTAGATTATTGATAAGTACTGGCTATTATTTTGTATTAAATAATACATTCATTGTACCATTCTTTTGATGGAATTTAATATCTGATCACAATTTTGACAAGTGGGAAGGTTACTCTTGTTCATTTGGTAATAATAAATGTGATCTTTATTTTAAATTCCAAATTTGTCAGTACTAGTACTTTGTCATAACAATCGATAATCTTAATTGCTTGGCACAGTCAAGAAAGTGAATAGGCCCCATAATAATGAAACCAAAACTAAAGGCACTAAGCAAAAGTTATCAAGTGAAAATTCTTGTATTCTATGGCATAGGCGTTTGGGTCATCTCTCAAAGGGAGAATTGATAAAGGTTATGTCGGAGGGAATTCCTAAAAAACAACTTGATACTCAGACAAAACTTTTGCATTAAAGTGTTTTAAAGAATAAATTTACAAACATTAAAGGAAATAGAATTTTGAGAAGTATCAAACGTCTTGGAACTGAATTCATTATGGACATTTGTGGACCATTCATTAACCCTTCATGGAATGGTCCAACAAATATTTCATTACGTTCATGGATGATTACTCTCGTTATGGATACATTATTTTCTTCATGTAAGGTTTCAATCATTGGACGTTTTCAAGTCTTTTAAGGCATCAAGAAAGACTATTAAGAACGTTAGAATCCGATCATGGGTAGTGAAAACTTACGGACGGTATAACGTATTGGGTGAATAACGTCAGGTTCCTTTATACTCGCTATTTTGAAAATTGTAGAGATTGTCCCTCACTACACCATGCCGGGCAAACCTAGCATAGTATATTGGAGAGACATAATAGAATCCTTAAGGATATGGTAAGAAGTATGTTTTCCTTGTACTTCTTTATCTCACTCACTATGGGCGAAGCATTAAAAACCGCAGCTTATATTCTCAATATGAGCACCTTTAAAAGCTGCCGACAAAACCCCTTATGAGTTATGGACGAACAAGAAACCGATTCCTTAAATCATCTTCATTTATGGGGGTGTCCAGCAGATGCTAGACCTTATAAGGTCTAATGAGGGCAAGCTCAACCTGAATATATTAGTAGCTATTTTGTAGGGTGTCTTAGAGAGTATAAGGGATATGAGGTTTTTATAACCCAAAAACTAGAACATTTTGGAGAACTAAATTGTTAGGTTCCTTGAGAATATTGAATTTAGTGGGGAGAAATAGTTAATGATTTTGAATTTGAAGAGTTAGAGGAACCACTCTTTGTTCCTCAAATTTTAAGTTGTATTTAAAAATCAAGTAAGTGTACCTGAAATTCAACAGAGAAGAACATTACAATTCAAAATAATATAGAGACTCAGATTAAATAACGGACAACATGAAAATGCTGGACATAATGAAATTCAACAACCTCAATAAAAGGATGTAAAGGTGACCCTTTGAGGATATGTACTAGAGAAGAAGAATATTATCCAGGATATTTCCTAGATATGCCTCTTTGCAGAGAATAAGAGAACACCTTAGGTTTAGTGGTAGAATAATCTAATCACCTTCCATGAAGCCATTAATAGTTCTAATTCTCATAAGTGGATCAATGCCATTAATGAGGAGTTAAAAAATCAATGAAAGACGCAAATGACATTTGAGATCTTGTACCATTCCTCGAAAGGTGTAAAACCTATTACTAGTTGTAAATTCATATCTTTAAAACCAAAAGGGATTAGCAAGGTAATATGGAAAGATATAAGACACGTCTTGTTCTTAATCAAATTTACTCAAAAGGAAGGCATTGATTATAAAGAAATGTTTTTTCCGATATCTTCTAAAACACTATTATGATCATTATGACATTAGTGGCACATTATGATCTTAGGGCTGCCATCAAATGGATGTTAAGGACAGCTTACTGGATGGCAACATTGAGGAAACTATGCTATATGAAGAAACCGAGAAATGGTAACTAATTCAGATCAGACTCATCAGATTGGTTTGAGTTTAGGAATTCATTTATGGGCTTCAGCGAGCATCTCATCAATGGTACTTAAAATTTGATCAAGTTATTCTTTCATTGGCTTTGAAATGGATCTTGGTAAAATTTGTGGTATCCATAGGTTAGGAGTAGATTTATTATTTTGGTCTTATATGTGGATGATATTTTTCTTGCTCAGTAATGATAAGGACCTTACAAAAAAAACTAAGAAATTTCTCAAACAAATTTAGAATGAAAGAGCCTTGGTAAGGCATCTTTTGTATTAGGAACACGAGTCCATCGTGATAGTTCACAAGGTATTTTAAGATTGTCACAAAAGAGCTATCTGAGAAGGTACCTACAAAGATTTAGTGTGGAAAATTGTAAACCACATGACACCCTGCTCTGTAAGGAGATAAATTCAGTCTAAAGCAATGTCCTAAAATTAATTTTGAATCCAAGTATATGAAAAATGTCCCTTATGCACCAAAGGTAGGAAGCTTAATGTATTAGCAAGTACTTGTACTGGTGAGGAGACCTTGTATTTATTATTGGGATGTTTAGTAAATGAACCAAAGCAATTCTTATGTGGAAAGAAGAACATTGAGTCGCATCATTAATCAAGTAATTAAAAGAATGATGAAGTACCTATAAAACATTAAACTATCATTACTTATGTATATAAAAATGGGATCATTTTAAGATCATTAATTATTCCGATTATTGTTTTAAGTGGATCCAAAGATATCGAAAGACATCATATGGTTGTGTCTCTTGTTGAAGAGAAATAAGTATGATGAAACAAATAGATCTGGTTTTTATAGGATCAAACTCCATGTTATCTGGATCCATTTTGCTATAAGCGTAATCTCTTTTGATGTTTCATGAGCATCTCTCTTGCTCATTATGGAAACAGTGAAACTTGAATTTTGATAAAGCTTTAAAATCAGTGGGAATTTGTGTTGTTTTCTATTTGCTTTGTATTGTTTTTATTTATATTGATCTCATTTGGTTAAGTAGGACTAGTTAGAAAATATATATATGCGTTCTTCATATATATTCATTAATATTCCATGCTACATATCTATACTTAATCTGTGTCATTTAGTTGGATATATATATATGTGATTAATGTGGGTTTAGTTGCGGATCAGCTACAACGTGCCCCTTTAGTCCCTATACTTATAAGACTAATGGACGGGATTGTATTGGATGACAATAAGCAGTAGCATAAGGGTTGTCATTCATGTTATAGAATAATTTAAGGAATTTATTTAGTAAAAGATACATATTAATGTTAATCCAAATTGGGAGATTGTTAGAACATGGATTAATTAATATATGTGTTATTTAATTCCATTTGTTATAATTATTTAATAATGTTAAAGTATAGACAGAATCTGTAGGAAATTCCATTAGGTGTAAGTGTAAGTACCCCAGTGGCAGCACGGCTCATTACCTTAGGTTAATTTTCCCGACATTTGGTAAGTTTTCCATTATATAAAGGCTTCCCGGACCTTCCTAGTGTTATCTGATCGAATGTCTACGGAAGCAGTCCAAATTTAATTAGAACATGGGCTCTAGCCTTCTGTTCTAATTAAGAAAACACGTTTTCTTAATTAGGGAAGAAGCTTTCCCCCAGAATGATGCCACCTTGCATGGTTCTAGAATCTAGTTGTGAGTCATTGTGGATAAGACCGCACGGCCTCATGTTCTTTGCAAAGGGCACGCAGCCGCACTGCAGCTTCATTAGCCTTATCCAGGACTGCCTATAAATAGAGCCCTCCTCTACCCACGTTTCCAACCATTCTTGTGACAACAACAACACAAACAATCACACACACGCACGCTCATATTACTTCGAGTCAGGACGTGAAGAAAAACCCTTGAAGGCTCAAGAAGGCGAAGAAGAAACAAAGCCATCTCCTCCTCCTTGAAAGGCCAAGAAGAGAACCTCTCCTCCTAGCTCCGTCCAAAGAAAGCGAAGAAACGATTGGTAACCTCGCACGCCCTAACCTTGCATTTTAATTGATATACTTGCTCATTGCATTCATATATCTTGCTTGGGACTTAGGCATTTTATTCATAAAGATCATATCTTTATCACCCCCCTTCCCCCTTTGCATGCATTAAGACCTCATTTGTCATAAAAGAAAAATGTAGTCTTTTTCATAAAGGTGCATCCTTTGCACCTAAAATCCTATTTTCCAATAAAAATGTTATCTTTATGCATCATTTGCATACAAAGATCAAATCTTTTTTTCAATAAAAACGCATCCTTTGCATCAAAACCCCCTTTTTCAATGCATCATTTGCATAAAAACCAAATCTTTATGCATCATTTGCATAAAGATCATTTCTTTAAATCAAAAAGCATCATTTGCTAAAACCAAAATGTCATCTTTTCATTAAAGAGTCATTTTTTATCATGCATTTCCCTTTCACTCCACTCGATCCAAATTGGAACGGACAGCGGTGTAAGTTCTCATCTTTGCATCGTTCCTTCCATTAAAAAGTTCATGATTTCTTTAGGAAAAGGATAACCTTGAACCCTATATCTCCGATTATCGCTTAAGAATGTTCCAAGTATGAAGCCTCTATACGAGCTCGGCGGAGGTCTTAAAGCGTAGGATTGATGGGCTAAGGACATTTCCTTCCTAAAGAACCTCATCTTTGACCCAAAAAGAGTCATTCTCTCGATCACGCAAGTCCTGGCAGGGTCCCGAGGTTTAAAATGCGATGATCATAAGTCATAAGATGAGGACGGGATCATAATCCCAAATACATAAATTCAAGGAATCTAGGCGACAACAACGCAAATGGTTTGTACGTCAGGAGGAAGACAACTTAGGACATTCCCCCATTATTTTCAAACACATGCACCTGAAGAAAGCACGCAAGCAAACATGATTAATGAAATCTAGGGAGACTTGCTCGGCCCCAGAAAGCTTGCATCACTTTGGGTGAGCATGGAAACGTTGTTCTTCCCGAGGGTAACTTAACCCTCTTGTTTGAGACTATAAAACCTTTTTCAAAGTTTTGAGGTAATCAAAATGAGCGTGGCGACTCCGTTTTCAAATAACTCGGATGTCTTGAAACTGCCGCGTGAGCCTGATTCCAATAAACAAAGAATTTGGGCACACATTCACGGTTTGGCGACTCGGCTATGGGATAATCCCAAAGGAAAAGTTTTATTTTCAAAACAAAGTCGATACTTGGTATATAGGTGGACCCCCTTCACCCTTCTGTATCGCTCCTAACTCTTAGGGGCTTGGGATAACAAGGTGGTTTAACAATCCCGCGTACGGTATCCCTTTTGAAAAATTTTTGAAAAAAAATACAAAAGCTTTTCCCTTTATGCAGGTTGGAGCTCCCATTAGCGCCGATTTCATTAATCGTGTTTGCTTTCTTCTGCGCAAATGCATTGCATCATTTGCAAATCTTAGAAGGAATGTTGTGCATACTTTGAAACTTGGGAAACAACAGAGAAAATAGCAAAAGTGGAACTGGAAAATTGATCCATGCGTCGTGCGGCTAATCTCGACATAGGATTCGGCCATACGACCTCGGTGGCAATTCCACCCGGGAAAAATCATGGTTAATACGGCGGAGTCCTAGCGGCTTGGGGCTATTCAGCTCCATGGCCCGGCCCAGGGGCTCCCGAAAAATTTACGTGAACATGTGTTGCATTTTCCTGATCCACGGAAAATCATCCCCATTCCTTTAAAACACATTTATGAAAATCTCACGCCTTTAACTCCAAAAGGAACATTTTAGGAGACCGCACACTACGCGCACACATGATATATCTGTACACTTTTGGTTTTGCACGCACGTCCTTGAGCCGACTGGTTCCAGGCGCAGCAATCACGGACTGACCTTACACGATGCTCACAGGCGCGCACGGAATCATCCAAAAAAATCGACCTCCCGTGGCGGCCGGTGTCGAGCCCGATGAAACGGTCCAAGTGTCACACGTTTCAAAAATCCGTGACTTTTGGTTGGTTTTGGTCTAGTCAGTGTCATATAGCCCAGGTTGCATGCACCACGTAAGGTCGACCTTAGCTCATAACGGAAACCAAGATTTAATAGATCGCTCAGCGAAATTACATCTTGAAGCCTGGACGGAAATTCCCGACAAGGAAAATCGGTGGGATCTTGACTCCGACATTGACTATTGACCTTGACCCGCACGGAATGCGTAAGAGTCAAGACCAAGTCTTTGCCAAAATAAAAGATCTTTCGCTCAGCGAAAGTCCCCCCTCTGCCGAAAATTCCGACAAGGAAAAATTGGCATTTTAAGATCTTGACTTGAAGCATTGACTTTGATTGCGCGCGCTTCGCGCCGGTGGTTTTGCGTATGCACGTGCCCCGAAGTTCAATGTGGCCCATTTTGTGTCATCAGGCTTTGTCGCCGAGCGTCCATGCCTATTATATTCTCGGACATTACCAGTCAAAGTCAAAACCGTCATTCGCTCAAGCGAAACTCACGCGAAGATCCGTCGAGCTGCCTTCGCAGAGAGAAGAGACTTTCACGGTATTGCCTTGACTATAATCCGCATCGCTCGTGCGTTGAAAAGGTCACATGACCCGGCAGTAACTAGACCCGATAGGAGCGTTCTTTACTCTCGGTCGGTGGGATCCGCGTGTCACAAATCAGCTATAGGACCCTCGCCAGGCTGTCGGCACCACCTGGGAGGTGAAATACGAGGTGGAATACGAGGGCTTATAGGCAGTATTGACGGAACCCGGTGCGATCCGAAGATCTAGAGTAGTTGTGAAAAAGAAGAGGCACCGGGATCTCAAGTAGCCCTTTTCCAACCAAATAGATATTAATAAAAGAACCTTTGTTTTAAGTAAAGTTGGAAGATTCTAGTTTGCATGTTGCACAGCCTTGACCTAAGCACCTACCCAGTCTAAGCCTTTCCTATCCCTTTCCGCATGACGAGACAGAAGTGGGTGAGCACACTTAGGGTCGACGACTTGTTAGCCTGAGAATTCTCGAGCACGGTTCGCGAGAATCCTCGATTTTGTCGGCTTTTCGGTGTAGAAATGTCGACATAGTAATCAACAATGGTAATAACCAAATGGTTGAAGAAGCCATCCGTCAGTTCGGCCAAGCCCCACATACAGTGTGCAGCGTATGTGATTGTCTGTGTGAGGGTATGCGGAGTATGCGTATCAAGAATGGATTAATGAAGACGGCTCATGAGAGAAAGAAGAAGAAGAGAAAGTCCACGAGCAGCAGAAATTAAAGGACCAAGGTATGAATTTTGCCGGGGACAAGAGCGTAGGAACTTTAGGAGAAAGCCTTCGGGCATAATTTGGCTACTACGTCGGTTATGCCATGCAACAGCCAAGGAACCCGTCATTGAAGCTTACGATCCCGGCACATTACCACTGTGGACGGTGATCCTCATGAAAGCGAGAAAGTCTTGAATTTGTGGCCATCGTGAAGTTGCAATGAGAAATGGCTAGAGGATCTAGAAGAAGAATACGAAAGCCTATTGAATACGTAGCCGAGTCAAGGGAAGAATTAAGATCCCTTACGAAAGAAGACTTCGTCGACATTATCCAGCCCGATCCTCCTGACCCCCATTATTTATCACGTGAGTCGTGAGTAGTGTCAGAATCAGATAAAGAGAAAATGAGTTATCCAGCGAGTGCATTGATAAGATGAGCCGGACTCTTCGAGTCAATGACTTCCGATTGTCACGGACCCGAGCTCGCCGATAGATTGCATCAAAGTCTACTCTAGCTCCACCTCACCCATCTTTCCACGGTGTAGGCACAGAAGCACTGTCCAACAGATTTCAAGGCAAGTTTTGATCAATTTGAAGTCTCCAACTTTACGAAGAATCTTTGACAGGCTGCTACTCCCCGGGGGGGCAACGGCAAGAAGGAGTGAGATCCCGGTCCAGACCCTTGTCCAAATACCCTCGAGTCAATAAGTAGTGTAGGGTCCGAGTCGGAGTCTATCGGTCGAGTCGGGAATCTTTGAATTCAGTCCTGCTGAGGTCATCCGAAGGCCTCACGCCTCACGCGAGGACTATCAAAATGTAATCGATGTCATCTTTCCCTTTATTTTGAATGAAATGACGGATCTTTACGAGTATCCTCTTATTGCCAACTTAACAAATGATAAATTAACTCAAAACTTAACAGGTTAATAATGAATCATTTGAACAAGATGCAAACACACTAAATGAACAATACATTAAAAGAAATCTTTAAGCGAGGTTACGAAAAAGAGGAAAACCGGGCCCAAGAGCTGAGGAGGTTTTGACAAGTGTGAACTTGGAGTGCTTGTCGAGGAACCTAAAGAGACACGAGATCGGAAACTTCTTCCGGGGGGTTGAGCAGGACGGTGAGTCGATGCGCTCGGAGAATACGTCGACGTGTTTGCATGGTCATACGGGGATATGCGGGGCTAGACAGGTTCGATAGTAGAGCCTGAGAATCCCTCTAGCACCGGATGCTAAGCCGGTAAAGCGAGCGAGGAAGATCAAGCGGGAATGGTCTCTGAGTCGAAGAAGAAATTGAGGAAGCTACTGCGGGTAGGATTCATCGAGTCATCGAATATCCGACATGGTTATCCAATATTGTGACCGTCACCAAGGCCAATGGGAAGGTGCGGCTGGCGTGTGGATTTCCGAGATCTGAACAAGGCCGACCCCAAGGACGATTACCCTTTGCCAAACATAGACATCTGGTGGACTCCACTTGCCAACTACGAAGTCAAATCCTTCGTTGATGGCTTTGCGAGGCTACAACCGAGATCAAGATGGCCGAGGAAGACCAAGAAAGACGGCCTTCACCACACCGTGGGAACTTGCTTGTTATACGGTGATGCCATTTGGGCTTAAGAACGCAGGGGCTACTTACGAAGGGCGGCGGCCGCGCTTTTCATGACATGATCCACAAGGAGATTGAGGTCTATGTAGACGACATGATAATCCACTCCAAAGGCGAGGATGGGCGGCACTTTGTTGACTGCGGAAGTTCTTTGAGAGGTGAGACAACATTCCATGAGACTAAACCACACCAAATGCACCTTCGGAGTGACAAGGGGAAAAGTGCTTGGGTATATGGTCGCGGAGCGAGGTATCGAAGTTGACCCCAGAAAGATCAAAGCCATTATGGATATGAGGCCACCTCGAACCAGAGACGAAGTCAAGAGCTTTATGGGAAAAGCTGCGGTACATCGGCCGTTTCGTCAATCCAGTTGACCACTATGTGCGAGCCCATCTTCAAGCTCATGAAGAAGAATGTAGACACGAGAATGGACCGAAGAATGCCGGGATGCTTTTGACCGAGATTAAGGCATACTTGGTACATCCTCCGGTGCTATGCCCCCAGCATAGACGAAACCTCTGCTCTATCTCCCTTTGTCAGTGATACGGCGGTTGGGGCTATGCTTGCTCGGGAGAAGAAAGACTCTCGGGTAGAAAATGCCATTTACTTTGTCGGTAGGAAGGCTGCGGGGAAGTGAGCTCGATTACTCGGCATGTGAAAAGACACGTGCGGGAGGCGAGTGCGGAGTAGTCGGCAAGTTGAAGCATTATATGCAAGCCCGCCTGTGAATTTGGTCTCAAAAATGGACCCCATCAAGTACATCTTTGATAAGCCTTCCCTCTCGATGCGTCTAGCAAAGTGGTCCTTCTTCTTAGCGAGTACGACATCAACTATGTGACCGAGAAAGGCCATCGAGGGTCAAGCGTTGTCGAGACCACTGGCGAACTTCCCCGGTAATGAGGACGAGAGGGCACAGAACCCCAATTCCCGAGATGAAGGGATCTTTGCGGTCGAGCCGAAAACCGATGGCAATTATTCTTTGACGGAGCCGCTAACAAAAGAGGAAACGGCGTCGGGATGCTCTTTGAGTCGATCAGAAAGATGAGCACACGCCAATAGCCCTCAAGTTGAACTTCCTGCCACGAACAATGTCGCGAGTCTGAAGCTTGCATTCTTTGGTTTGGAAAATTTGCCTTAGAAAGGAATGTCAAGGAGCTCGAAGTTTACGGAGACTCGGCCACGATCATCAACCAGGTTTCCAACAAATGGAAGGCTGTGGACCCTAATCTGCGGCGGTATCATGCCCATATGGAGGAGTTATTTGGACGGTTCGGAGAAGTGACTTTCCACTACTTGCCAAGGGAAAAGAGCAGTTCGCGAGATGCCTAGCTACTCTAGCCTCATTGGTAGAGATCCCAGGAAAAGCCATAAAACCCTTAGAGTGGGTAGAAGAGAAGCTGACCTTTTGTTGTGAAGTAGACACAGGACCCGAGCCTATAAAGGAACCTGGTACAATCAAATTTACCGAGTTCCTCAAAGATGGAGAGTCGGCTTTCGAGCCGAAGAAGGTAGACCAAAGAAGGTATCGAGCCAAGAGCTTGCAAGCCTTGAAAAGGTTGGCCTCCCATTATGTCATTCTAGGAGGCAGCACTTTGTACAGAAGCGGTATCAAGGACCACTCCTCTTGTGCGTCACTCAAGAAAGGGCCAAAGAGTTGATGGCCGAAGTCGACAATGGTCCCTGCGGTCCTCATATGAATGCGAGCCACGATGCAAGTGATCCTCGAGAATGGGTTACTCTGGATTTCCATGGAAGCAGGTTGTGTCCGGCACGTCAGAGCATGCGACAAGTGCCGGCGGTTTGCCAACCTCAACCATCTCCCGCCTCATGACATGTCTTGCATGACGACTCCTTGGCCGTTTGCGACTTGGGGTATTGATGTGATAGGGAAAATAGCCCGGCAGGAAGCAATGGGCATGAATTTGTGCTAGTAGCCATCGACTACTTCACCCAGTGGGTAGAGGCCAAGTCTACAAGGTCCTCACTTCCAAGAAGGTTGCCCGGTTTATCAAAGAAAACATAATGTGCGAGATATGGGGTGCCCAGCGAGATCATTTACGATAATGGGTCGCATTTTGAAGGAGGCTGCGATAGGTTCTTGTCGAGTTCGAGAATCACTCGCCATGAAGTCGTCCCCGTACGAGACCTCGGACTAATGGAGCCGTGGAAGCTGCTAATAAGACGCTCGAACGGATCATCAGGAAAATGGCCACCGTGGTCGTGATTGGCCGAAAAGTTGCACTTGGCACTCTGGGGCTACGAACGTCTGTCGGAAACGGCTACGGGAGAAACTCCTTTTGCCTAACCTACGGGATGGAAGCGGTGTTACCGGTGGAGTTGGAAATCCCGTCATTAAGGGTCCTCTGGAAAGCGGTGTCAATGAAGTAGAATGGTTGCGTAGCCGGCATGATGAGTTGGCCTGCTTGATGAGAGAAGGCTAAAAGCCATGGAACACACCGAGCCTACCGGAGGCGAATGGCCGGGCGTTTGACAAAAGGTTAAGGCCGGAGACATCAAAGAGGAGTGACTTAGTGTTGAAAGTGAAGCCCCCTACCGAGAGACAACCCCACAGGAAAATGGGAACCCGTTTGGATCGGCCCTTATGTGGTGCGAAGATACTATCGGGAGGAGCCATGAAGCTTGCGGACACAGGACGGCAATCCCTTTGTCCACCCGGTCAACGGTGATAAGCTCGAGAAGATACTATGTCTAAAGAAAAATAAAAAAAATAAAAAAAAAAAAAAAAAAAAAAAATCTTAGTGCAAAAAGAGTAATACCCGGCTAAGTTTGAAAACCCCAAAAAGGGCGGTCTAGGCAAAAGACGGGGTTGCACATAAAAAAAAAAAAGAAAAAAATCTTAGTGCAAAAAGAGTAATGCCCGGCTAGTGAAAACCCCAAAAAGGGCGGTCTAGGCAAAAAACGAGTGCACATAAAAATATATAGTTCACGAGAATGAACTACGAAGACCTGAGCCCTTTAGTCTTTCTTGTAAAAGGAGAACGTAGGCAGCCATATATGGTTCAGTCTAAACAATAAAAAAAGGGCAGTCAAGCTTCCATGAAGTGCGTCCTAAACAATAAATAAAAATAAAGGGTATTTCAGTTTTCATAAAACGTGTCCCAACCAATAAGACATTTGAATTTCCATGAAATGTGTCTTGATTAATTTCTAAGATAATATTTCTTGTTCATTACAAGTTAAAAACTTCTTGATGAGTTCAAGCACGGTCTACTCTTGACTCTGCTAACCTGCTACAAAGATCTAAAATACAAAAAATGCCTAAATAAACTAATGTGTTTGCAAAATGGCAATAAGGGAATCCTAAGAAAAGATGCGTCGGTCGTCATTCGTGAGTCTTCTTTGGTCTTCTTCCCTTTACCTCGACCGTCGAGTTTTCTTCCTCTTCTTCTCTATAAGGTCGGTATCCCTCATCCCGATCTCCGGTATCCTCCTTGGAGCCTCCACCAAACCCGTGTCAATAAGTGCCCTCTCTACACGAGCACGAGTCCGCACTTCCTCCCTGCGAGCCTCGGTCGAAGGAGCAACCTCGGACAATCTCTTGTATCGAGCCTCCATATCTACGATCGGGTCACCCATTGGTTATGGCGACTCGCCTTAGCCTCGGTCTCCCTCGAGTCCTACTCGAGTCACGATCGGCCCAAATAAAGCTGACGTCTCTCCCAGAATGACTGAGTCGCTCCCATTTCCCTCTCGTACCGGTCCAGTAGACGGTGGTCAAGATGGTGCTCTTCCTGCTCCTGAAGATAGCCACAGGTGGGAAGCGGTGTATGTCCAAGCCCTCGAGAAGAATGAGAAGGCTGTTGGATCCCTCATATCGATGGCATCACCTCCATGGTCCGGATGTCCTCCCAATCGCTCGATGGCTCTGTAAAGCCCGAGCTGCTGGATACCAAGCGGGGAATGTAGAAGGACGACCGGCGAGAACCACGGAACCCTCACGGCATAGGACTCTGAAATATCCTCACAGTGCGCAACCTCCGGTGAGGTATCCACCAACGGATGTCAGAAGTGGATAGCCTAGCCATCGTCGGCTCGGCTACCACAGGTCTGTTGCCTCGGTGCACCTCTCAGAAATCACCCGAGGGCGAGTCGGCAAAGCCACTGGCAAAGCCAGAGCCTCTCCTGCGGCCATAAAGTCGGCCTGTTGGACTCCCGAGACCTCATGAAATGGTCTCCCCTAGCCATCTGTCAATGCCATGCAATGTCTCTCCCAAAACCGGTGGGACAATGTCTTTCCAGCTCTACGGTCTCGACCATGTCCAAGAGACCGCTATGAGATTCCCACGGACTCGGCGGTGAACGGAGCGAGAAAATATGCGAGAGAATAAAGGCATCCATAGCCACCGTGGTCGCGGCCATAGCGGAGACCCAAACCTGCCGGGATATCGAAAGGTCAATCTGTCAGGGCTATCATCATCCTCGGCCTCTCCCGAGAGAAATCTGCGAGAAAAGATGCAAGCTTTGCCGCCACCGGCACGTCTCCGATCAGCGGAATAGATATAGCCTCAATTTCTGGACCCCCAATCAAGGCTCGGAAGTCTTCATGCGTTGGGACAATCTCGTTGTAAGAAACGATAAACGTGTCTCGGACGTCCCAAAACCTTCTTCTTTGCTCTCAAAAGGTCCCAATCGGGCGGGAGATCCCTCAAATGCCATAAAGACTTGATCTTGAAGGAAGAATCAAGCGGCCCCTTGTGAAATTGGAAGTTGTGCTTCACCCAAGATTGAAGATCGGACGAGAAAACGGTCTCGCTTCCCCTTTTGCAATCGACGGGCTTCTCCATTGCAAAATGACCAAAGATGGTGTCTTTAAGTCCAAAATGTGCTCACAGGAACAATTGGGACAAGTCTAAGTTGAAAATGAAATGAAATGGCCAAGCCTTGCTTTTATTCGAGAAAATAACCGGTTCGGACGGGCGTGAGGCCGCACGGCTTCATTTGCCCTCGGGACCAAACCGCACGGCTACATTTGCCATCTGCGAGAAAAAAAATCTGCGGCAACCAAAGTTGCTGCCCAAGGGAGTTTTCACCCCACTTTCTCAACCAAGACTGTACAAAAACATGTTCAAAGGTCACCCAAGCATTTATATATCATTATAAATCATTTTGGCCGTTTCAGCCCCAATTCCAAGCAAAAAACTGCCCCGAGGCTCAAGTAATATGCAAATTAATAAAGCATAAAATAGAAAAGCAAATAAATTGTTAATACATTGTTTTTGCCCCATCGGCGCCCAAATAAAGCAAAAAAATAAATAAAGTGTGCATAAAAACGTGTTCATTGTTTGTTTTGTTCCTAAATCCACTCTAGAGACCTCCTAGGCCTCCGATTCTTCTTCTTCTTCATCACTGCTCAGCTCGTAAATGCTAGCCTCCCTCATCAAGTCCTCTGGTCGCTCACATCGAGACAGAGATGGACATTATCGTGCCGTACTCGGCCCATTTGCTCCCGAGAATGTCGGCATTGGGTCCCCGTCCACAGAGGCATAGCCTTTGGAAGAGTACTCCGAAGCCGATGAGGTAGGCGATGTGCCCCGACATGCCTTCTCTTGCGCCGGGCTCTGTGCGTCATTGCCGCCTTTGAAGTGCGAGCCGGCTTCCTCGAAGGGACCGGCACATGTCTTTCCCTGTTACGACCAATCTGTCATAGGTGCGAGTGGAACACGAGAAAAAGAGGAGAAAAATCTCGAGAAAAATCTCGGAAAATCTCGGAATTGCAAAAAGCAAAGAAAGGCTGAAAAAGGGAAAGACCCTAAAAGTATACTTACGGTCTTGTCGGGCGGCGGGGTATCTTGGGGCTCCCTAGTGTCGGGGACGGGAATCCTCATCCTCCTCGGTACTCGCGTGGACCACATAAGACGGAGTGCGCGGGGAGGGATCGGCGGGTCGATGGGCTCATCCTCCCCATATCCACAGGTGACCGCCGGCTTCATCGGCTTACGTGGCGTCCTCGAGCTTGCTCCACAAACACGGCGTAGGGGGTATCCATGTCAAAGTACTCCTCGGCGGCCACGCACGCACAGTACCTAGCAATCTCATACACTTTGCCCGATCCACAGGTGTAGCATCCGTCTTTGGAGGATCATGGGGAGTAATGGCGTCGATGGAGGGACATGGCCATCTTTGCCTAGAAAATCGGTCCCAGATAGATGACATCACATGTCGGCCAGTCGGCCATCTCCTCTGCCTCGTCGCCTCAATGGCCTCTCCTAGCAAAATCTCAGGATACACCTTTGAGGGTAGAAGTCCACTCCATCGTGTCCATCCTTGTTGATGACCGGCCTCACCATCTTATAATCAAAAGTGATCAGGGTCTTCCCCGTGAACTTATCCCTCGCATCTCCCCTCCGGCGAACCATAGCGGGGAAGATGGTGATATCGCTCTGTTGGTTCCAAGGAAAGAACCGATCACCTCACGAGAACCGGACTTGCATGTTCAAAACATCAAAAAGGGTCATTTCTCTCTCATAAAAGTCTCAAGACGGGAAGAGAAAGAAAAGAAAGAAAGAGGGACTACCTCGAGGGCAAAGGAGAAACGATCCATGGATGCGGCCTTGTTCATTTGTACATGTCCGAGAGAAGTAGAGCTCCGCCAATCCGGCCTCTCCCGAGACCGTCCCTATCCCATCTACATCCTCAGGAGAGTCGAGGAGGCTAGTCATGGCGAGTCCCGAGAATTAGCAAAGATGGTGGCCGCGGCATCAACCACACGAAGGCTCTAGCAAGGCGGTGGGCGGTCACCTCGCTAACGGCAAAATCCCGTATGCGGTTACGGGTGCCACCTCGGCGTTCCGCGTCTCCATCCCTAGCCCCTTGGGAATCGGCTCAAACCCGACCAAAGCTCGGAACTCCTCGGTGTGATATGGTCCCTCAGTCACGGGCCTCCCGGTGAGCGTAGGCCGGTGATAGGCTGTGAAATCGGCGGGAGTCTTTGTCGGCTCTCCCGGCTCGGATGGAAGCTATGAGTGGTGTCCCACCAAAACTCGAGATAGGGCTGGACCAAGCCCTTGCTCTTAGAGGTGATATGAATCCCCTGCCGATAGCCTCGATGAATGAATCTAGGCCGGTAGCCCGCAGTTGCCAGGGTTCGCCCCATTCTTCTCGAAATACGGCATCCTCTGCCAGCTTGTGCAATCTCGAGATGGTCCCTCTGGACTTGTTCTCTGTAGACAAGCACAACAAAGAAATGTGTCAGTCCTTCATCATTTTCAAAAGCATGCATATATTCAAAAAAGTGCACATGTTTTCAAAAGAAAAGCATTCATAAAAATTTTTCTAGCATCCTTTGCATGAAAAAAACACGTCTTTCATCACTTGAAACACGTCATGTCAAGTCCCATTGCTTTCCTAAAGCACAAAATCACAATTTTCACAATTCTTTGCACATAAGCATTATTCTTTCAAAAAAAAAAAGTGGCATGCATGAATCATTTTCATCTTCTAAAATCTTGTTTCTCGTTGATAATCAAAATTTTGACTTAGTTCTAGCACATGCAAGAACTCCGTCTCATTTTAGACAATTATCACCCCTACTTTACTTTCGAGAAAAAAAAGTGGGTCATTCTCATTATTTTTGTCAAATAAATTACACATGCATGTTCTTAGCCTCATAGGTTAATCATCAATGTCTCAAAATCATTCAAAAATTCTAGGAAAATCCTAGAAAATTCCTAAAAATTCGGGTCAAGCCCTAAGTCAATCAAAATTCAATCAAAATCGACGGAATCGAGCCAAATAAGAACGCTTACCCCAACCGGTCGCGGGTTCGTCGGTTTGTGCTCTCTTCTCCCCGGATAGAGCTCCGATGGAGGCGTAAGAAAGTCATACTTTCTCTCCGTTCGAACGAGTTCCTTCCTCCTCCTTTGAGCGGCGCGGAGATGTTTCTTCTAGCTTGTCTCGGCATAGGATTGCCCTCGGATCCATTCTTGATCAAAGGAAGCAAGAGAATTGAAGGATTTTCAAATTTTCTCTCCTCTCTCTCTCTTCCTCGGCGTGTTCTTGGGCGGCAATAATGCCCAATGCCCGTTCAAATCGGGTTTTAAATAATCTGGAAAAATTAATCTTCCAGTAGTACGGCTTCTTTTTCCCCATCTCATGCTTAGGGCGGCCTCATTCGCTACGAGAAATTACAATTTTGCCCTGGACTTTCCACTTGGGCCTACAATTCCCGTTATCCTTTAACTGAGATAACACCCTTTTCAGAAGATATCCCTTATCTCCTATGCAATTAAGATTTCTTCCCAGTCGCCTCCGTTACTTCCGTTATAACGGAGTAACGCTAGGTGACAACCTCCGAATTGTCGAAATCCGAACTTAAGCTACCTCTATCACGAATAGTGAAGTATGCTAAGTTCTCTAAACTTAAGCTACCTCTATCACGAATAGTGAAGTATGCTAAGTTCTCTAAACTTAAGCTACCTCTATCACGAATAGTGAAGTATGCTCAAGTTCTTCTAAACTTTAGCTACCTCTATCCCGAATAGTGACGTACGCTCAAGTTATCTAAACTTAAGCTACCTCTATCCCGAATAGTGAAGTATGCTCGAGTTCTTCTAAACTTAAGCTACCTCTATCACGAATAGTGAAGTATGCTTCAGTTTTCCAACTTTAGCTACCTCTATCACAGATAGTGACGTAAGCTCTAGTTTCTTCAGGTGACAACCTCCATTAATTGTCAATCAGGTGACAACCTCCATTAATTGTCAATCAGGTGACAACCTCCATTAATTGTCAATCAGGTGACAGCCTCCATTAATTGTCAAAACCCTCAAGGATCCTAGACATCGTTCCTAACCTATCTAGTGATGCTTGAACTACGATCAAGGCTTGATTCCTCCGGGATACGTAGGTAGCCTTTCATAAAAAGGTCCAGCCATCCGACCACTTTGGTCACCTGTTCCTTCGTCCTTTCATCGGTGATGAAGTAACCCCTCATAGAGGTCTAGATATACGACCACATCGGTCACTTCTAGCATATCCCCGGTAGGATCAATTGCTTGACCTCTTAGGTCATTTTCTCTTCTACTTCCCCGGACGAGACCGGTTTCTCTTCTCCGTTCCTCGGCGGATCTATTCCGAACTACGGCTGGCTTGATTCCCGCTCGGGATACGTAGGTAGCCTTCCGGAGGTTCGGCCGCTCGACCGCCTCGGTCTCTCAATCCGTCTCGGCATTCGCGAGATCGGATCCTTTTCTATCGACAACCCCACTCGCCTTGCAAGTGACGTTGCCGAGGGCTTACTGTAAGTACCCAAATCGGCTCATGCCTTAGGTTAAATTTCCCGACAATTTCGGTAAGTTTCCGGTAATTCCCCGGACCTTCCTAGTGTTAGGAAATATTAGGAAGCTGTTCCAAATTAATTAAGGGCTGAAAGGAGGCTTATCCATTAAGAAACACGTTTTCTTAATTGGGAGGAAAGTTCTAGAATTTGCCACCTTGCATGTTTCTAGAAATCTTTGAGTCATGAGGGATAATGCCGCACGGCTGCATTAGCCCAAGGTCTCTGGCCGCACGGCTTCATTGGCCTTATTCAGACTGCCTATAAATAGAGCCCTCCTCTACCCATTTTAACAACAACAACAATACCATCAATCACACATAATACGAAGAAGACACTCCCGAGAGCTGCTTTGGAAGTCGAAGGTGAAGAAGAAGGCCAGAAGCCACCTCCCTCCTCCTTGAAGATCCCAAGATCAACCTTTCCACCTAGCTCAATCCAAAGAAGAAGAGGAAGCCATTGGTAACCTCTCACGCCCTAAACTTGCATCCTAATTGCTCTATGTGATTCTAATTGCTCATTGCATTTCATATAATTGCTATTATCTTGTTTGGGACTTGGTAGATTAAAGATCATATCTTTATACCCCCTTTCCCCCTTTGCATGCATTAGGCATCCTTTGCCATTAAAGATGTAATCTTTTGAATCAAAGGTGCATCCTTTGCACCTAAAAACCCTATTTTTACATAAAAATATCATCTTCATGCATCCTTTGCATATAAAAATCCAATCTTTATGATAAAAATGCATCCTTTGCATATGAAATCCTTTTTCAAGCATCCTTTGCATTAAAGATCATATCTTTATCCTAAATTAGCATCCTATGCTTTTCAAAATACAATCTTCATGCATCCTTTGCATATTTAAATCCCAATTTCTTCATAAAAATGCATCCTTTGCATAAAAATCATGTCTTTATGCATCCTTTGCAAATAAAGATCATTTCTTTAAATCAAATGCATCCTTTGCAACCCAAAAATGTCATCTTTTCACTAAAAATGTCATTTTTACATGCATTCTCCATGTCCCCATTAGCAACCTTGGAACGGACCGGTGTAAAAGATCCTATCTTTACATCGTTCCTTCCATAAAAGGTTTCATAATTTCTTTAGAAAGGGACAACCTTGAACCCTATATCTCCGATTATCACTTAAGATGAGTATGAAGCATCTATATGAGCTCGGCTAGTCTTAAAGTGTAGGATTGATGGGCTAAGGACCCTCGTTTTCTAAAGAACCTCATCTTTGACTATAAAGAGAGTCATTCTCTCGATCATGCAAGTCCCGAGGTTAAAAATGCAATGATCACGAGTCGAAGATGAGGACGGGATGATAATCCCGAATACATAAAATCCAAGAAATCCCGGCGACAACCAATAAATGGTTTGTACGTCAGGAAGAACGACTTAGGACATTCCCTCCCCTATTTTCAAACACATGCACACAAGAAAGCACGCAAGCAAGCACGATTAATGAAATCTTGGGAGACTTGCTCCGGCAGGGCACCTTGGGTGAACGACGATCCGATTCTTCCCGAGGGGTAACTTAACCTCCGAACCCATAAAACCTTTTTCAAAGTTTTGAGGTAATCAAAATGGCGTGGCGACTCCGTTTTTCAAATTAAGCCGGATGTCTTCAAACTCGCGTGAATTTCCAAAATACAACCGAAATTTGGGGCACACATTTCGCAAACCCCTTTTATATTCAAATCAAAATCCCTTTAAACCCCAATATGATATATACCGGCCAAAAGTGCGACGGCTCCGTTAGGCTATACCATCTATCAAACTCACTTGTCAATTTTTCAAATTCGGTTTCGTTCAAATTTTGTGAATTTTTCTTGGATAACTAATTTCTCGTACTCGTATAAGCTAGAGATGGCGTCGGAGGAAGGAGAGCAGCGGTGCGAAGTGACCATTACAATGGTAAGCCCGACCGCTGATTACGAGGAAGCTTAATGTCTCTTTTTACCATGTTGTCACTTTATGGTATTTCCTTGTTCCAGGTTTTTCATTCCCCCCACACAACATGCTACCAGCAAAAGTGTTCAATTTGTTTGTCGGAATGGCGTTTTGTGTGGGGTACGATTTTTAAGTTTAGGGTTTTAGTGGGTGAGTGTTAATGTTACCGAATCAGATGGGCGCGAGGGGATAATCATTGTTAATACGAGTAATAGCGGCTTGTGTGTTTTGTAAATGTAGGGGTTGAACATATTGATTCATATTAGAATACCTATTTGAATTAAGAAATTAAGGCATTGTTATGTAAATCTCAAAAGTTAAACTGAGTGGTAGCATTAAGGGAGCGGGGATCTAAGAAAAGATGGTCCAATTTACATGCACTTTTGAGTTTCGTCCGATGATAAACTGTTCCATTTTTGAATGTTCAGTGACCTAACCTATGTGCTTTCTATTCCAAGAGAGACCCAATACAACGGAATTTGCGGTGTCACGTCTCCTTAGAGAGACTAAGTAACAATTTTGCGGCTTTCACTTGGAGTTTTGGCAATCCGAGGAACCAAAGCCGATATTCCCCTACGCATCACGATTCGGAACTATCAATTATCCATTTTGTCATAATAGCCCGGTTGCGCCCACATTGTTAAAGCTGACATGCAGATTGAGAAAAGAAGAACTACGCGACCCCGGCGGCTACAAGAATCAAATTCATGAATACATCGCAAATCATGTAGAATGTTTTACTTGTAAAATAACGAATCAATTGAAATTTTTCTTCAAAATCTTGATTGTGTTGCTCTCTTGCCAACAAATCAAAAGATTATTTCATTTTTTTTATGATTTATCAACGTATTTTGTTATATATATACTAAAATTAGCTTATCTCTGTTTAGTCTTTTTTGTTTATGTGTTGACTTCAATTTGAAATAATTAGGTCTTATATCATATGAGTATAAGATGCTGACAACGTGTACCAGGAGTAGACTTTACCGCCCACCCATGCCTATTAATTATTGATATTTACTGCCGAGGAATATTTTCATTTTTATACGATATTGTAATGGATCCGTCGATGTGATTGCTCTTTGTTGTATAACTTGGAAGATGACATGGCTCGTCGTTAAAGGTTGTGACCCGCCAGAAATAAGGATACCGCTCGGATAAAAGATCCGCGATGCATAGGAGCCATTGCGCCACGTGGAAAACACTCTCTATGTCATACATTTTAAAATTTGGTAGGAAACGAGGGTCTTGTATGTTGGTTAGAGGAGAAGTTACAGAGATCAAAGATGACATGTTGTCGATGTGGAAAAAAGAAGGATACCATAATCTAACTAGAACAAGAACATGTCACATACCAAGATTTGGGTATGTTGTTACTAGGTTGCATTTCCAATTTTAATTTCTATGAATCTATTGTTAGTACTTCATTGCCTCTATAAGAACATCGAAGTGATCTTATAGATATAAGATATGTTGTTGTTTATGATGTTGTAGATCCCGACTTATAAGCGAGGTCTTATACCTTTTGCTATAAGACCTCTTATTAGTAGTTCCGTTGTTTATGTTGTTTTTGATGGTATAAGGGCCTAGTGTTATTATTACTTACAATTTGTGTATAGTTAAAGTCTCGACAGCTGTGGTCTTATACACCTGTTACTATAAGACCCTCTTATTAGTGTTTTAACATTTTATTTTTGGTCACTATATCGTGGTTCTTTATAGCCCTGACGATTAAAACTCCTGCGGTCCACTTTGTATATGATGTTACCGGAGTCCTTATACTAGTTGCTATAGGACCAATTAAAGAACTTATAGCTTTGTATATAATATTGATCGGAGTCCCTATACCAATTGTTATCTTAGGACCATTCGAGGTCTTATTGCTTTGTATGATGATGTTGCCGGAGTCCTATACCAATTGACTTCATATGACGGATTAAAGGGACTATAGCTTTGTATATGATATTGACGGGTCCTATATCCGAATTGCTATAGGACCATTCAAGAGGTCTTATAGCTTTGTATAATGATATTAGCCAGATCTTTATAACGAATTGCTATATGACGATTAAAAAGTGAGTTATAGCTTTGTATATGATGTTTTCCGGTCTATCGATGCACTATAGGACCATTCCAAAGTTCTTATTGCTTTGTATATGATGTTGGCGAGATGCGTCGGCTTTGTCAATTGCTATAGGACCAATTAAAGGCGGGATTTATAGTTTTTGTATATGATGTTGGCACATGTCCTATACCCATTTGCTATAGGAACAATTAAAAGGGCTTATAGCTTTGTATATGATGTTGTGGAGTCACATACCCAATTGCCATGCTTATTGACGCCTCCGATTAAAGGGCTTATAGCTTTGTATATGATGTTGCCGGGGTCTATACCGGTTGCTATAGGACCAACTTAAGGAAGACATAGCTTTCTATATGATGTTGTCGGGTCCCTTCATCCTATAACCAATTGCTTTATAGAACCCAATTAAGTGGCTTATAGCTTTGTATATGATATTGACGGAGTCTATACCTCGATTCCTTATGGACCATTTATACTATTTTATACTCATAGATTCTCTAAAAAGTAAATCGGCTATTTTATAATAATAATATGAGCTTAATTCGGTCTATCGTTGATTCAATTCTGGAAAACTACGTTACTTATGCTCTCTACGGGAAAACTTTCTCTACATGTAGAATTTTACGGCCACAATCCACCTGAATGATTTCTTCTTATTTGTGCGAAAAAAAATGCGTCGAGGAGTCTCACATTCCTCGGACATGGACATCCTCCCCTATGATGGAGTGGTAATATGAACTAGTTCGTCGGCTTCTAGGCGTCGCCGGCGGGTTCCGTCATGCCGTTCGCTCACAAGACGCCTTCGTCTTAGTCTTCGAGAGCGCTGCTGTTACCCCATGTGGCAATTCTAGATGGAACAAGTCACTCCATTGATAAGGGCCGACCTCACCTGATGGTGTATCTTCTTCTCACTTGATTTCCAGACGGCCGCCCTCCTCTTTTGCTCGGAAATGCTTCGATAATAATGACTTCCTCCTCCTACTTCTCTCCCAGGTGCCCTAGTTGTTCCACCAGTTCCTCACATACGTAAAAGAGTGTGTGAGAGGATCCTTACGGAAAATCCAACAATGCGGCGCTTATGGTCAGTTAAGGAACTTGGGGTTTGAGAACAACAATTGGGATTTTAAATCTTTCGCAAATAAGGGTTAAAATGGCTTATTAATCCAAGATTTATGGGTTTTAAGAGTCCTTGACTCAAATATTTTATTTAAAGCTGAGTTAAAGCCATGGAAGGGTGGAAGTCCCAAAATATTTACTCCCTTCGGCCTTAATTATAAGGAAAAAAAAAACTACTTTTACATCATATTAACAAAGCAATTGAAGTTGTTTAATTATCTTGAGGATTTTTATAATGAAAATGTGTTAGGGACATGGGAGCTTATACTCTCCTATTAAACTTATAATAAATGTTTACTTGTATTTAAAAATAAATGATTAAGCCTTGGGGTCGAAACTCGGCCTGATGATTTTGGGAAAATAGCATTAAATATATGCAATTAATGAATTTTTGCATTAAAATAATCTCACACCTTAGTTTTAAATTTAAGGCAAAAACCTAAATTAATTTTTTGCTTGGGGATAATGCCCGAATGGAGTATTGTACCTGGCTATTATCTGTGTGACGTTTTTAGTGTTGTTTTCCGTCCATACCCTCGTTAATGATTCTGAAATAGTCATTAGCGAAGAGAAACATTTTAATTAACCTGGCGAGTCCAACCCGCGAATTGAATTGTTTTAAAGGGCATTTTGAGTCTATTTTATAAAAAATATGACAAAATATAAAGCAATAAATTTTTACCGATGGACTCATGGTGGCAGGTTACAGTACTTAAATGTTATTGATCAAGTCTCTCTGAGCAGAAATAGTATATAGGAATAAATCTTAATTTTTAGAAATAAGAAACATGTTTTCTTTTTTTACAAAGAAACAGATTAATTTCTTGAATCAAACAAATTACTACTTCACTCACAAATTGAATGATCATTTAAGGTTCCAAAATGAATGGTTATTTAAAATTTTAGATCGGAAATACTCACACTTGCGTTCCCAGTCGACAAAGTGTCTCAAGAAATGAGATCGGCGCGAAATTAAGGAAAGTGATGTAAAGAGAAAAAGGTTCCCCATACACTGAGTATGAAAAATTAAATAGGAAAGGGAATGAGTGGGAGGAATAGTTAGGGAGAGAGAATATTGTGACCAAGTCAACGGCGAAAAATAAAGTAGGAGAGAGAATGAGTGGGATAGGAAAAGCATAAAAATAATAAAAACTTTCCTTTTTGGGATTGAGACATTTTAAATGGGACGCCAAAAGAAAAAGTTGAGACACTTAAAGCGGGACGGAGGGAGTAACTTTTTCCTAAATGATTTTTTTCAGTTGCTTTATAGTTTATTATTTTTGCAAAACTAAAATTATAAAAAAACAACCTATCTATAATAATTTTAGTGCATTAAAAATTAATATTTCAAAATGACTTTTTAAATTCCAAAAAATAATCATAGGGGCATTTAGGCAAAAACTACTTTTGAAATATAAATATTACTAAAAAAAAAACACATGAGATTGGATATTACAAAAACTCTTATAATATTACAATTTTTTTTATTTTCTTATTTTTGCATTTATGTGTCAAATAGAGCGATAAATGCATTGATAAACGAGGGTTTATCGAGTGAAAATAAACAAGCGATTAATAGAGGCCATTAATCGGCTTGTTTAACCAAAAAACCAAGCACCAAATACTCTTTAAAAAGCCCATTAAATGAAATTATTAGTTATAAACATGTGGGAATTGAACGATATAAATCGAGTACGACTATTGGTCATAAATAGCACGTGCAAATCTGTCCCAATGGATTGGGCCCAGTAAAATTCATACAAGTCTCGAGAATGCGACATAGGGAATGAGCTTCCTACCTATGCTCGTCGGGCCTTCAACTCGTGCATTTTCAGGGCATCGACCTATAAATATTAGAGCGAATCCCATTATGACTAAGGCAAAAGTACTAAAATATGCCGTGAGAGCCGAACCTACGACGACCTCCTGGGCTCTGAAAACCCGAGGAGCACGTCGGCAACCGAAATGGTGCGACCATAAAGCATCCTCGGTCAAACATCCGAGACAACCCGGAATGGGCTTCCCTGCCCTTGTCGACCTCATTGCTCGGCATTCACAGGCAGTGCGGAGCCCCGATGTCATATGAGTATCCTAACCACAGACTTCTAGGTATCGTGCGAGAATAGGGATGTCAATTTGCTTAGGATCCGCGATCCGTTTCGAAGAGTGATCCGATCCGAAATTTTTGGATTTGGTAGGGTTTTTCATGATCGATCGGATTTCGGATCGGTTGGTTTAGGAACTTATGATCAATCTAGATTTCCTTCAATTTATTATCCAATCGATGTAAGATCGAATCCGATCCGCATTTCATTGACAACCTTACTATTTTTCATTTATATATATATCCAAAAAATTATTTGTCAAAAATAATAAAAATTAGCATTTACAAACCTTGGCTTTAGCCTTGGCTCGGCCAAAAAATGGCCTTGCGCTGGTGGTGGCCTTGCCTTGGCTCGAATAAGACCGTGAAATAACCTTGCGGGGAGGTTATCCCACATTGAAATAATATGCCCCGAATGTACTAAATTGTGGCGCACAGTATATATCTTTTCTTTCATCTTCTTGAAGGCTGGTGATTGACTAAAGAAAATAAAAAAAGAGAGAGAGCTCATTTCGGTCGTGGTCCTTGGCCTTGGCCTCGGATCACAATCGGATCGGGGCTCGGATCGGGGCTCGGATCGAAAGTAAGTTCGGATCGGATCGAGTTCGGATGTGGCTTTCTTTACAGTATTCGGATCGGAGTTCGGATTAGGGCAATCCAGAGGCGTCGTCGATCCGATTGCCATCCACTAGTGCCGGAAGGCTTATATAATCCTACGTTGCAAAAGGATAGTGGGAAATTTGTACAGGTCCAACTGATTGGGGATTCATTAATCTTCCTCTTACAAAACTTCTTATACTTAGGATGGACTCACATATCCAGCATACACCTATAAATACAAGCCATAATTCACCTTGCTTTAAGTAACGCATGGGGCTTTTTGACTCTAAAGCTCTTTTCAATTGATTTGCTCTCAGATCACACAAATACCGTCTACACGCGAACAGGGCGCCCCGTCATTTGAAGCCATGACTTAGTTTACGTCTTTGGTTGTTCATCCTTTTCGATCGGCTATTCAAACATGCCGAGGATACGACCTCATAGCTAGATTTGGGTGATCCGAGCGTTTAAGCCCGAGTCATCAACCCGAGAAATTTGGTTCCATTCTTAGAAAAATGGTCGTATTATCCTTTCCGGAATAGCTTGAAAAATTATACTCGGTTCTCCTAATCCTAATAGAAGAAAGATACATACGCGGAGTATCACTCCTGATCAAAGAATTAACCCTCTTTTGGAGGACTCGTATGGTATTGCTCCGAAAGGACTCACTATTCCTCTTTTGATGGGAAAGCGTGCCACCTCCTCTACCCTTAAATGATGGTTTTGCCCCCAGGCTGGGAATGAACACGTTGCATTAGTGGTGCGAGATAACAGCCCGGGCGACAGGTGCTACGAGCCCTCCCCATTCGTCGACGATGAGGAAGACTGTTGGTATTTGTCTAGATGAGGCTTGAGAATACGCCCGAGGAGGCACCTCGGGAACTTCTCTTCCATAAATTGATCGCATAACTCTCTGCATCACGCTCGCCGGATGGACACCACCTTTAAACGCATTTTATAGCAAACACAAAAATGCCTTCTTTAGCTTGATTAAACCATATTGGTCACTCCCTGGCTGAATTCATAAGGCCTTTGAGAATTTGGAAATTCCATCCTTGTAGGAAGGGACCAAAATCTGTTTTGACGAGGCGTGATAGTCGGTGAATGAAAATCTTCCTCTGCAATTCCAAAATGCCTCATCATGACAATGTTGGTCCGAGCAATGAAAAGCCCCTTCAAGATGTTGACCATCCTCGTATTAGGCTCTGGACGGGAAATAACAAAGCCTTGGTGGAGCAAAGAACACGAGATGAACAATCGAGTAAAACGGGCATCTGTTTTCCTCGGTGACTTAAAGGCAATGCTCGGTCATAGCTAGGCAAAAAAACCCATCCACTTCTCAAATCCACTGGGTGTGAATGTGTGCCCAAATTTTGTGGATTCACGCGAGTTTGAAGACATCCGAGTTATTTGAAAAACGGAGTCGCCGCGCCATTTTGATTACCTCAAAACTTTGAAAAAAGGTTTTTACTTGGGTTCGGAGGTTAAGTTACCCCTTGGGAAGAACGTTTGGCGTTCACCCAAAGTGCCTTATGCGAGGAGCAAGTCTCCCAGATTTCAGTAATCGTGCTTGCTTGCGTGCTTTCTTGTGTGCATGTGTTTGAGAAAAAGGGGGAATGTCCCAAGTTGTCTTGGACGTACAAACCATTTGTTGGTTGTCGCTCGGGATTCCTTGGAATTTTATGTATTTGGGATTATGATCCCGTCCTCATCTTATGACTTGTGATCATCGCATTTTAACCTCGGGACCCTCGGGACTTGCGTGATCGAGAGAATGACTCTCTTTTGGTCAAAGATGAGGTTCTTTAGAAAAGGAGGGTCCTTAGCCCATCAATCCTACGCTTTAAGACGGTCGAGCTCGTATAGAGGCTTCATACTCTTTCTTAGCGATAATCGGAGATACAGGGTTCAAGGTTATCCCTTTCCAAAGAAATCGTGAACCTTTAATGGAAGGAACGATGTAAAGATAGGATCTTTTACACCGGTCCGTTCCAAGGTTAAGGAAAGGGGAAATGCATGATGAAAAATGACTCTTTAATGAAAAGATGACATTTTTGGTTTTAGTAAATGATGCTTTTTGATTGAAAGAAATGATCTTTATGCAAGTGATGCGTAAAGATAGGATTTTTATGCAAATGATGCATTGGAAAAAGGTTTTTGAATGCAAAGGATGCATTTTTATTGAAAAGATTGGATTTTTATGTGCAAATGATGCATAAAAATGACATTTTTATTTGAAAATGGGGTTTTTAGGTGCAAAGGATGCACCTTTATGAAAAAAGACTACATTTTTATGACAAATGAGGTCTTAATGCATGCAAAAGGGAAAGGGGGTGATAAAGATGTGATCTTTATGAATAAGTGCCAAGTCCCAAGCAAGATATATGAATCACGATGAGCAAGTATATCAATTAAAAGCAAGGTTAGGGCGTGCGAGGTTACCAATTGCTTCCTTTGCTTCTTCGAGACGGAGCTAGGAGGAGAGGTTGGTCTTGGGTCTTGAGGAGGAGGGAGGTAGCTTCTTGGCCTTCCTTCTTCACCTTCTTGAGCTTGCACCAATATTCTTCACGTCTTGGGAGTGTTTATAAGTGTATTGTGTATTTTGTGCCTCTATTGTGTGTGTTGAAATGGGTAGAGGAGGCCTCTATTTATAGGTAATCTGGATAAGGTGAATGAAGCCGTGCGGCTAAGAAGCGGCGAGCTAATGCGGCCGTGCGGGCTTATCTGAATGACTCGGCATTCTAGAACCATGCAAGGTGGCAAATTCTAGAACCCTCCTTCCTAATTAAGAAAAACGTGTTTCTTAATTAGGAAGGATCCTCTTCAGCCCTTATTTAATAAAAAACAGTTCGGAATGTTTAGAGCATTTGAGGAAAGATACTGGGAATTCAGGAAAACTTACGAAATTGTCGGGAAAATTAGCAGGAAGGCATGAGCCAGATTTGGGTACTTACGAAGCCCCTCGGCAACGTCACTTGCAAGGCAAGTGGGGTTGTCGATAGAAAGGATCCGTCGGCGAATGCCGAGACGGATTAGATAACAGAGACGGTCGAGTGGCTGAACCTTTTGGAAGGCTACCTACGTATCCGGAGGAATCAAGCCAGGCCGTAGTTCGGAATAAGATCCGGCGAGGAAGGGAGAAGAGAAAGCGGGTCTCTTCTTTGGGGAAAATAGAAAATGACCTAGGAGGTCGAAGCAATTGATCCTCGGGGATATGCTAGAAGTGACCAAGGTGGTCTCTATGAGGGATTACTTCATCAGCGAGGAGCGACGAAGGAACGGGGTGACCGAAGTGAGTCGGATGGTGGACCTTTTATAAAAGGCTACCTACGTATCCGGAGGAATCGAAGCCTTGATCGTAGTTCGAAGCATCACTAGATAGTTAGGAACGATGTCTAGGATTCTTGAGATTTTGACAATTAATGGAGTGTCACTGATTGACAATTCTTGGAGGATGTCACACGATTGACAATTCTTTTGGAGGATGTCACCTAATTGGAAACTAGAGCTTACGTCACTATCGAGTGGATAGAGGTAGCTAGAGTTTGGTGAACTTGAGCATACGTCTCAATCTCTTTCGAATCGGAGATATGGGTTGCTAAAGTTTGAAAAACTTGAGCATACGTCTCAATCTCTTTCGAATCGAGAGATATGGGTTGCCAAAGCTAGAATGATTTAAGCATACGTCTCAATCTCTTTCGAATCGGAGATATGGGTTACTTGATGACTTGAGCATACGTCTCAATCTCTTTCGAATCGAGAGATATGGGTTGCCAATGACTTGAGCATACGTCTCAATCTCTTTCGAATCGAGAGATATGGGTTGCCAAAGTTTGAATGACTTAAGCATACGTCACTATTCATGACGGAGGTAGCTTAAGTTAAGAAGAACTCGACAATTCGGAGGTTGTCACCTAACGTTATCCCGTTATAACGAAATTAACGGAGGTGGTAGGAATAGAGCTTGATTGCTTAGGAGATAAGGGATATCTTACGAAGAGGGTGTTATCTCGGTTAGAGGATAACTTGAGGATTGGAGGCCCAAGTGGAAAGTCGAGGGCAAAATCGTAATTTTGCTCGGAAGCGAAAAGAGGCCGCCCGGCATGAGAGGAAGGAAAAAGAAGCCGTGCAGTGGAAACTGATTTTTACGGATTATTTAAAGCAGATTTGAACGGGCTATTGGGCATTGTTGCCGCCCATTCGGCCGAGAGAGAGAGAGAGGAGAGAAGAAAGAATTTCGAAATTCTTTGAATTCCCTTGCTTCCCTTGATTTGAGATGGATCCGGCACCAAGACAAGCAAGGAGGAATGTCTCAGCGGCCGCTCGAAAGGAAGAGGAAGGAGCTTGTCAGGACGGATAGGAGGTATGACTTTCTCACGCCTCCATCGGAGCTCTATCAGGGAAGGAGGGAGCACAAATCGACGAACCGCGATCGGTTGGGGTAAGCGTTCTTATTTGGCTCAAATCCGATGATTTTGCTTGATTTTGAATAATTTAGGGCTTAACCCGAACTTAGGAATTTTCTAGGATTTTCTTAGGATTTTTGAATGATTTTGAGATGCATGAACAACCTATGAGGCTAAGAATATGCATGTGCAATTTATTTGATGAAAATTATGAGAATGACTCACTTTTTCTCGCAAATGAAGTAAGAATGAGAATTGTCTAAATATGAGACGGAGTTCTTGCCTTGTGCTAGAACTAGGTCAAAATTCTGATTTTCAATGAGAAAACATGATTTTGGAAGATGAAAAATGATTCATGCATGCCATTTTATTTGAAAAATAATGCTTATGTGCAAAGAATTGTGAAAATTATGATTTTGTGCCTTAGGAAAGCAACGTGCTTAAAATGACGTGTTTCAAATGATGAAAGTCACGTTTTTGATGCAAAAGATGCTAAAAAGACTTGTATGAATGCTTTTCTTTTGAAAAAATATGTGCACTTTTGTGACTATATGCATGCTTTTGAAATGAGATGAAGGGTGACACTTCTTTTGATGTGCTTGTCTACGGAGAACAAGTCTAGGGGACCATACGAGATAGCGGTGAATCTTTGGCGAGAGGATGCCGGATTTTGAGAAGAATGGGGTGAACCCTAAAGAGTTGGTGAGGGCTACCGGTGCGGACGCGTTTGTGGAGGCCATCGGCACGGGGATTCACGTCACCTCGAAGCGAGGGCCTGGTTCGGGCTCTTTCGAGTTTTGGTGGGACTCTACTCATAGTTTCCACGAGTGGGGAGAGCTTGCGTGACTCCTGCCGATTTTACGGCGATTGCGGCTGCGGTTCACGGGAGGCCCGTGACTTGGAGAGACCACATTACGGTGAGGAGTTAGAGCTTTGGTTGGATTTGAGGTGATTCCCGAGGGATTGGGTATGGAGACGAGGAATGTCGAGGTGGCGATCCCGAGCGCATGCGGGACTTTCTTTGGTAGTGACGTGGCCCACCCAGGTGGTTAGAGCTTTCGTGTGGTTGATCTTTGTCGGTCACTATCTTTGCTAGTGCAGGACGCTAGCCGTGACTTGCCTCCTTGACTCTTTGGTTGATGTGGATGGGATAGGGACGGTCTCTTGGGGAGAGGCCGGATTAGGCTGAGATTATACTTCTCTCTGGACATGTACGGTCGAAACAAAGCTGCTTCTATGGAGCTTCTCATTTGCCCTTGAGGTAGCCTCTCTTTCTCTTCTCTTTTCTCTTTTACGTCTTGAGACTTCTTATGAGAAAAATGACCTTTTGATGTTTTTGAACATGCGGGCTGGTTTTGCGAGGTGATCGGGTTCTTTCCTTGGAACCGAGTGATATCACCATTTTCCCTGCGATGGTTATTTGGAGGGAGATGTGAGGGATAGGTTCACGGGAAGACCCGGATCACTTTCGACTACAAGATGGTGAAGCACATTGCTCAATAAGGATGGACCGGATGGAGTGGACTTCTACCCACAGGGCGAGGTATCCAGGAGATTTTCTTTGGGAGATGCTATTGAGGTGACAAGGCGAGAGGAGGTGGCTCATGGGCTGACTTGCGACATCATATATACGGGGACCGTTTCTCGAGCGGCATGGTCATGTCCCTCCATTGGACGCCATTACTCCACACGATCCTCCCGGCACGGATCTGCGGCCCGGGGCGCGGGCGGATGAGATTGAGAGGTACCGGGGAGAGTATAGGCTGCGGAGGAGTATTTTGACATGGGTACCCCCTACAGCTGTGTTTGTGGGCGGCGCTGAGGACGCCACGAAGGCGCGAAGGCGGCGGTCACTCGGGGATATGGGGAGGATGAGCCTCTTGACCCGCCTATCCCTCTGCACACCTCTCATACGTCGTACACGGATGCAGGGAGGATGAGGATTCTGTCCACGACACGAGGAGCCCAGTATACCACTGCCACTGATAGCCTTTGTGAGTATACTCTTAGGGTCTTATTCCACTTTTTAGCTTTGATTTTCTGTTTTTTGCAATTTCTACGAGATTTTACGAGATTTTCGAGATTTTCTTTTCTTTTCTCGGGTTCCGGCTCGCACCTATGACGGGTTGGTCGGGCGAACAGTGGAAAGACGTGTGCCCGATCCTTGGTCAAGAAGGCGCTGCGCTACTAAAGCGTCAACAAGCGTGCGGGAGCACGTGCGCAAAAGGAGGCATGTCGGGCGCGGCATCCTCTTCCTCGGCCGGAGTACTCATCCGGTGCCGGGCCTCGGGGCGAGTCCTAATGCGATATCTTGGAAGCGGTGGCGGAGTACGAGCACGACAACATCCCTCTTTCCGATGCGAGCGACCGGGAGGACGTGATGAGAGAGCCTAGCGTCTATGAGGCGGCGGTGATGAGGAAGAAGAAGAATGCGAGGCCTAGGGGTCTCTAGAGTAGATTTGGAACAAAACAAACAATGAACACTTTTTATGCACAACTTGTTTATTTTTGCTTTATTTTGGCCGCGGTGGGCGAAGACATTGTATTTACGCTTTATTTACTTTTCTAATTTATGCTTTTTCAATTTGCATATTATCGAGCCTCGGGCGACTTTTTGCTTGGAATTGGGGCTGAAAGCTGGGCCAAAATAATATATAATGATATAAAAGCGCTTGGGTGGCTTACGGACATGTTTTGTACGGGTTTTGGTTGAGAAAGTGGGGTGAAAACTCCCTTGGGCAGCAACTTTGGTTGCTTTGCGGATTTACAATTTACATCGGGCAAATGAAGCCGTGCGGCATGGCCTTGAGGGCAAAAGAGGCCGTGCGGCTCACGGTTCTGTACGGGTGGTCATTTTTGAATAAAACCAAAGCTTGGCCATTTCATTTTATTTTCAACCCAAACTTGTTTCAAGCTGTTCCCCGGGGCATATTTTGGACCTAAAGACACCACCTTTGATCACTTTTGCGATGGAGAGGCCCGTTAGACTACAAAGGGGAAGAGAGACCATTTTACTGTCCGGTCTTCAATCTTGGGCGAGACATAACTTCCAAAATCACAAGGGGCTGCTTGATTCTTCCTTCAAGATCAAGTCTTTATGGCATTTGAGGATCTCCGCCCGATTGGGACTGTTGAGAGCCGCGGCAAAGTTGGGACGTCAGGAGACATGTTTCTTGCTTTTCTTACAACGAAATCGTCCCAACGCACGAAGACTTGAGCCTTGATTGGGGTCCGGGCGAGGCTATATCTATTCCGGCGATCGGAGACGTGCCGGTGGCGGTAAAGCTTGCATCTTTTACGAGATTCCTGCAGGAGAGGCGAGGAGATGATGGTAGCCTCGGACGGGATTGACCTTTCCGAGATCCGGGCGAGGTTTGGATCTCCGGCTATAGGTTTTGCTACCATAGTGGCTATGGACGCATTTATCCTTTGCGTCTTTTACGTACATTTCTTCTTTGAGTGTGGGGATTTGTCACGGTGGTCTCTGGACATGGTCGGAGGCTGCGAGTGGGAAGGATATCGTCCCACTTTGGTTTTGGGGAGACTTTGCATGGGATCGACGGGATGGCTCGGGAGACCATTTCATGAGGTCGGGAGTCCGGTGTGTTGACTTTGTGGCTGCGGGGAGAGGCTCGGGGCTTTGCACGGGGCTTTGCCGACTCGGTGCCCTTGGGTGATTTCTCGGAGAGGTGCGCCTAGGCGGCGGGACCGGGGTAGGCGGGAGGCGATGATGGCTAGGCTATCCACTTCGGACATCCGTTGAGTGGATACCACCTTTGGAGGTTGCGGACCCGGGGAGGATATTTCGGGAGTCTTATCTTTGTGAGGGTTCCGGGATTACTGCTGGTCATCCTTCTACATACCTGCTTGGTATCCGGGCGGTTTGGGGCTTTACGGGAGCCTTTGGTGGTGGGAGGACATCCAGGACCATGGAGGTGATGTCTCTAGACATGAGGACCCGGCCCGGCTTCACTTTTTCTCGAGGGCTTGGACATACTTGCTTTCCCACCCGGGGCTATCTTTAGGGAGCGGGAAGAGCACGATCTTGACCCACTTTGTCTACTTGGGTAGTACGAGAGGGAGATGGGAGCGACTCGAGGTTATCTTGGAGGATAGACGCCGAGTTTTATTGGGGCGACCACGACTCGAGTAGGACTACGAGGAGACCGAGGCTAAGGCGAGTTGCCATAACCAATCGGGTGACTTGGTCGGGGACATGGAGGCTCGGTACAAGAGGTTGTCGAGGTTGCTCATTTGGGCGGAGTCTCGGAGGGAGGAGATACGGACTCGTGCTCGTATAGAGAGCGCTTATTGACACGGGGTTGGTAGAGGCTCCGGTGAGGATACCGGAGGTCGGGATGAGGGATACAGAGCATTATTGAGAAGAAAAGGAAGAAGACTCGACGAGGCCGAGGAAAAGGGAAGAAGGCGAAGAAGACTCGGCGAATGACGGCGACAAGTCTTTTCTCAAGATCCTCTTATTGCCATTTGCAAACACATTAGTTTATTTAGGCATTTTATTGTATTTTAGATCTTTTTAGCGAGGTTAGCGAGTCGAGGTAGACCGTGCTTGAACTCATCAAGAAATTTTTGACTTGTAATGAACAAGAAATATTATTTTAGAAATTAATCAAGACATGTTTCATGGAAATTCAAATGTCTTATTACTTGGGACCCGTTTTATGGCTTGAAATACCCTTTTATTTATTGCTAAGGACGCACTTTATGGAAGCTTTATTGCCCTTTTTTATTGTTTAGACCGAACCATATATGGTACGCCTACGTTCCCCTTTTACAAGAAAGGCTAAGGGGCTCGGGTCTTCGTAGTTCATTACGGTGAACTAACAAAACTAAGTCTTTTTTTTTTTTTTTTTTTACGTGACCTGTTTTTGCCTAGACCGCCCTTTTGGGTTTTCGGCCCTATTTGGGTATTACTCTTTTTGCACTAAGATTTTTCTTTTTTTCTTTTTTTTTTTATTATTAGACATAGTATCTTCGGAGTTTATCACCGTTATTTGGGTGGACAAAGGGATTGCCGTCCAAGTCTGCAAGCTTCATTGCTCCTCCTGACGGTATCTTGCACTACATAAGGAGCCGATCCAAACGGGTTCCCATTTTCCCGGGGGTTGTCTGCGGTAGGGGCTTTACTTTCGGCACTAAGTCACCCTCTTTGATGTTTCGGCTTTGACTTTCTTATCAAACGCTGCGGCCATTCGCCTCTGGTAGGCTCGGGTGTGCTCCATGGCTTTGAGCCTTCTCTCATCGAGCAAGGCCAATTCATCATGCCGGCTTCGTAGCCATTCTACTTCGTTGACCTTTGTTTTCCGGGAGGACCCTTAATGACGGGATTTCCAACTCAGCTGGTAACTTTGCTTCCATCCCAGTAAGTTAGGGCAAAGGAGTTTCTCCTGTGGCATTCGACGGACGTTACGTAGCCCCGAGTGCTAGGTGCGGCTTTTCGGGCCAATCACGACCACGGGTGGCCATCTTCCCGGATGATCCGCTCGAGTGTCTTATTAGCGGCTTCCACGGCTCCGTTGGTGCGAGTGCATGCGGGGACGACTTGTGGCGAGTAACTCTGGAGTCGACGACGGTCTATCGCTTGATCTCCTTCGAAGTGTGACCCATTATCGAAATGATCTCGTTGGGCACCCCATATACGCACATTATGTTTTCTTTGATGGCGGGCCACTTTTACGGAAGTGAGGACCTTGTAGGACTTGGCCTCTACCCACTTGGTGAAGTAGTCGATGGCTACCAACACGAACTCGTGCCCGTTGCTTCTGTCGGGGCTATTTTCCCTATCACGTCAATGCCCCCGAGTTCTGGCTTGACGAGGAGTCGTCATGCGGTACGAGTCATGAGGTGGGAGATGGTTGAGGTTGGCAAACCGGCGGCACTTATCGCGAGGTTCGGACGTGCTTTGGGCCTTGATCTGTCTCCATGGAGATCCGGTAGTAACCCATTACGAGGATCACTTGCATCGGGGCTCTGGCATTCATGTGAGGACCGCAAGGACCATTGTGGACTTCGGTCATCAACTCTGCAGCTCTTTCTTGAGTGACACATAAGAGGAGCGGTCCTTGATACAGCTTCTTGTACGGAGTTGCCTCCTAGGATGACATAATGGGAGGCCAACCTTTTCGGGGCTCGCAAGCTTTTGGCTACTGACTCCTTCTTTTGGTCTACCTTCTTCGTCTCTGAAAGTGACTCTCCGTCTTTGAGGAATTGGTAAATACGATTGTACCAAGGTTCCTTTATAGGCTCGGGTCCCGGAGTCCACTTCCTGACGAGAAGAGTGGGGCTTCTCTTCTACCCACTCTACGAAGGGCTTTATGGCTTTTCCCTCGGGGATCTCTACCGGTGAGGCTAGAGTAGCTAGGGCATCTGCGAATCTGTTCTTTTCCCTCGGCAAGTAGTGGAAAGTCACTTCTACGAAGCTGTCCGATCAACTCCTCCATATGGGCATGATACCGTTGCAGATTAGGGTCCATGAGTCTTCCACTTGTTGGAGACTTGGTTGATGATCGGGCGAGTCTCAGTAAACTTCGAGCTCCTTGACATTTCTTTCTAAAGGCGGCCTCCAAACCGGCCAATCACGAGCTTCATACTCGGCGACATTGTTCGTGGCGGGAAAGTTCAACTTGAGGGCTATGGGGGTATGCTCAATCTTTCGGATCGACCCGATAGCATTCCTACACCATTTCCTCTTTTGTTAGCGGCTCAGTCAAAGAACAATTGCCATCTATTCTCGGGCTCAGTTGCAAAGATCCCTTCATGCAGGGAATTGGGGTTCGGGCCCTCTGTCTTCATTCTTGGGGAAGTTCGCGGGTGATCGACAATGCTTGACCCTTGATGGCCTTTACGGTCACATAGTTGATGTCGTATTACGCGAGAAGAAGGACCACTTCGCTAAACGCATCGAGAGGGAAGGCTTGTCAAAGATGTACTTGATGGGGTCCATTTTCGAGACCAAATTCACGGGGTGGGCTTGCATATAATGCTTCAACTTGCCGACTACCCGGACCGATCCTGCACGGAGTCTTTTCACATCTTTGAGTAATTGAGCTCACTCCTGTAGCTTCCGGTGACAAAGTAAATGGCGTTTTCTACGAGAGTCTTTCTTCTCTGAGCAAGCATAGCTCCAAGCTGCCGTGTACGTGACGGTGAGATAGAGCGAGAAGAGGCTTATGTCTATGTGGGGGAGCATAGTAAGGGGGATGTACTAAGTATGCCTTGATGCAGTCAAAGGCATCTTGGCATTCTTCGGTCCATTACGTGTCCACATTCTTCTTCATGAGCTTGAAGATGGGCTCGCACATAGTGGTCAAGCGGATTGTGAAGCTTGGTGATGTCTTGCAATTTACCCATGAAGCTCTTGACTTACATGCGGGTTTGAGGTGGCCTCATATCCATGATGGCTTTGATCTTTCGGGAGTCAACTTCTATACCTCGCTACGTGACCATATACCCAAGCACTTTTCCCCTTGTCACTCCGAAGGTGCATTTGGCGGGGTTTAGTCTCATGGAATCTTTGTCTCAACCTCTCAAAGAATTTTCGTAGGTCAACAAAGTGCTTGCCCACCCTCTCCTTTGGAGTGGATTATCATATCATCTCGTAGACCTCAATCTCCTTGTGGATCATGTCATGAAAAAGCGCGGTCATTGCCCTTTGGTAAGTAGCCCGGCATTCTTGAGCCCGAATGGCATTCTTGTATACTTGATGGGTTCCCGTGGTGTGGTGAAGAGTTTGTCTTTTCTTGGTCTTCCTCGGCCATCTTGATCTGGTTGTAGCACAAAACCATCAACGAAGGATTTGACTTCGTAGTTGGCGATGGAGTCCACCGGGATGTCTATGTTTGGCGAGAGGTAGTCGTCTTTGGGGCGGCCTTGTTCGGATCTCGGAAATCCACACGACGGCGCACCTTCCCATTGGCCTTGGTTACGGTCACGATGTTGGACAACCATGTCGGGTATTGATGACTCGATGAACCCTACCCGCGGTAGCTTCTCAATTTCTTCCTTGACTGTAGAGACCATTAGGCTTGATCTTTCTCGGTTTACGCTGCGGCTTAGCATACGGGTGCTAGAGGGATTACATGCTCTACTATCGAGCTGTCTAGCCCGGCATATCCTTGTATGACCATGCAAACACGTCGACGTATTCTACGAGCGGCTCGATCAATCTTGTCCCTTTCAACCTGGAAGAAGCTTCCAATCTGTGTCTCTTTAGGTTCCTCAATAGTACCCAAGTTCACACTTATCAAAACCTCCTCGGCGGCTTGGGCCGGTTTTCCTCTTTTACGAAACACCTTAAAGATTTCTTTAATGTATTGTTCGTTTAGTGTGTTTGCATCTTGTTCAAATGATTCATTATTAAGCATTTGTTAAGTTTTGAGTTAATTTATCATTTGTTAAGTTGGCAATAAGAGGATAATCGAAAGATTTGTCATTTCATTCAAAATAAGGGGAAAGATGACATCGATTACATTTTCATAATCCTCGGGCGTGAGGCCTTCGGATGACTACGAGGATGGAATTCAAAGATTCTGACTCGGTGAATAGACAACGGGGTGTTTGACACGGTTGGGTTGAGAAGGACGGGGTACCAATCCAAGCTCAGTGATCATTTGCTTTGTCGGTAGCTATCGGCCACTGAGAATGTCTCCCAATTCTTGATGGCATTTGTCTTAGTCACCAAAGTGCGAGGATCAAAATGACTTTCACCATCGTCTCCAATAACGGCAACTATCTCATCGTGCAGGCGAAGTCAATCAAGTACGGGATTTGTGCTTCTTCGTCAAACAACTCTTGCAAACCCATTGTCTTATTTCTTGGCGGCTTCTATCTGGCTGATCTTTGGAAGAGCTAACTCAAGGCGGAGAAGTCCATTGTCCCGGATGCGACTCTTTGACAACGGCGGATTTCCTTTGAAGACGTACTCATTACGAACGGTAGTGGTAGCCCGAGGATATCGGCAAATCAAGGAACATTCTTGAACGGGATTGGTGGCTTTCCCCTAACTTTCTCAAGGTTCTCCGAAGGGTTTTACGCAAGGAGATGCGCGATCCACTTTCATCATATTGTGTCCCTCCTTTTGTAAAGTAATGGGTCGAGAGACGGTTGTAAGGATGGAGCTGGACCCCTTCACCTTCGTGCCTTTAGCTTTTACGGCATCCAGAGAGTTCGGTTTGTACCCCAAGCCATATCGGTAGTACTGTTCCTTCACATCAATGATGGTGTTACGACCTTGAAGTCTTCTACCCAATCCAAGTCCCGGAAGATAACCCATTTTCGCATCATTCTCATGGCGGGAGGGATTTTATCGGAAGTAGTGGTGAGAGTCGGTGCAACACACTTGTGCCTTGGAAGAAGCTACGGAGAATCCGGTCAATGCTAACCCTTCATCATCGTGCTTGATCTCCAATATCGGGATATCCCAGTCTTGGTTCCTTCTACCGTGACAACTTTGTCTCCATAAATGGTGGTGATAGTTCCATCACTTTCGGCCCGAAATTTGACCTTGATGCAAAGTAGAGGCTACCAGTTTATACGGTGGATCCAAGGCCGTCCCGAGCGGTAAATGAAATCGGAATATCAATAACTTGAAAGTCAACGTCCATGACCTTTTTCCGAACCACATCTTGAGAGTGGCGATCCCCCAGCGATCGTGCGGTGGAGTCATAGGCCTTAATAGTCGACTAGAAGGCTTTAAGTCCGTTGGCTTCGAGATCCAATAAATCCATCATTTTAGGCGGCAAGACATTCATTACGAGACCCTCCATCGACTAATACCCGTGGTAATCGACGCTCTTCTAAGCTTGGGAATTTGTGATGTAAAGGGGTTCATTATGGCTAGCCCCATACTTTGGCGAGTCCAAGTCGGTAAAGGTAATGATATTTCCATAGTGTATGCTTCCAATCATTTGGGCGACCTCATGCAGGGTGACGTCTATGGGCACCATGGTCTTAGCCAAACTTTCTTCTAGCTTCAACTTATGAGGGTATGAAGAGGTCAACGGGGACCATAAGGAGATATTGGCTTGGGTACACTTCAAGCGAGTTAGGATTTGGATCCTCCTTATCGAGATCGAGGCTTTTACGCCACGGCTTAAACATAAGGTCTTTTATACATTTTTGGCTCGAGAGAACAGGCGCTTAACTTTTGTCACCCTTAGGGCTGCTTTTCAACTTATTCATACGCGAGACAGGAGTCATCCACATAGACATTGGATTTTCCTTGGTCATTATTCCTGCTTGGAGGATTACATCCAATTATTTCAAAGTCGAGAGGGCGGATTAGCTGCCGGCGTATGGCGGTCTGGCGATTGATCGATTGACGGTCTTCTTGCCGAGAAGCATAGGCGGCTTCCCGAATACGGTCCCCGGGTTACCGGCTTTTTGACCTTTTACGAGTTTGACCGGCTGATTTCAACTTCACATTCTCAGTTTAAAAGCTTTCCACGGGTCTCATTCAAGCTTTTCAAAGTCAGCATGCAACAAGAATTATCACTTCCGGAGTTTGGAGCTTGGCAAATGGCTTTCTCATCCGAACCTAGCAACTTCTTTAACGAGTAGGATCACATTCCTCATCAGCATCAAGCATGTCCTTTCTTTCCACTGGGGTCAACCTTCGACGGCATCTTTGACGTTGGCCAAACATTTTACGAAGTGGGAAATTCCATCATCAATAAGGATTTCTGCGGGGTCGAAACCTCATGGCGGGTTCCTTTTCCTTGCATCAGAGAGATTTTAAGG